>CM060945.1:571407740-571950240 GCA_030765085.1 Allium cepa | reverse complement strand
TGCCTTATTAAATTCAACTTCTATTTGCTACAAAGAATTGAATGGATGTCTTTTAACATTAGTTGGCCATCTAGGTTTTCTTATCAAATTTATATCTGCATCGGTATCTTGCATCGATCTCTCACTTCTATTGGATCTTTGGAATTTCCTTTCAACTGAACTACATTGTCTTCGACTGTTTATGGTTTGTCTTGTATTTCAGCATTGTTTTCTCCTTCGATTTGTATTTGATTTTCCTAAAGCCTCTGGGTTGCCTTCATCATGAACCTCATCTTTTACTTAATTGTCTTCAAACAGCTCTTCTCTTGCATGTTTCTTTCTGTGTTCGTTGATTTCTTTTTGTATGCAACCTCTCTTTTTCATAGCCTTACTCTTCTTACCTATTTTTTGTATATATTTTTTAATATTCGTTGAATGACACAATTTTTTTTTTACAATAATATAGAAGTATAAATGAAAATTGAAGAATGGTGAAAAGTTTGTACTTGATTTTTTTCTAATGCTTGTGGGTTGTTTTCATTATGAATATGATCATCTACTTGATTGTCTTCAAGTTGCTTCTCTCTTTTTGTACATTTCTTTTTTTGTTCGTCGATTTTTTTTGCATGTGTGCTCTCGTTTTCACATTCCCTCTCTTGCTTATTTTCTGTAAAAATAAGTGCAAAAAAATACATATATTTGTTAACACCATCTTGAACAGCGACTCAAATACTTAGAGGATTCAAGCGAGCTAACGAGTTAAAGTGTGAGCGAGCTAACAAGGCCGAAGATCTAAAGCGACCTAACGTGATAAGCGACCTAACGTGATACAAGACCTAACGTGATAAGCGACCTAAGCATGTGACAACCTAACGACCTAAGCAGATCCACAGCACGACCTAGCGACCTAGTGACTAACACAGGGCAACATTATATCGCAACAGAGGAATGCATTGTTATTCCGCATATAACATAGTGTTAGGTTGGTTTAGTTGTCTTTGTTTTAATTTTTAAAATGTTTTCAATTGCAGTTTTCGCTATTACTTTCTCATACGAACTCCGTTTCACGCGAAATTTCTTTTGTTAGGACCGTTATTAAATTCCGGACTTGATGACGCTGGTTTGGACAAATTTGGAGACAGTTAAATTTTTGGGTTTAAATCGAATTTAAATTCGATTTAAATTCCAAAGGTGAGTGTTTAAACCCACTCACAACTACTAGAAGCTTTTATGCTTGTTAAATTAATTTTAGAAATGAATAGAAATTTATTTATGAGTATTTGGCATGTTTATTTTATTCATATCTGTTGAATTACATTTATTAAATTTAACTGTTAATTTAATTAATTTATTGCGTATAAATTTACAGTTAAAATTTAATTGTTTGTATATGAACTGCTAGTTAACAGTTATATAATTTATTACTGAATATAGACTGTAGATTAATAGCTGTTAAATTTAATTTGAATAAAATTGCCAGTATTACCTGTTATGTAGTACCAAAAATAATATTGTTATTGATTGATATTGATTGATGATTGCGATTTGGATGATGGATGATGTTGATGAATGGATGTTTATTGTATATCATTGAATTGCAAATTATCATGCATATTTCATTTCATTCGGGATTGTGGTTTGAAATGATATATAACCGCAAATTTTTATATCTTTAAATTGCGGATTGAAATGATAAATATCCGTATCAGTTGACCATAGAATAGAAAATTATATACAGGCACCGCGGTATATATATAACTATTTAAATGTGATTTCTATGGTTTGGATGGAATACGGTTTATAATAATTTTAAATTTTATATTGTATAAATATTTTTCTTCCATATATATATACATATGAAGTTGAAAATTTTGAAATTAAGTGGTGTATAAAAATCTTTATTAAAAATGGTAGAAAATTAAGAAAATGGAGTTTAATAATTTATATCATATGTTTAAATGTTAAGTTTGGAAAGTTTAAGATATGATATTTATAATTGGATTTTTCCCAAAATAAATTGAAATGAATATTCTAGTATAATTTGAATTGGGAAAATATATATATTTTATTACTAGGAATTGAAGTCTTATTATTTATGGATTTTATATGAATATTCAAGACTAATTAATAGAACAATTGATTTGTTGAAAGAATAAAATCCAACTTTAGTTTGAAATATTGATACTCAAAATGGATATACGTATATATAAATAAATTGAAGTGGTTTTGGAACTTGAGAGAGATAATATAAATTTTGGTTTAGACTTTAATAAAGAAATGTATTTGTAAAGCCATGAGAACTATTTTCTTTACAAAGTAACATTTAAGTTAAACCATTTAATTCATATACCGTTGAAAGTCCAAACCATTCAAGTTTTTTTTTAGTTATGGTTTTAAATTATGATTTTCAAAATATTATGCTTTGAAAATATTTGATTTTCAGACGTTATGAAGTTAAAGCATTATGATTTTGGAAAAGAATTATATTTGGGATAAGTGATAAAATATGGTTTTGGGTTTTGAAATGATATCGTATTCATGGTTATGAAATGGAATGTTTATTCTGATTTTTGAAGTATAACCTATTTTTTTAAATGACCGCGGTGTTATAATAACGATGGGTTGGCAAAGAGAGCGGGATCGGATATGGACATACTCTCTGTCGATACCGAAAACCACTTTGACTAACCGTGTACGCGGTGGAGATTCCAGAATGAAGTAGGTGGTGGCGACGTTTCCTGTAAGGTAAATACGTGGACCCGACTCCCGTGAGTTGGCATAAGGTGGCTAAAACAGGAGCGATTCTCAGGCCAATGAGGTCATTCCTCTGATCGGACCCTCCTCTTCGATATTATACTTTGACTTGGATTGATTCAGTGGCCACTTCTATATTTTGATTTTGGGGAGTTAGTCCGAGGTGGGCGGTAACTGCGGCTACGCGTTTCCACCAGTCCTAGTTGTGCCGTGTCACCTACCATAGCGAGCCTCCTACGAGTTTCTATTTGTGTCGTACCTATAGAGTACCCTCTGGTAGCTTCCCGATCAGGAGGTATTACGGTACTGTATAGACTATTGGCATTATTTGTGTTAAGGTGGAAAATGTAAAGCCTTAACGCTATTTAAAAGTAAGTTTATTTTATAAATAGACACTATTATAATAGCGCAATATACTACATAGTAAATAGTTTAACGGATCCTTAGGAGATGTAAATCCCGAACATCTCTTGAGTTACTGCACTCATATTTAATTCTGTGAATTTAACTTACATAAGATCTTTTAGTTCTGACTCGAGTGTTTTTGTCTTTTCAAATTCGCTCGGGTCAGTCCGAGCGTTTCAGGATCGAAGATTTTAGCTTTGGAGGACGAAGACGAAGAATCCGTATTATATTATTTATAGTATTGCACCACATTCTTTCTATTCCACTGCATTGTTTGTATTGGTATGTGTAACTCTGATATTTATTGTATAAAGAAGAATTAACTGTTTTGTAACCATTTAGGAACTGTATATTTATTATTATATTTTATCCTTCCGCTGTGAGATTCTATTTTGCTTTATTTCTTCTCTGTTTTTTTTCTTATTTACCCCATAACAATCCGCCCTTGCGTATGCTTTGAATTGGCACGTGTGTCGGTTTAAAGTGTACGAAAAGGCTCATATATCCAAAAGTCGTGAATGAAAGAAGTGATAACAGACTCCTAAAAGCTAAATACCTGAGATCTCCCAAAAAGCTCCTAAGATATCTCCAACGCAAGAGTTCCAAAATGCTGCTAACTCCAAAATTCGAAAACCTGCTAC
Source organism: Allium cepa (assembly GCA_030765085.1). Lineage (NCBI taxonomy): Eukaryota > Viridiplantae > Streptophyta > Magnoliopsida > Asparagales > Amaryllidaceae > Allium > Allium cepa. Next base: position 571,946,461 of record CM060945.1, on the reverse strand, counting down.
TAGGCTACCTGTGTCAAATTATGGACACCCAGAGTTTAGAAAAGAGACAATATACTCCGGGTCAGTCATGGAACTGGTATGAACAAAAGTAGTTGCTTTTAAATGAAACATATTTATAAAAGAAAAGTCAATATGCTTTTGAAAAATGAGACTAGCATAAGACCTCCCGCCATACAAAAAATGCAAACGCAGAATTGAAGGAGATTTCTTCTTATGATAGTCAAATATGCTTGATACGAGAAAAATTCTTTGATATTATTATTATTAGTGCATAGTGTAGGAAGCATTTCGAAAATAGAATATTAATCTTAACCAACATAGACATTCCGAAGTATGCCTACTATAGCTACCATTTAAACAGTGGGGCGCCACCATAAGTAAATGGCTGGTTATACAACTAAAACCGTACAGGGTTTAGTATTGGGAATTGGATTTCCAACAAATGGTCAGGCTAAGGAACTTCCTACTCCACATGGGTACGCCTCTGGAGGGACGTCCCAAGAACCTACCCGGCTCTCTGCCAATACAAGGCCGGTTTACCTTTGTAACTAGGTAACTATTACTCGAGTATGCTTCTCCCCGGTCCTTTGGGACCTTTATCCGAGGGCCCTCTATCACAAAGCAACAACCACACAGTAAATGAGATTGGAGCTACCACACAGGTAAATATCTGGGCTCCATACCATGACATCACCTTTTTCCAGAAGGAAATGACATACCCTAAAGGGCGCGACCCTCATAACCTTGCCGCATCTTTCCTGTTTTAACCATTTCCGGGTTGTGAGGTCCGATGAGGTCTCGTCCACAAAGCTATGCTTTACACGAACCTTGCTTTGATCACAAATGATCAACAAATGATCATCAACACACAGCAGCACTTAGCATGTCACACTACCAAATTGGAAGTATATTACTAATAACCTTCAATTACGTAACCTCTGAGCTCGTACGTCTCAGAGAAGGGTGTTAAGCTAAGAGAATAAATTCTCCGCCACCACAGATACGTATTTGAAAGAAATCTGCTTTATATTTCAAAGTGTAGTGTGAGACACACAACCATACAAGTCTGTTCCGAAATATATTACCGAGTATCACAGAATATCACCAAATGGATATATATGCGGAATGTTATTCAAAAACAAAACACATACGATACTATGTACAATCAATAAATTATCTTACTGTTAACTTAAAGTTTTACAGTTGATGTTCACTCACATTAATATGGTTGAAATAGAGAAATATTTTTGTCTTTAAAGGCTGCAGTTTTGATCTTCCTGGATCTGCTCTTGAATCCTGTTTTGATTAGTTGAATAAATTTGCTCTAGTTTGTAGGTTAAGGTGATGTTTGTTTTCTTTTTTTTTCTAATGCTCAGTTTTTTTTCTAGATGAACGAACTGATGCATAGATTGATATATAAAGAAGTATACAGGTCTTTGTAAAATATTGAAGCAAGATTTTAGTTGTACTTTATAAATATTTATATACCTTTAATCAAAGATTCTTTTTTTCTTATATGGAGGCTGATAATGATATTATGGAGGCTTGCATTAACTGCATCGTCCTCTTTTGCAAGCTCATACTTATCATTCATTTTTTTTCTTATTTAATGGTGGCTGAGAGGATTTTTTTACTTTGAGTTTGAGGAGATAGCATTTAATGCTTTTGCTTTCTTTGTATGTTACAGCCAACTTATTTTAATTCTATGCCAGTACTAATTTGCTTTGTTGATAGATTTTTTTTCTTTACTGTGAACAAATGGCGATGTTTGCTTTTCCTTTACAGTTTATATTTTTCCTTTGTTTAGTTTGTATCATTTTTTTTTGTAGATTTTTCTCTGCATACACTTTTGTTTTTGTTATCTTGTTCTTTAAAGCCATATGTTAGATTATAATTATGTGGTTTTATTTTATAGTTTTATAATAACTTACATTCACAATTTAAATTTAAAAGTTCAAATAATTTGCTAAATTAAATTTAACAAAATTCCGGAATGTTACAGTACAACCATTGTAAGTGACATTTCTTGAATCTTGAATAAAAGAGACGCCTTACATTAGACTGTGTTTAAATGATGCATCAGCTTGTGAGATATAAACATAAGCTGCACGACCATCACGTGTGAAATATCATGAACGATGAACTGAAGATGTGCTCTGTTTAAAAAGGCTGAAGAACTATGTTTTTGCAGTAAAATATCTCTATTTTGGAATTATTAAAGAACGGTTAAAAAGACATTCTTATTTCTGCTATTTCTCTTTAAGGTACTAAATTACCAATTAAATGAAAACTTAGTTTTATTTACATTATGATGGCTAAAAGGTAATTACTGTGACTTTAGTTGTATATGAGAATTTTGTATACGTTTTGTAATCTAATATGTATTTGTTATCAATTATAGCACGCGGGGGTTATTTGGAGAAATCGCTTGCATATGAATAATCTAGAAGTTGAAGAGTAAGTTTCCTATGCATTTGTTTTATGGCTTAACTAAGCTCATTTTTTATTTCCTGCTAAATGAAATTTAAATGTTCATGACTCATCTAGAGGTTGGCTATTATATCGAAATTAGTGCTTATGATGAAAAAAGGGAGGTAACCAGTTTGGCTAAATTTTTTTGTTTGGAAGAAACTGGACTTAAAGTGGGTAAAAACCCTCAACTTTATCAAATTTTATCAAAAGGAGGTAATACCACATTTTTCTTCTTTCATTCTTTAACATGATGATGTAGCTTTTAACACGATACAATGTTGCATCACATTATATTCAGTAAGTTTAACTATTTTTCTGTACCTTATAACTTTGTATGTAGTAAGTACAATAACAATACATGATATGACATTCATCGGTTTAAGGCTTTGAAATCTATCATATTTCACTTTTTAAACCATTTTGTTATGTTAAACATAATGATTTTAAAAGCTAACTGCACTATCCTTTCAATTGCACAACTAATGTCCTAATATTTGATATAAGATTAAGTGAAAATAATACATGTACTCACTACTACTAATTCAATAATTAAGTTATTTTTTGGCCACTTATTAAGGTTCATTAATGGTGCTTAGCATATATGCAGTACCATTTGAAACATGTTATTAGACATTAGAAATGATGATTGCCCAAACCGTGTGCACGGGTTCACACTAGTATAGGAATATAAAATAGACTTTGACAAAATCAGAAAGAATATATTGGAACGAAAAATCAGCTGTCATAGGAACGACAAATATATTGGAACAAAATCAAAAAGAATATATAGTGTCATTTAACATTAATGAAATATATATTTGTTCGTTCATGTATATGTCAAGGGAGAAGCAAGCAGCTCATTTGTGAATAATTTAGTTATTCAGTACTAGTAAGTAGACAGTTGGTTGGATGTTTAGAATAATCAACAGAGTCGCCTGTAATCTTTTGCTTAAGATATACTACTGAATAGTGCCTAAATTATTATAGTCAGTAGTACAAATAATTTGCATAAGTATTACACTAAGATTTTTATAGTTGTTACTACTTTAGTCCACTTTTTTTTTATATCCATTTTTAGTCCATGAAATTATAATTTAGTCAACTAAAACAACACTATAAACTGAAGTAAATCAACAAATTTGTAGTTAAAAAGTACGTAAATATTACATCAAATAAACTGCTCTTTTCTTGTCAAATCTTCAGCCAGTCTTCCTTTACGACTACATGTGTGTGGCAACTGCTTCTTTCTAATAGCTTTGTTCTTTTCGTTTGAAGCCTAAAATAAGAGATTTTAAAATATTATCCATAACTTTAATGTAATATTATTCTTTCGATATGATACATAAATGGATCTTGTTTATAAAATATACCATAAGATCCGAACTTGTTTTCAACTTGATAAATTTCTTCCACTCGTTCTTACATTTGAGTTAACTGGTTTCTTCTGTAGCCTTTCCTCCATAGACTTTGCGTGTACCAGTTGTCGAACCAATTGAAATTTTGATGCCCACCAAATACCACTCGTTTGTAGAAAAACTAATGTTTTGTGCCAATCTAAATCCAATTTAAACCTCACCTAAAACAATCAAAATTCAGCGTAAAGAGTGTTTGAGGTAAACAATCAATATAAGAATTGATCTTAAAGCAAAAGAGATAGTGTCACTTGAATGCATTCCCATAAAACACCTTCCAATTAAGTATTAAGTTGTCTCCAATCATCTAGTGTAATTGGAACATTTCTCGTACAAGCGATCCTATATAAGAAGATAATTTAATCGACCCTGGTCCTATTGGTTCGCCTGCCTTATTAAATTCAACTTCTATTTGCTACAAAGAATTGAATGGATGTCTTTTAACATTAGTTAGCCCTCTAGGTTTTCTTATCAAATTTATATCTGCATCGGTATCTTGCATCGATCTCTCACTTCTATTGGATCTTTGGAATTTCCTTTCAACTGAACTACATTGTCTTCGACTGTTTATGGTTTGTCTTGTATTTCAGCATTGTTTTCTCCTTCGATTTGTATTTGATTTTCCTAAAGCCTCTGGGTTGCCTTCATCATGAACCTCATCTTTTACTTAATTGTCTTCAAACAGCTCTTCTCTTGCATGTTTCTTTCTGTGTTCGTTGATTTCTTTTTGTATGCAACCTCTCTTTTTCATAGCCTTACTCTTCTTACCTATTTTTTGTATATATTTTTTAATATTCGTTGAATGACACAATTTTTTTTTACAATAATATATAAGTATAAATGAAAATTGAAGAATGGTGAAAAGTTTGTACTTGATTTTTTTCTAATGCTTGTGGGTTGTTTTCATTATGAATATGATCATCTACTTGATTGTCTTCAAGTTGCTTCTCTCTTTTGTACATTTCTTTTTTTGTTCGTCGATTTCTTTTTGCATGTGTGCTCTCGTTTTCACATTCCCTCTCTTGCTTATTTTCTGTAAAAATAAGTGCAAAAAAATACATATATTTGTTAACACCATCTTGAACAGCGACTCAAATACTTAGAGGATTCAAGCGAGCTAACGAGTTAAAGTGTGAGCGAGCTAACAAGGCCGAAGATCTAAAGCGACCTAACGTGATAAGCGACCTAACGTGATACAAGACCTAACGTGATAAGCGACCTAAGCATGTGACAACCTAACGACCTAAGCAGATCCACAGCACGACCTAGCGACCTAGCGACTAACACAGGGCAACATTATATCGCAACAAAGGAATGCAGCGACCTAGCAACCTAATGAACTAAGCGACCTAGTGAGCTAACGACCTAGCAAGTTTATGACCTAGCGGATCATGAGCTTCATATCCTTATGTCGCTTAGTTATAGGTCAAAACTACACTAGATCGCTGCTACTCCTAAACCCAGTCTAGGTCGCTCCATCGGGTGCTTCGACATGTCTAGGTCGCATATCATCCTCCCATAAGTCGCTATGACCTACTAACTCGCTCAGTTGACATAGTACAACCCTGTTAAGTCGTAACCCATACTCCCTGGGTTGCCCACGACCTACGATGTAACGACTCGCATTTTGCCCGCTCGAAAATCGACATCCATACTTCAAATCGTATTCGAATGCCGTAGATTCGACCGTTCAAATCCGATTCGCCGGAGCTTATAACAAAATTAAGTAAACAACACAGCGGAATAAAAGAATAATACATTGATATACAGCTTTGATACAATATCTGATACAACAGATGATCCAATAGATATCAATATACATCAGAGATATGATACAATAAATAGCAGCGGAAAAGAAAATAGATAACACTAACAGCGGAACAATATAACTCTAAGATAGTCTTCAAGGAAGAACTCCAGAAACTGCAACTCCATTTCCAAGAACTAATCCAGTGATAGCTTGAACCCCCATAACGATGCACCAAGCTGAGCAAGACTGGTGCGATCCAAAGAATGAACTAACTCCAGATAATCTACTAAACCTGACTATCTGAAAAAAAATCCAACTTTAGACTGCTCGTGTAGAAATATAATGAGCACCCAGAGTTTAGGAAAGAAAACAATAAACTCCGAGTCAGTCGTGGGACTGGTGTGAGCAACAAAAACAGTTTATTTTTCTTTAAAATCAAAACAGAGGAATATATTTTAAAAATCAATTCGCAATGCTTTTAAAAATGTAACTACCATAAGACCTCCCACCACACACACAATGTAAACGCAGACTTGGAGGAGATTTCTTCTTATGTTAGTCAAAGATGCTTGATACGCATTAAAATAAAGCATTTGATATTATTATTAGTGCATAGTGTAGAACAAATTCTTTCGAAAGTAAAGATATAAATCTTAGCCAGCATAGGTACCATTATATTATGCCTACTATAGCTACCTCCTGAGGAAGCAGGTTCTACAACTAAATTCGTACAAGATCGTATTGTTTCTTTGGATTTCCAACAAATGGTCAGGCCAAGGAACTTCCCATTGCCACATGAGAATGCCTCTGGAAAGACATTCCCGAGAACCAAACCGGAACTCTGCCAACACAAGGCCGGGTTACCCCTAACTGGGTAACTACTGACACGAGCACGCCATCCCCCGGTCCTTTGGGACCTTTTCAACCGAGAGCTCTCTAATCAATTCACACAATCATAAAAACAAAGTGTTTCAACATGAGTAAGTATCTGGGCTCCATACCATGATACCACCCTTTTCCAGAAGGAAATGCACATACCCTAAGGGGAGCTACAGCAACCCCTAATAACCTTGCCGCATCTTTCCTGTTTTGACCATTTCCGGGATGTGAGGCTCAACGAAGTCACGTCCACAAAAACACACTTTGTACAAAAAGCCGTGCTTTGGGTCAACAAATGATCAACACAATGATCACTAAGATAGACGATCAAATAAATGATCCTATCACAAATAATCAACACAATGATCATTTCAGCATCACTCAGCATGTCACATTACCAAAATGGGATATATCGTTGATAACTTCAACTATATAACCTTTGAGCTCGTACGTCTCAAAGAAGGGTGTTAAGCAAAGAATAAATTCTCCGCCACCAACAGAAATATATTTTAAAGAAATCGGCTTTATATCTCAAATTGTAATGTCAGGCATACAATCCATACAAGTCTGTTCCGGGCTCGAACAGAACCGAAGGCACTTACAAAGAAGTCCTTGCAATCCGGATATTCACAATCCTGATCAGATTCACCATCACATATGGAGAACTCTATACCGGAGCAACTCGGTGCAAAGTCAATCGATAGTTCATCCTATCGCTCTTGCAAATACCGGTCTTCAACACCGATCTTCAAATGCAATTCATAACGACGTATCACATATTCGGAATGGGTTATACGACCCCATGGTCCTTTCCCGGTTAACCCGAATAGTGAGCGCAAATATTTTAAAAATATCTGGATATTGGGATTTCAATTAAGTCACAACTTAATAATTCAAAACTTTTCTTCAAATGGCTTAACAAATTACCATTTTCAATCTTTAAACAAAAAGATTCACTTTCACAACCTTTAACGGTTTTAAACAATTTTCATATTTTAATCTTTTAAACAAAAGATTCATTCACAATTTCCCAAATCAATTCCCATTTCAATTTAACTCGTTAAATCTTTAAATCAAAGATTTAACTTATAGCCTTCAAAACAATTTCATTTCAATTTGATTTAAACAAATCATCAATTTAAATCTGATAAAAATAAACAGATTTAATTCATAGCTCTCTAAAAGAATTCATTCATAACTTAGGGAAAATCATTTCTCTATTCAATCTTGAAATTCCCCTAATTAACTGGAATCTCAGTTCTTATCTAAAAGTGTTTATCATTTGAAAACAACAGTTTTCATTTTGGAAATCTGATTCATTTATACGAGTTGAAATCCTTGGGTTAAATTCAAATTCCCAAAAACAATACTTAAAAGTGGTTTAATCCCTATATAACCAATATAACATCTTTTAATCCCTAATTTCAAATCATAGAATTCAATTTCAAGTATTGAATTTAAATTTAAATCAAATTGTTTTAAATTCCAAAACTTAATCAAGTAATTTAAAAATAATAAATTTTTATTTTGAAATTCCGTTCCAAAAGCTTTTCACATTTATTCCGATTCCATTTCCAAAACATTTGAATTTAAAATTTCAAATTTAAAACTATTTCAAACATCTGTGACTTAACCGATTTCCTCGTGAAATCCATTATTGTGTGTGTAAGGTGTGGTCCAGAGGTTTAACACAATAGTGCAACATCATCATCATCACAAATTAAAACACAGAAATATAGTTGATAAGCGATATAAACTATAACGCTTATCGTTCATTCACAGATAATATACGAATGTAAACAAATAATCTGTACACAGCTCAAAGCATAGAACAAAATATCACAGATCAGATAGGATAATCAATTCAAGGCATCTTATACAATACAACCATTCATAAGTAAAGTCAAGCATTCAATCGTCATTTATAAGTAGGATTAATTAATTGTTTAATCCTAAATTAATTCAATTAAATTTTTAATTAATTTAATTACTTACGAATTAATGATCAAATCCCGATAAATTATAAATTAATTAGTTAATCACCTTAATTAATTATTCTTAATTTATCACATTAATTTAATTAACCTTTAAGTTAATTACATGATTAATTAACCTTAATCATTTACTTTAATTAATTATTTTTCAATCATAACTTAATTAACCAGTAATCATTAATCCTTAATTAATGTAATTATCCTTTTAATTAATTGACTCTTAATTAATTAACCTAAACCTTGATTTATAACTTTAAACTTCTATTTACTAATTAATACAAAACATTAATTATTCCATTCTAATTTAACTCAATAACTAATGAATTTTAAATTATTGAGTTTTTTTTTCATTAACTTTAAAGTGAAACTCATTCTTATCGATGGTTAAAATTTTCACTTACAAATATGTTTAATACTATATATTTTCAAATTTACTTTTGAATTTCATTTTAAATTTTCAAATTTTAAAGTGGATATTAATTGATCTTTAAATAAATTTTAAAACTAACTTTTAAAATCTTTAAATTTACAAGTTAAACTAATACTTTTGAAATGAAAGAAATTTAAAAGACTTTGAAATCAAATTCCCTTCGGATGCAAGATATTTAAACTCGTTTAACTTTATTAATCTCAAAATTCTGCTGGCTTAAAACCCTTCAACACAACACCCGAGATCTATCCAGGTATCACTCGAGTGTTACTCTGAGTGCGTCACGCAATTTCCCCGAGTCCTCCTTCTACTGTGTATTTCTTTCTTCTACTCTCCCTCTCTTTTTTTTTTTCTTTTTTTTATATTCAAGTTACAACAGCAGTAACTTGTGGAAACAAACCCACGCGCCCAGGTCTCGCCTCGAACCCAAATTTACACGTCACATGCCAATTGGGCCGAAGCCCAAGCTGAAGAAAACCACCCAAAACCATTGCTCTTCCTTCCCCAAACAACTCAACATCCTTTCCCAGATACACGAGCCTATGGCGTGCACGTGCACACAGGATTTCAACGGCTCCGACCATCGCCATGAACCCCAACGCATCACTCAACGATGCAGCAACCAACATCAATCATCAATCGACACTCAAAAGCCTACAAACGAAATCGAGCTACCCCAGGGATTGGAACCCCAAAACAACCTCCAGTAAATCGGTTCGCCCCCACTGTCCCGTCCACCAGAGTTCGTACAACTCCGGCCATCTACTCATCACCGCGACCCCTACGTTTTCCCTGATTCACATCGCACTCGATCAACCAGCCGTGGCGAAAACACCTTGTTTCCAGACCCCATCAATTCCGAGTTTAAACCCTAACCTCGCCTCGACACCTCAAGTCTTGCAGTAGATAATTTTTTTTACAATTTTCCTGTATTTATGAATCAACAAGCTAACTTCACCTCAAATTTCAACATCTATAATTCGTTAAATCAACAGAAATTCATGAAAAAGCAATTTTGGTTCCTTTATAAACCGCACCTTGAACACATAACTAAAAATCATCAAACTTGCTTTAAAAATCCTATCTTCTAATGCCAGTTCATATTATGTAATTGAATCATTAAATCGTGACATTCGAATTTATTCAAAATTTGAACTTTCTCTGTAAAAACCACATTCTTTTTATACTGTATATTCTTATCCTTCTTGAAACTATTTTTAAGTTTGAATTTATACCTAAACTCACACATTTGTTGTTGGAAACAAGGCCTAACAACAATCGAATGTTTAGATATTAGTTTGATCAAGAGGGGTGCTCTGAAACAAGAAGACAGAGGAGTATATTTGTATTCATACAGCCTTTTTATAAATGCATAACTTTATCAGATTCATATCCATACTCAAACCATACTTCAAAGCAAACTTCCATCACAACATTTTAAGTAACATCAGAGGTATAACTATTTTTAAAAAGGAAATGGTACTCACTTGTCTCAGAAGAATTAAACAGAGGAGAGGTTTTGCTTTGCTTACAGGCTGAATTCTCAGGCTTTGGATTTGCATTTGCAACTCAATTTTGTTTCCAGGTTTGATGAAGATATGATTACAGATTTACATAGCTTTGTTTTCAGTTTTCTTAGCTTTTGAATATCGAATTAATGAAACAAGGATGATATTATAAAAGAAAGTGTACAGGGGATTGTTATCTTATCTTGTACAATCCATCTGACCAGATTTTTTTTATTGTTTGCTCATTATGCAAATCTCAGTTGAGAGATTCGTGGTGGCTGATAGGTAATGTGGTGTGTACCAAGGACATCTTTGCATTAATGACTTAAGTCCTTTATACTTTCAAACTTATCCTCTTTTATGCTTATAATATTGCCTCTTGCTTTGCATTTTCTTTTGTTTACAGGCATTATATTTGAATTGTTTGTTCAAAGATATATTGTTTGTTCATGTATGTACCTTTTTACTTTGTCTATGTTCTTTTCATTGCCTGCATTTTGGGCTGCATATACTTGTTGTTATTATTTTTATTTATTTGTTTTCTACTTGCATGTTTTCTTCTTTAGCTCATGTACTTGATGTTGATATACTTTATTTCTTTTACTTGCATGTATTTGCTCAGCTGAAAACATTTATTTGTTTTTATATTTTTTTTTCTTGCATACTTGTATTTATTTTATTTTTAGTTTACTATGGATACTTACTTTCCTTATCTTATACTTTAATAAATATGTTTCTATGTTAAATTTTTAATCATTTATTTTAACTTGGTAAGTGCATTTGTTTCTTATTTTGTTTACATGCATTGTTATTGTTTTTATATATCAATGTTCTTATTTTTATTCATAACTTAAAATTATTATTACTTTACAAAATAAGTGAACTTCTATTTTTATTTTGAGTATTTATTTTATCTTACATACAAATTGTTTTGTATCTTTCTATATATTTATTTCAATAGTTTATATTTAATTAAAAGATATTTTGTTTTGTTTATGTTTGTGTTTTATTACTTTATAGTATGAATAACTTCTGTTTTAACATGTTGTTAAAATTTATTTATGAGTTACTATATATATATATATATTTCTTAATTTATTTTATAACCCAAATATTTATTAAATCATGCATCTAAGATTTAAATTCAAATCAAAATATATATATATATACACTCAAGATTTTATAATTTGAAATTGACTCATATATATCCAAATATACATATACAGATATATATTCACATATATACATATATATATAATATTTAAAAATTTAAATGATTTATATAGAATATACTTGAACTCGGGGAAACTCGCTTCCATTTATGATAATTTTTATAAATTTTTTTATTCAAAATTTCATTTAATTATCAATTTAAATTAAATTAAAATCTAGGGTCGTTACATACGACCTACCCCTAGGTCGTTTATGACCTAAAGAACTGCATCCAGATTTTCTCTATAAATACCCCGCCGGCTCCAACTGAAAGGGGACTTTGGCTCATTTCTGGAACGCCTATACTCTGCTATTTTCTCGACTCATCTGACACTTCAAACACCCAAGACGCTTCAACGAACTTTAGGAAGAGATCTAGCACATTCAACATGAATTCGAAGAGCTCTTCTACATCGAAGTTCTAGCCACTTGTCTTAGTGGTGTTGTAATCGAATATCATTGTAGAAGTTGTAATCGAATTAGCAATAAAGAAGATTAAAGTGGACGTAGGCTTGACTTTAAGACGAACCACTATTAGAACTGTTGTCTCTTTACTTTTTCTCTATTATTTTTCTACTTATCTCTAGTTCCCGTACCAACGGGTGGTGCTTTCACATTTTCACTACATACACTGGGATGTTAGCGTCCAATTTTAGCGTTAACATTTTTGATACTTTCACTGAGAAATGAACTCAAGAAGCTCCCATCATTGCTCCGCATAGATTTGTTGAAAGACTTTCTTTAAGAACCAGAAGTTTATCTGAGATCATGGCTCCTGGAAGGAAAGGTAAATCTGCTAGATCTGGAAGTGCTTATGACAACACTGCTGCTTCTCCCGCATCGAATGAAGCGGCTCCTAGTGTTGGAATTACAAGGGCCGAGTTGGATGCAGCAGTTTCTGGGTTGTATCAACATATGGAAACCCAGAACACTTTAATGTTGGACATGATAAACGCTTTACTTGGAAACCAACAACCAAGAAATAATGAAGAAACCTTTGTGGAAGATGCTCATGATTCCCAAGGGAAGAGTGTTCCTCAAAGGACAGCTGGCACCGCCGAAGGGTCACCTCCCCAAGCTGGAGGTTCATGGCCGCAGCCAACTTTTCGTGAACGTTTGCGTAGGCAAACTTCCGAGAAAGTAGCTGACGTCAGTCCCGTGGGCCCTCTGAATGATAAGGAATACCTCTCGGGAATGATTCGACAAATTATGAAAGAAAGCATGCAAAGGGAAGAAGACGTGATTGAACGGGGGTTTTCTCCAAGCAAGACTCCTTTCACTGAAAGGATCCTAAAGGCCGAATTTCCAAAGAAGTTTGTTCCTCCCACTATTCCAGCTTATCGGGGAACAAGCGATCCTAACCAATTCTTATATAAGTACGACTGGCATATGATTGGTGCCAGAGCATCAGATGAGATCAAGTGCAGATATTTTCCAGTGTATTTGGAAGGAGTGGCCCTGCTTTGGTTCACGAAGCTGCCAGTTCGTTCTGTGGATCAATTCTCTGACTTAACTTGGAAATTCAAAGATTAATTATGCTGCGAAGGCCAAGGATATAATGTCACTATCCAGCCTCGAACAAAACCCCAGAGAGCCTCTCAAATCTTTCTTAAACCGCTTCAATATAGCCTTAGCCGAAGTTGACAATGCGGAGCCTCGAACGATTCTCACTTACTTGATGCGAGCTATAGACAAATCTAGTGAATTCGAGAAATGGCTAAAGATGAAAGAGCAAAATTCGCTCGAGAAATTTTACAAGAAGGCCAACGAATTTATGCGCTTAGAGAGCCTTCCTGTGCCGGTAAAAGTAGTCGTGAACGAAGTTGAGAATAACAATGTTGATTCTAACAAAAAGAAATCTGGTGGTCAGAAGAGGAAAAATGACGATGGAAAAAGCAAAAAGATGCGAAGAAAACTCGCCACTTTAAACTTTCAGATTTTACTCCTTTAACTGACACTCCAGAGTATCTTTTTCGCAACCAAGGATGTTGTTGAATACCCTAAACCACTTAAGTTCAAGCTTGGGAAAAATGTTGGGCATAATGGAAGATTCTGTCGATTCCACAATCAAGCCGGTCATGATACTAATGAATGTCGCCATCTAAAGGGGTTGATTGAGGAGCTGTTGAGCCAGAATAAACTTCAACAATATGTGAAGAGAAACAGAAACGACCCAACCTCATCTACTCAGGGACAACAAATTCCTGCTTATCAATCCGATTCAGGTGAAAGAGCCGCAGCGTAGGAGTCCAAGAGGCCCGTCATTAATGTTATCACAGGGGGTCCTCACCCGGCGGGAAGAAGTTGGGCTGAGATGGAAAAATATGCTCAAGCTTTGAGATATGCCCCAGATTGTTCTATGTCAAGTCCAGAAAGAGTTTCAGACTAAAGGAGAAAGTCTGCCTGCTTATTTGTCAAAGGCCTAGGAGCGCCATATATCTTGGGAAGAGAACATAAAGGCGGATTCTCTTGCAAAGTATTGAAGCTTTGGCAAAGTTCAATTATTGGGAATTAGTCCCTGTGGAAGTCTTGTCAGCTCCAAGTACCGATGAGACCCAATTCCGAAAGCCTGAAACAGCGAGCACTTGCATCCATAATTTACTTAAAAGCAATGCTTAAATATGATTATGGATGTGTCATTTTTGTATTGATTCACATTGATTTTACTATAAATCTTATGTTCTCTACTATTATAAAATGTCTGTCTCATTTCGATGTGCATATATCTTAAAATATATTGCTAAAATGTCGATTTAACATTGCAGGCAATTAAAGCAAAACTTACCTATTCAACACATCACAAGGCCAAGCGATTCCTACAAATCACCAACAATTAAATGTCAAATCAAAAAAATTCCACATTCAATTCCTGCATCAGAAGTGCTTCTCACAAATAGTTGGTGATTCTACCGGAAGGGCACCTTCCCAAAGTGAAGGTTCCAGGCTCTTGCTAACTGATTGTGATCGTCTGTGCAAACGGACATCCGGTCAAGTAGCTTACGTCTTCCCCGTGGATTCATTTAACAATGAAATGCGCTTCTTTGGGAAAAAGCAAACAAGTTGCAAAGAAAAACAACATGTGCTTGAACATGATAACAAGAAATCGCTGAAAGGCAGATGGTGCAAAGGCATGGGCAAGCAGACAAAGAACAGCCAAAATGGAATCTTGCACTTCAACCAAAAAAGTTGGTGGAACCACCGAAGGGGCACCTTCCCAAAGTGAAGGTTCCAGGCCCTTGCTAGTCAAATGCGATCGTTTGTGCAAAAAACATCCAGTTAGGCAGCTTGCGTCTGCTCTGTGGATCCACTTAACTGTGAGAAGCAACACTCCAGGCGAACAACAAAGCCCTCTTCGGAGGCCCTCTTCTCCTCACAAGGGGGAAGAGCCAAAAGCCCTGTTCGGAGGCCCTCTTCTCCTCACAAGGGGGAAGAGCCAAAAGCGCTGTTCGGAGGCCCTCTTCTCCTCACAAGGGGAGAGCCAAAAGCCCTCTTCGGAGGCCCACTTCACTTGAGTTGAAGTGCCAAAGCCCTCTTCGGAGGCCCACTTCACCAGAGTTGAAGTGCCAAAGCCCTCTTCGGAGGCACGCTTCCCCGCGTACAGGGAAAAAATAAAAAGACCTCTCCCCAGAGGCACAAACAAAAAGACCACTCTCCAGAGGCACAAGCAAAAAAGCCCTCTCTCCAGAGGCACAAACAAAAGACCTCTCTCTAGAGGCACAAACAAAAGCCCTCTCTCCGGAGGCACAAACAAAAAAGCCCTCTCCTGAGGCACAAACAAGAGCCCTCTTTGGAGGCACAAACAGATCAAAGCCTTTTCGAAAGGCCCACTTCATCGCGTAGGGGAATCCACTTGTCAAAAATAGAAGTGACTATCTCCGAAAGTGAAGTATAAAAACTTCTTCAAACAAAAGAGAGAGAAGACTTCTCCAATACAAGGCACACTCTATTAAAGCAGAGTAATATTTCCCCAAAAAATTGAAAAATTATTCTCTAAAGTAAGAGTACAAGCCTTCTCAAAATGGAAGAATTGTTTTCCAACTTAAGAGTACAAGTCTTCTCGAAATAGAACAGTTGTTCTCCAAATCTTACTAAATGAAAGAAATTGTAATAAGTCGTGGTATGGGGGCAATACAATATATTTACATTAATAAAAGCAACGCTCAAGCAACATACCACAAACTTATTGCAATATCACACAAAGAAAATGAAGAAACTTGTGCCAAAATAAGGAATAAATGTATTCACAAATACCGTCAAAAGATTGTACAAGTAAAAGGAATCATTTTATTCCATTCTATAATTTTTTTATACATGTGCAGATTTCAAAAGAGCGGGGACCGGTACCTGCACAATCTCCGGTCAATACAAGCCTTTATATACAAGCAAAAAGCAAAGCAAGAAGGGTAAAGAGAGACTTGTTATTTCTTCTTCCCGCCACCTTTAGAGTCGTCGCCTGGCCTAATGGTTAACTTTGGGAGCCGGCTTGAACGAGTCGGGGAAGAAGGAGATAGAGGTACAGCTGGGTCTACTTCCGCCTTCTCTTCACCAACAGAAGTGCTTTTCCTTTTCTTCTTCGATGTTACACGCTTCTCCTTCTTCCTTGAAGAAGACTCGCTGCTTGGAGTTTTAAGTTCAAACAGCTTTGTGTCATCATGAAATTTCTTCGGAGTCCTTTCACCTTCTTCAAGTTCCTCAGCCTTCTGCTCTTGTGAAGCGGCCGGGTCATCCAAGCCTTGAAGAGCTTCTATTAATTCTTCTTGCGACCCCGGTTGAGAAGCAGAAGGAGGTGTAATTTGAAGAGATGGAGGTGGAACAGTTGGAAGAAGAGAAGTCTGTGCAGCACTTGGCGTTTTCACTACAGAAGAAGAGAAGTTATAATCAATATTCCTCGCAAAGAGAGGAGATATTGGCGCGTCAAGGCTTACGTAATAATCGAAAAGTTCATCAAGCTCGTGTGAAGCGAACAAGTAATCCACTTGAGCTAAATCAACATTGAAGTTACCTGGAGAAGTTGGCTTTATCACGTCAACTTCAAAGCCTTGTGCTTCAGCGCTTTCTTGAGCCTCATTTCCAGTATGAGCATTTACAATTTCAATGTCAGCTTTGGCGGGAGGCGAAGAATGAGAACTGGAGCCAATGATATCAATGTCGGCCAAAACCGAAGGAAGAGTCGGGTCGGTCAAATGTGCCTTCCCTAAATGTTCTTCCGCCGTTCCGGCTTGCTCTTTGGCAAGTTGCTCCTTCCCCCCGGCAAGGGCGGCACGTGCCTCATCATCCAGATAGTGCGCCTCAAGATCTGCCTCAATATAGCCAGCGCCTCCAAGCATATCAATTGCGGCCTCCCACACTTCGGCCAAGGTAATCTCGTACTTCGGGCCCAAAAACGAAAGGCTACCACGCCCCAGGACGCTGTGCAAATAAAACTCGAATAAGGTAGAGCTGATGTTGGCTTTGGTTGCCTCATGAGATTCTTCGGCTGCTGCTTTGCCGGCGATAGCTTCATCATGCTCTTTTTCAACTTTAGAAAGCCGAGCTTTTAACATTTCAATCACAATGCCCTGAGAACTAGTTTTTTCCCGCAACTGAGCAATATCAGCGCGGTAGCTTTCTACAATTTGCTGCTGTGCCTCAAATCTAGCCTCAGCATCTCTTTGACTGGCATGAGCGTCTCTCACTTGTTTTTGAAGCACTTCTTCCTTTTGAGTATAGAAAGTGGAAGAAGTGGCAAGCTCTTCTTTGAGTTTTCCAATTTCCGCTTCAAGCTTCTCATTGTAAGCGGTGATGTTCTTCATCTCTGCATCGTGCTGGTCGAGAGTTTTCTTCCACTCGGACTTATCGCTCTCCATGGTTAACATAGCCTCGAGATTTAAGCGATTCACCCATTGAAGCTAGTCAACTAGCTTTTGTCATCCAGACATTCTCCCAATATCAAGTTTAGCAACGTCGAGATTCCTTAGCATGGCCTGCTTGTCAATGGGAATCAAGTCCAAGTCGAAGCGTACTCCTTTTAAACACCAGTTTGGAAACCGTCTTTGGAGTGCAGGCCGGGCATTCTCAATTTGATAAGGAGATCTGTTGATGATCGTTTGAATATCAGCTCTCTGAAAGGCAGGAGAGTTGGAGGGGATTTCCAAAGAGATGGAGGCAGCAGGCTTTTCAGAAATTGCAGACGCCGGCCTTTCGCTTAGCTTGGCCCGCTTGCTTGGATCTTCAGCGAAATGACCTTTCCCTTTGTCATCATGAGATTTTCTTTTGTGGAAATCATCATCTCTCTGGGAAGAATCATGTCGTTCATCCCTTCTCCCATAGCGCTCCTCATAAGCCCGCCTCTCACGAGCTTTTCTTACGACTCTTTCTTCATCAGTTTCCCTCACGGCAGGAAGATACCGCTTGGGATCATAAGAGTCGCGTCTTCCATAGCGCTGAAAATCATCATACTATGAGCCGCTACATCCCATTGGAGAACCTGAAAATGAAGAAGAGACAAAATTTGAGAATCTTCAAAGTAAAGAAGTTAAGCGCACAAGATTGCCAAAATCCTAAGTGTGTGTGGCGTGTGAACTACGCGCGTCAAACTACAAACCACCCTTTGGTTAAGGAGTGATGATAGATTTTGCAGCGGATGTCAACTTTTGGGCTGGTGAAATTTGTTGCAAGGCTGATGTCGCCTCAACTGTTGGGGAAATAACTTTAGTGGTGGTAGTATCATCTTTAAAGAGCTCCTATGAAGTAACCACCAGGTCGCTCAATCCCTCAAAAATGTCGTCACCGTCATGCCTAGCGGGACTCTTTCTCTCAGCTCCTTCATCTGCAGCCTTCCCGGAGTGTTGAGGAGGTTCCTCTTCTTCAATAACCGGGGGAAGTGCAAATTTGCCGGATGACCCCGCAACATCAACGGAAGCAGAACATTTAACCAATGAAGCCTCGGCAGTAGGTTCCTTCGGTGTAAGTTCTTCGGTGGAAACTGGGGCATCTGGATTCTCTGCTTGAGAACCAGGGGCATCATGAAGCTGAGTAGATCGGGAAGAATGCAAAAGTACGAATTGATGCATAAATTCATCCTTCAGCAATAATTTAACGCTTCTCTCCTCAACTGCCACAGCACTTAGTCTTTCAATAGTCGGCTTATGGCTGGAATCTTTAGAAAGAGGAGGAAGTGCTGTAAAGGTAAAGAATGAAGTTAGCACTTAACAACTCGGATTGTGAAAAATTCAGAAACGGAAAGAACGGAAATAGGCAAGCTTACTTCCTACTCTTCAAATGCCGTAGAATCCTGGGGGGCAACGGACGAAGAAAAATTGGTTCAAAAACTCGTGGGCGCTTTCAGGAAGATTAGTGATCAATTTACGTTTCCTTGCGCTTCTCACAAGTATGATAGAAGGATGATCTTTGTTCTTTGCAAATGTGCGCAAATAACAAATCTCTTCAAAGCTCGAAAGACGGTTAAGTGTCCTCCTGAACAGTACACACAGTCCCATCAAGATGGCGTAGCCATTGGGGTGCAACTGGAAGGGAGAGATAGTTAATCGGAGAATGGGCTGTTGAAGAAAATCGTTAAAGGGAGGAATAGCTCCACTCAAGCACATCTGACGATTAACTGCGATAAAATCGAGAGGTGGCCTGTCAGCAGTATCGTTTAGCCCAGGAAGCAAAGCGTCTGCTTCTGCGATACCGAACTGAATACATAATTGGTTGAACACCCGTTGATTCAGAGTAGTTGAAGCTCTTTCCGAGGGATTATCCAAGGGGTTAGCTATTGGGAAGACCTCTCCAGCTTGCCCTACTATCTCTTCTTGTTGAGAAGTCATTCTACACAAGTAACCGGGTATTCAAATATGAAGGTGCACGTTTCCTAAAGGTGTGTGAAGTGTTGTGCAAAACTACTGAAATAACAAGTAAATAAAATAAAACTTGAGATAGTACTGATTGATGCACATCAATTCAGGAAGGTTTGAGGTTATTAAATCAAGGTTAAGTATAGTATCAATGCAAATGATATTTAGCAATAAGCAGTGATAACTGTATGAATTTTGCGTTGATGCTCCATTTAAATCAATTGATTCACATCACTTCATCTTTAATTAGATTTATACTATTTTGCTTAAGTAAAGTATCAGTTATTTAATCTAATCCATCACTCGATGTGGGCGGTCGATGATGAGTATATTCGTCCCGTTTTTCTGCAATTGTTGTGTTTAT
This sequence comes from Allium cepa, assembly GCA_030765085.1. Taxonomy (NCBI): domain Eukaryota; kingdom Viridiplantae; phylum Streptophyta; class Magnoliopsida; order Asparagales; family Amaryllidaceae; genus Allium; species Allium cepa. The sequence continues at coordinate 571,926,605 of CM060945.1, read as the reverse complement.
CAGATTGTTAGCATTAAAGTTAATGTAATCTGTAAAGAAGTGCAACAAGTTCGGGCATGATATCTCGGCAGTTCAAGGCATGAGACTTCAAGGCAAGGCAGTGCAAATTTGGCTAAGTCCTAGGTCGCTTGATACACATGCGACCTAAAAAGTTAAGTCGAAAATAGCTTAAGTCGCAAGAAGTTAGGTCGTAAAGTTTGTTAGGTCGACCAAATCTGTTAGGTCGTAAAGGTTTTTAGGTCGATCAAATTTACTAGGTCGCTTCTGAAGCAACTCGGCAATGTCAAGCTATCTCCCATCAAAACCCCTATGCCTTACTCTCCAATCATGCTTTGCCATCAACCATTGCTTTGCTCGAGACACCACGACATAACCCGCTATCCACTAACCCGTTAACATCACATGTCATCGTCTTCCCCAAACACCTATAACTACGTCATCTCCTCCGTGTTTCCTGAAAGCGCATTCAATCATAGGCCAATAAAGCAACTACAAGTAGGTCAATGGCGATCGGAGAACGAATCAGGAAGGAGTCTTACGGCGAAGTAACAAAAATCGTGTGGAAGTGGTCACGGGGAAATCGATGGCAAATACAATAGAGAGGGGATCGATTTACGTAAGATTGTTGTTAGGATTGAAGATCGAAGCAACAAGGAGTTTCTCTTTAATGATTCTCGAGCACAAGAATGGCAATGGCGGCGGCAGAATACAAGCAGTGGAATAAGGAGGAAGAAACGAGCTAATAACTTATATAAGGGAAAGAAAGGAAGACATATCGGCACACGACCTAGCAAGCCTGTTGAGTCGCCTACGACCTAAAGCAGTTAGATCGAAGCACACGACCTATGACATAGGCGTATACTGCGAGGGGCAAGTGTTAACACCATCCTGAACAGCGACTCAAATACTTAAAGGATTCAAGCGAGCGAACGAGTTAAAGTGTGAGCGAGCTAACAAGGCCGAAGATCTCACGTGATAAGCGACCTAACGTGATACAAGACCTAACGTGACAAGCGACCTAAGCATGTGACAACCTAACGACCTAAGCAGATCCACAGCACGACCTAGCGACATAGCGACCAACACAGGGCAACAGTATATCGCAATAGAGGAATGCAGCGACCTAGCAACCTAATGAACTAAGCGACCTAGTGAGCTAACGACCTAGCAAGTTTACGACCTAGCGGACCATGAGCTTCATATCCTTATGTCGCTTAGTTATAGGTCGAAACTACACTAGATCGCTGCTACTCCTAAACCCAGCCTAGGTCGCTCCATCGGGTGCTTCGACATGTCTAGGTCGCCTACCATCCTCCCGTAGGTCGCTACGACCGACTAACTCGCTCAGTTGACATAGTACAACCCTGTTAAGCTGTAACCCATACTCCCTGGGTTGCCTACGACATACCCCTAGGTCGTTTACGACCTAAAGACCTGCATCCAGATTTTCTCTATAAATACCCCGCCAGCTTTAACTGAAAGAGGACTTTGGCTCATTTCGGGAACGCCTATACTTTGCTGTTTTCTCGACTCATCTGACACTTGAGACACCGAAGACGCTTCAATGAACTTTAGGAAGAGATCTAGCACATTCAACATGAATTCGAAGAGCTCGTCTACATCGAAGTTCTAGCTACTTGTCTTAGTGGTGTTGTAATCGAAGATCATTGTAAAAGTTGTAATCGAATCAGCAATAAAGAAGATTAAAGTGGACGTAGGCTTGACTTTAAGCCGAACCACTAGAAAAACTGTTGTCTCTTTACTTTTTCTCTATTATTTTTCTGCTTATCTCTAGTTTCCGTACCAACGGGTGGTGCTTTCACATTTTCACTACATACACTGGGGTGTCAGTGTCCAATTTTAGCGTTAACAATATTCACTACTTTATTATGAATATTTCTGGTTCTTTTACTTTGTGCTATTTAACTACTAGTATGTTTTTCACTTCTATTAAGAAAAAAAGGTCTACTTATAACATTGCCTTTCGTTGTCAGAATGTTTAGATAGAAAGTAATGCACATTATTTATTATTCACAAGCACACAAAATCAAGAAAATAAAATAAAATTAGTCTTATAAATTATGGAAGGCGAACAATCCATAAGCAGTTGCAAATTAACCATTGAGGTTATAAGAATCTTTGCATGGAGCTAGCAATGAACAAACTCTAAAACGGATTTCACTTTTCTGCTAAATAAGATGGCTATGAACATACGTAATGTGGATATACAAGCCTTGAACTATAAATATTTTTCATGATTACTCTTGAATGTGGGAAAACTTTAGGAACTGTTAATGAATATTGCTTAAGAGATATAAAAGCACTAAGGTTTATAATTAATTTTAAAGAAAAAAGAATCATAACTAAGGTAGGCAATATGATTTACTGTCATTTGAGAGAGAGAGAAAATGACGTTTGTTAAATCACAGTGAATTAGTTTGAGTTTAATATAATTGTGTCAATATTTTATGATTCTAGTGATTAATCTATTTATCTTTCTTCTAATTAACATGTTACATTTTGATGTTTATAAAAAATGCTGACATGCTTATAGTTTGCCGATTTAAGTTCTCACTTGAATATACTATGGAATATGCGTGTGAGAAGAGTTGGATATTTCGCTACCATCTTTTCTTGCTTCAATTATACATCCATAGTACAGTCTTATCAGGTTCATGAAAACCACTGAACAATCAACTCCGCTACAATAAGACCAATGTAAATAAAGCTATCTCCAAACAAAATTTATTAACTAACAGATTGTATAGCCTTTGACATAGCAAGGACAATTTCAAATGCCTCACGCATTCCACTAAAGCACTGTCCAAACCATACTTTAAAAAAGAAAAATAGTAAAATTAAACTTTCTTCACTTGTTGGTTGTGATAAATTTTAAGTTGAAGGCCTGATCCACAAATGTATTTCAAATTTAAGTTATAAGGTATTTGTTAACTATGGGGAAAAATGCATGCGGATTGTTTCAAAGTCAATTATATCTTACAACTTCAAATATTTTCCTGAAGCCAAAGGCGCTATAAGCAACACTATGCAACATACTATCCATTCTATGTACATTTGATCAACATGTTAAATTACTTTAGAGAACATAGAGAACAGCCTTTTAACATGTTAAGTTAGGACCATAACATGTTATCATGTCGTTAAAGTCTATATCACTTCCACTTCCAACCAAAACCACAAATTTCAACCAAAGTCCACCTAAGATTTCTACCTAAATGTCATTGAACGCTTGGATTTGGAAAGTCAGTTTGTTGCCATTCGAACCAAAAATACTTGGACTACATCCGAAACATCAAATATGGAGACAACATTTTATTTCTTTTTTTTTTAAAGGATATCCGTAAAAGTCTAGGAACGTACTGAGATTCAACTAAGCTAACTACAATGTTGAAAATTATAAAACTAAAGTACTTTACAGTAAATAGTAGCTTTCCAATTGACACTTGAAAGCCCATGTTGATCTCGGTACTTTACAGTTCACAGTAAACTATCAAATCGGCATGGATCGTAAAACCAATGGAATGTTAATTAAACCCGGCTTTATAAATATCATAGTATATGGTAAAAACATCAACGAAATAACAATTTTATGTTTTTAATAGACTGCCAAAAAGTAGCTAATTTGGTGAAAACACCGAGGTAGAATTATGCCTGAATTTCTGAAGTCAACTTCCCTCTCCTTCCTAGTCCTCTACTCAATCAACATAAAGCATGGAAATAAATTTTCATTTACCCGCATAGTTAAAACTAGCAAATAGGTCTAATGAATTAGTTTGAATACATTTTATATAAAATAAAATAAAAATAAAGAATGTACCTTTTAGATGTATCAATACATGGTGTAACATTGATGGATATTAGAAACGTGTATTAGAGGGGCATAAAACTACAACATGAGGGGACTTCATTCATAACCTTATTGCAAATCTTTAACAAGTAAAGGAAAATCTACAAGTCTAGAACATGAATCTCAAGGAATTTGATGTGGTAAAAGGGCTGCACGAAGCATATAATCAAGTATCTGCAAAAATTGATGCAAATCACGAAGACATAAGTTCATTTGAAACATGATGCAAATTTACTTAGAATTAATAAAACAAGTTAAACAACAATCTGAAAAACTGATGCAAAAAAATTGCGCCTACATGAGGGAGAAACAAATTCAAAATTCTTGTGGACTATTAACCATGGTTAATTAAAACCAAATATGTTTGAAATAAATTTGCCAAATATTGGACTATTTATAGAACTTTTGTTGATTATTTATAGATAAAAGAACATTAAAAATTCATTTCATAATTTTTGCTAACCAGGATTTTTGGTCTTAAGCTATTAAGCAAAGCTTAAGCATGCTAAATTGAAAATGTAAAAATAAAATAAAGAAGCGCATGTAATTTCTTTATGATTATGTACTTGGGTACACAAAACTAATTAATGTATAGTATCAAACATCTAGGGAAATAAAGCATTAAATTATTTTGTAAATGGTTAGAACAACAATTTAAGCAATTCGAATGCGTGTAAGTATATAGGATGTTTCTGAATTTTAATTTAAATAAACAAACCTCAAAAGAAAATAAGAATGGATATCTATTAAAATATGCCTTTACAATCTTCTTTTACATAGCTAACATTTTCCACGGAATCAATATCCATACTAGTTTCTTCATCATCTTTCCTAACAAAGCTAACTTCGAAAACAGGATCAACTGTCTCTAATTCATGATAACCTCTTGGTGGTTCTTTCATTACAACATACCAATTAGAGTGATCATTCTCTCTTGAATAAATAACTTGTTTCGCTTAAGATGCAAGGATATATGGATCTTTTACAAATGAAGATTGATTTTGTTGTAAATTGACAAGAGTGAATCTGTCTTCGACCTTCACTCCATTTCCTATATTTTCCTAGTGACACTTAAATACAGGAATATAAAAAACATGATAGTCTAACAAGATTATGTCTGCCACTACTCCATAATAAGTGACCACATCGACTCTTTAAGAATTATCTCTTGCACTTGCCCTACACATGGCAGTCGCATCATAAGTGACTCCATAGTTTTGATTGTCTCCTTCAAAATCTTTTGCATGAAAACGTTGTCCGTAAATTATATATTCTATATAGGACAATGCATTACTACTTGCCAAAGGCAATCCATTTTAGTATTTCATCACTTGTTGATTGAATAGGTGTCTGCAAACAAATAATTTTACGTAAATTTTGAAGAAAAAAGAAATCTTTTTTCATCAATGGAAGGATAAATTAAAATTAAACTAACCTTCTTTTTAATCCAATCCGAAAAATTATCTATATGTTTTTGCCACAGCAATGTCGCATTTTTTTTCCTAACGCTTATTAAAATTTTGTAACTCCTCCAAATGCATACTAGTCTTTAAATAAAATTAGCCGAGTTATATTCAATATTAAAAATTTATTAAAAGGTAAAAACAAAATATAATAGGTACTTACTCTAAATGTGGTTCCAGCATGGCCATATTCATTAGCTCGGCCAAATGAGCAATATCTTTTTCATTCAATGATAATGTAATTGTCTTCGGTTTTAAAATTGGATGTCCTTCGAGTATCGCATTGTTTTCATTATCTTCGTTTCGGACTTCTTACTCCTCCATGTACTTTCCTTTGTAGAAATTCACTAAAAAATCTCATTGATTCTTCTGCAAGATAATATTCTACAATACACCCTTCAAGTCGTGCATAATTCCTTTTTAAGTGTTTTCATATACCTTCCAGATGGGTACATCCAAAGAAAATGAACAGGACCACACAATTGCGCTTCTCTTTCAAGATGAATTGTCAAATGTATCATTATATCAAAAAAGGAAGGTGGAAAATATCTTTCAAATCCGCATGAAATTTCAATAATCCACCATTATGTTGTCACGACATCTCTCTTTCAAGAACACATTGACATATTTTACTGAAAAATGAACATAAACGAATTATTATTATTCTAACTTTCTTTAGTAATAATCCTCTAACCGCAACAGATAACGTTGCTGCAATAGGACATGATAATCAAGTGACTTCAAACCACTAACTTTGCAATCTTCTAATGATACAGATCTTTTGAAATTTGAACAATAACCATCAAGACCTTTAAAATCATGTAATGTCTTACAAAATAATTTTTTTGAACAATGACAATGTTTATGGAGCCGGTGGTAGATATGTTCTATTCCTACGAGGTTGTCCATAATGACTGTCAAATCCTCCAATCCTCCAAATCCTTCCTGGAATTATTTCCATCTTTCGATTTACTGTCAAGCAACATCGTGCTTAGTATGCTTTCAGCAACATTTTTCTCAACATGCATCACATCTAAATTATGTCGCAAGGGAGATTCCTACAAATATCAATAATACAAAACTTTATTAACTTTTTTATTTTTTGGTCAACGAAAGAAAATATAATTTTAATACCAACCTCGAAATATGGCAAATCAAAGAAGATTGATCTTTTTTTCCACCTTAATGTCGCTTTTTTCCATCATCTTCATCTTTCTGCTATGGTTACTCTTCCTCTTTTTACTTTTTATCTTCTTACTCAACTTCGTCTTTAACTTCTTCTTACTCTTTCTACTTTTTATTTCTTCATTCCTATCTTTTCCAAAAACATTTGGAAAATCCTTTAAAATAACAGAAATATTTCTTCCGGTTAGAATTCTAGGTTTATTACCTTCCTCTACAGTGTTATCAAACCAAGTTTTTGTTTCCTCCATGAATATGAAGGATCTAGAAACATTCTACGTCCCATATAAACACTTTTCCGACAATGATTCAATCATCACTGATGAGGGTTGACATCGCATAATGGACAAGCTTTTTGGCCTTTTGCACAACTTCTTGCAAGATTTCCATAGGCTAGAAAGTGACTTATTATCCACAGTAAAGTTACTCTTCAATTAAAAACCGATCTACTGAATGTGTGACGACCAGAATTTTAGGCATATGAAATTGGAATATTTAATTAATTTTAAGTATTTAAAAGTTAGTTTCTAACTTGAATTTCAAATATCGCTGTTTATTTGATAATTTAAATATTGAATTTAATAATTGGAATTGGATAAATTGTTGAATCTGAAATTCTAAGCCTGTATAAAATAATTTAAAGGCTTGCAAAATTTATATTGATAATACTGAAGATAGTATAAGCGTTAGAATTTGATTCGAAGTGTTTTGTTCAGTTTTAAAAATATATCGTTTAAAACGATATCTAAAAATAGCCTTTCGGGGGCATAGTCTTGGAATTTGACAAAACCAGCTTCATTGGATCCGTAATAGTTAGTTATTATCGGGTTTCAATTTTCATAGCAATCAGAGTTGTCGTTTGACCCTGCCAGCTCAAAACGCATAGAAACTATTTAATCGGTTTAATTTAAAATTGATTGTTTATTTCCGTAACTCGCACATATGATCGAATTAGCCTCCGAAACACGTTCCATTATGTTCGAAACGCGGGTAAATCCTTATAATCGCCTGGCGGCATGTCTGATTCAGAGTCCGTTCGAAAAGCTTGTAAAATTTGAGAATATTAATAAAATAAACAGTAACCTTCTTCAATACGCCGTTCCTTCCTTCCCAAACAGCCACTTTCTCTGGTAAAAGTCGTATCTCCTCCCTTATCCCAAATCAAAATCAAATTTTCATTCTCCTCTCTTCTGTAAAAAAAATTCGAAATCAAAATCAACAGCCGCGTTAAATCAAAAATCGAATCCTCCTTTTCTCTTCGTGCTTGATCGAATAACTATGGGATCGACGAGTCGTGTTCACCCAAGTTGTCGAATCGTGGAAAGGAGAGCAGTTTCGAGGTCATCGTGCAAGTACTAGTTGTCTCGAGTTCATTTGGGTGCCGGGCGATGTCGTGGACGGGCTCGCATGGCTAGGTGGTAGGCGATTGATTTGGGCGATTGCAGTAGGTTACGCGAGCTCGAGATTTGATCGATGTTGGCTGCAAGGCGAGGCGCGAGGCTTGTTGGGTAGCGATGATGAGGGACAGTGGTCGCAAATAGGTGGAGGGCGATGCCAACCAAGAAGGGAAGTGGCATGTGTAGGGGAGCATTCTTGGAGGAGGCGCGACCTGGTGTGAATCACTATTTGAACCGGAGGCCGCGCATTAGTTTCTGGTTGAGGGCAGAGGTTGTTGTCGAAGGATGCACGCTTTGCGGTGATGGCGGGAGCCTGATGGCCATAGCTGGCGATGTTGTTTGCCTGTCGGGTTAGGTAATTTGATTCTAAACATCTTTAATTTAACTTAAGCTAAAGCTGGGAATTTAATTTGTTTTATTTCATTCATCATAAAATTTCACAGTAAAGTAAGTTACTCTTTTTGTTACCTACTGAGTAAATTTATACATATATGCAGATCCAAAAAAAAGAAAAAATAAGGATTACATATAATTGTAAACCTGATGTTTAATTTTAAAATTTTTGTATTAAGGTGATTAACTTATTCGATTAGCTTATTTAATTATCTTAGTCACTAAAAATAATTTATTTAAAGGGAAATAGTTTAAATTATATTAATGGTTAGTTAAATTTATTAAGTGGTAATTGATTAGTCCAAATGATAATAAACTGTAAATGTTTTTACAAGGTCAAAATTATGATGAAACCAAAGTCAAGATTAAAGGGGATTGCAATTAACAGCAAAGGTGAGTTAATCTCACTCATCTGGATTTTTAATTTAAATTTAAATGGTTAAATTTAAATGATTGGTTGAATGGTTGAATTGAATTGATGTGCTATATTATATATAGTAGTATATAGTATATATTGGGTGATTGATTTCCCGCATTATATAGCGGATGAGACCCTATGTGCCACATAATAGCGGATGATATTATATAAATCCAATATACCGCGATATTCCACCTCGAAGTGGAATTGGTATTGTGCTAACACCCATGGATGCAGGGAAACAAGTTGGAGGGATCCAACTGAATACCTCACAATATAGAAATTATTTCATAATTGATGATGCATTTTATTTATATATTGTGGAAGATAAATTTGATGATTAAATTGTGCTGTGTTATAATTGGACAAGTATAATTTGGGATTCTAAAATATAAATATAATAAATTGGATGGTTTGATAGGTAATTACTTAATGTAATTAATAAAATATAATTACGTAGGGTAGTAATTAATAAATAATTACTGGATGTAATTAGTTGAATGATGATTTGTTAATAGAAGTAAATTGGGTATAATTACTTATGTAATTAATCAAGAGATTAATTAAGATAATAAATTAAGGGGTAATTAATTTATTTAATGAAGTAAATAAAAAGGTAGATAATTACAAGATGAGATAAATCAAGAGTGATTAACATTTGTGGCTTAATTAATGATTAATTATTTAATGTAATTAAATTAAATTAGGATAAGTTGAAATGTAAATGGGAAATCATTAATTTATATAATCAAGACGTGATTAAAGATTGATTAATTAAGATTAATTAATCAATACTAAGTGATTTATGAGAAATTGATTCATATAAGTAATTAAATTAATGTAATTAATATAGTTAATTAATTTGTGAAGTAATTAAAGATTAATTATTGATTTTGGTTAAGAATAATTAATTTGTGAAATTAATTAAAGATAATTACTTGAATGTAATTGAAGGATAATTAATCCACGGTGATTAATTAAGATGGACAATTAAGGGATGATTAATTAATTGATTTGAAATTAATTAATGTTAAATGAAGGAATCTAACCGATTGAGGTTAGTTCAATTAGAATTAATTAAATAAATTTTGGAATGATCAAGTTTGCTTATGGATGATTGAATGGTATTGGATGCCTTGAATGAAACTCGAAGAGATCGGAGTCAGATATTAGGAATACCCGAAACCACTTCGAATTTTTATTGATTGATATGTGAAATCAATAGGCTGGAATGAAGTGATTTAAGTGAATTGGACTATTTGATCTAAATTTTGGTACTTGGAAAGTTGATGTGAGAAATGAGTAATATCTATAACAAATTGTAAATTTGTAAATTGATACAAGTTATCCCGGGTGTTATATAAGTTGTATGCTTTGTATTCCATGTTAGATGAGTTTACTCACGCTGGTTTCCAGCCTTACCCGGGTGTTACTTTGATGTAATGCTCAGGTCAGACCGAGTATTACTGATTTTCAGGTAAGGACGTTCTGGAGCTCAGGAGGCGAGCTGAATGGCAGGAACGTATGGAGTATTTCCGTTGTAATATGTTTCTGATTTTTCTTAAACATGTTGATTTGTATATGTCCGGTGTTTGAGTATGTGTGTAACTCTGATGTAATTAAAATGTAATTAACAAATATAATATCCTTTTGTAAATTGTTATTATTTGATATTATATTTTGATCCGCTACGAATGTAAGAATCTTTGTTGTGTTTCTTCTTCTTCTTCTATCTCTTTCTTCTTTTTCCTAACTATTTGGAATTTTCAAGATTGGAAATTTCAGGTCGTTGCAGTTGGTATCAGAGCTGAAGGTTAAGCGAGAACCTTGGCTCTGTTGGGATTACTCATTAAGGATAGGGTTAATGGTACCCTAGAGTGAGTTGAGTGTATATATATATGAGAGCGTACTTGTTATTTATTTATATAAAGATTTTAAATGATTTTATATAAGAATATATTTTGATATATAAAGAAATATTTTCTTTTAATAAATATTAAGGTAATTGGTTGTTATATTATTTGACAATTTTAATAACGAGAATTAAGTGGTAATAGAAACACAACCAAATTAAAATTAAATGAAGATAAGTTTAAAATGAATTCAGAATTAAATGGTCTAAAGAGATAAGTTGATTCGATTTAAAGGATTAAATCAACATTTAAAAAATTTAACTCGAATTTATATAATTCGAGATGGTTTAAATTTGAAATTTGCATTGAATTACTTCAAATTGAATCTAATTTGAATTAATTGGATTTGTGATGGAAGATTTATAAGTTTAACTGTAACGATCCCAATTTTTAACTTAATTTAAACTGATAATTAAAATAAATTTTTGAATAAAATTGTAAATTAATTTGAATTTTTCAAGTTAAATAGGATATTTATTTATTTGGACATTGATTTTTAAAATTTAACCGTGGATTTGAAATTGGATATTTAATATCTTATAAGAAAATGTATTAACAATAAAATAGAAATTATAAGCTTTAAAAAGTTAATAATAGTTTGCTTTCTAAAATATTAAATATATTTGGAAGATATAATAAATTTCAAAAAGATTTATTTTTAGGATTTAATTCTCTTATATAAATAAATATAACAATTGTTAATATGAAATCAAAGTATTTAAATCCATTCTTTTCTTTTTATAAAGTTGTACAAAAATAGATAATAATAAAAAAATGTATGAATATATGTAAATAGATATAAATAAATTTTAATTCAAATAAATTGGGAATTTGAATCAACATTTGAAATAAATGTTTTTAAAATAAATATTTGGCTTTTAAATTCATTGAGGTGAAATTTAAATGATGTAAATGTGAGCAAACTTCTTCGACCTGATCTTTGAATTGATATGATGTGTTATGCTTGTTTCTGTGAAGTAGTGAAAAATTATGGTTGCATGTTTTGTTTATCTGAGTCCTTTCTGTTCATGATTTCCAGATTCTTCTTTTAATTTAAATTCAAAAACTCATGAGTTAACGTCTGTTTAAACTTAAGTTATAAACAAACTTGTTTGTTTCATCTCAAAATTTAGATTAAAATTATACCTAAGTTAAAAATATTGACGTGTCTCTGGGAATTATCTGGGAATCAAAATGACTGAACAAAAAATAAAAATAAGTCAAAACCCAAACTTAGTAATTCATGTAACGAATGCGAATTTTGCCCGCTCGAAAACCGACATCCATACTTCAAATCGTATTCGAATGCCGTAGATTCGACCGTTCAAAACCGATTCGCCGGAGCTTATAACAACATTAAGTATAACAACACAGCGGAATAAAAAGAATAATACACTGATATATAATATCTGATACAACAGAGTGATACAATGAATATCAATATACATCAAAGATACAAGAAAATAGCAGCGGAAAAAAAATATAGATAATGCCAGCAGCGGAACAAATAACTCTAAGATAGTCTTCAACGAAGAACTCCAAATCTGTAACTCCATCTCCAAGAACCAATCCAGCAATAGCTCGAATTCCCAATAACGATGCACAAAGATAAGCAAGACTGGTGCGAACCAAAGACTGAACTAACTCCAGATAATCCGCTATATCTAACTATCTGAAAAACCCAACTCCAGACTGCTCGTGTAGAAAATAATGAGCATCCAGAGTTTAGGAAAGGAACAATAAACTCCGGATAAGTCATGGGACTGGTGTGAGCAACAAAAACAGTTTACCTTTAAAAACAATCAACAAGAGAATTTTAAAGTAAATTCGCAATGCTTTTTGAAAATGAAACTACCATAAGACCTCCCGCCACACACACAATGCAAACGCAGACTTGGAAGAGATTTCTTCTTATGATAGTCAAACATGCTTACTACGCAAAATCAAATCATTTGATATTATTATTAGTGCATAGTGTAGAAAACAATTTCGAAAGTAGAATATAAATCTTAGCCAGTATAGGTACCATTATATTATGCCCGCTATAGCTGCCATATTAGATGGCAGGTTCTACAACTAATACCGTACAAGGCTCGTATTGTTTCTTTGGATTTCCAACAAATGGTCAGGCCAAGGAACTTTCCATTGCCACATGGAAACGCCTCTGGAAGGACGTCCCGAGAACCTAACCGGATCTCTGCCAACACAAGGCCGGGTTACCCCTAACTGGGTAACTACTAACACGAGTATGCCACCTTCCGGTTGTAACAACCTTTAACCGGGGCCCCAACATCAAATCACAAAACAAGATATATATATAGGTTTGTGATGTCCACATAAGTAAGTATCTGGGCTCCATACCATGATACCACTTCTATCCAGAAGGAGATGTACATACCCTAAAGGGGCGCTACCCCCTAATAACCTTGCCGCATCTTTCCTGTTTTGACCATTCCGGGGTGTGAGGCTCGACGAAGTCTCGTCCACAAAGCCACGCTTTGGTACAAAGCCATGCTTTGGGTTAACAAATGATCAAAGTAATGATCACAAAGATAAATGATCAAACAAATGATCATATCACAAATGATCAAACAATGATCATTACACAACAACACTTAGCATGTCACATTATCAAATTGGGAATATATCGCTGATAACCTTCAACTACATAACCTCTGAGCTCGTACGTCTCAGAGAAGTGTGTTAAGCTAAAAGAATAAATTCTTCGCCACCAACAGAAATGTATTTGAAAGAAATCTGCTTTATATCTCAAAATGTAATGTCAGACACACAATCCATACAAGTCTGTTCCGGGTTCGAACAGAACCGGAGGCACTTCTTACGAAGCCCTTGCAAATCCAGGTATTCACAATCCCGATCGGATTTTCCATCACTTAGGGAGTCTCTATACCGGCGCGACTCAGTGCAGAGACAATCGACAAGTCATCCTATCGTTCTCGCAAATACCCGGTCTTCAACACCGGTCTTCAAATGCTATCCATAACGACGTATCACATATTCAGAATGGGTTATACGACACAAAGGTCCTTTCCCGGCTAAACCGAATAGTGAGCGAAACGTTTAAAACATATGGATATGGGATTTCAATTAAGTCACAACTTAAAATCCAAAATTTTCTTTAAATGGTTAAACAAATTACCATTTCAAATCTTTAAACAAAAAGATTTATTTCACGAAGATCAATACATAGATTTCCAAAACAATTTCATTTCTATAGGATCAACCGATTAAATCTTTAAATTAAAGATTTAACTTATAGCTTTCAAATCGTTTTCATAACTTGGAAATTATCTTCATTTCAAATTAGAGATCATTTTAACTCAAATTTGAAGTTCATTTCTTATGTGAAAGCTTTTATTAATTGAAAACAAACAGTTTTCGTTTCAGAAAAAATCCCTAATTTCAAATCATAGAATTCAATTTCAAATTTCAGATCTAAATTTAAATAAATTTATTTAATTTCCAAAACTTAATCAAGTAAATTAAAATAAATTTTAACTTGAAATTTCATTCCAAAAGTTTTTCACTTTTATTCCGATTCAATTTCCAAAACATTTGAATTTAAAAATTCAAATTCAAAACTATTTCAAAAATCTGTGACTTAACCGATTTCCTCGTGAAATCCATATTGGTGTGTGTATAAGTGTGGTTCAGGGGTTTAACACAATAGTGCACAACCATTCAATCATCACAGATCAAATACGACAATATATATTCGATAAGCAATATAAACTATAATGCTTATCGTCCATTCACAGATTCACAGATAATACACAAATGTACATAAATAAATGAGTAAATTTCACATAGCTCAATTCACAGAACAAGATATTACAGATCAGATAGGACAATCAATTCAAGGCATCACATATAATATGATCATTCATAAGTAAGGTCAAGTCAATAAACATTTATAAGCAGGATTAATCAATTGTTTAATCCTAATTTATTCAAGCTATTTCAAATTTAGTTAATTACTTATGAATTCATTATCCAATTTTGATTTATTTAATCCAAATCATTTGATATAAATTCATTTATCAAACACATTAATTAATCAAATCGATCATATTTAATTAAATTAACTTTTGAAGCCATTTATATAATTAAATTAACTTCTTAATTAATTATTTCAAGAAATTTACTCTTTAATTTCTTATCGTTAAGCAATCATCTCATAATAACAAATCATTAATCACCAATTTATTTTTATCATTAATTAGATCAAAATATCCAAATTTAATTACAATTGGTAATTAACCCTTTAATTGCTTCCATTAAGCAATTAACAATTTACAATTGATTTAATTAATTAATCTAATTTGTTATCAAAATTTATCACATTTGATTTTGTTACTTAATAATTCATAGTTAATTAACCTCATTAACTAATAACATTTCTTAATTTACTTTATTCACACTATTTAATTAAGTACTTAACTATTCATTTATTTAATTCTAAATTAAATTACTAAATTAACTATTAGTCATTCATTAAATAACTTAAGTGGTTAATTATCCTTATTTTATCACTTAACCATTAAGAAATCCCTATTTACAATTATAATTTAATTAATCGTTCAACTTGATTAACATTAAAAAGTCTTCCTTTAAAGTTGAAAATCAATTCCTTATCAACTACTAAACTTTATTGTTAATTACTTTATACTAACTAAATCTATTACTTAATTACAATATCAACAGGGTTTAAAAACACGGTTAAGCATTAACTCTATATGTTTTTCTTAAAAAAAACAAAACATATTTTCCAGTTTGACAGGGAAACTACCACAAACTTCCCATGCCTTGCTTCGAGTTCAAACTCGGGTTCCCCACTGTCTTCCCCGTCTCCCTCTCGCGTTCCTTCTGCTCGTGCTTCTTCTTCCACGCTCTCTCTCTCTCACTTTTTTTCTTAAGTTAAAAATATAGCTGCAGATAAAAAATGTGCTCGCGTGCTTCAGTGAAAACCCGAAGTAAACTTCCCAAATTCTCGAGTTGACACGAAGATTTGCACGTATCCGTGCACAACAGATCAACGACGTTCTGGCCGTGGCCTGCACCCCCAACAAGTCATCACCATCTTGCCCAAACACCACGAACTTCCCGATCCAAGAGTTATCTCAAATTCGAAGATTTTGCATATGGGTTCGACTGAGATGAAACTGGGTTGCCAAAACCCGCTTCGAACCACCTCCCCCAGCCATCGGCGAACACGCCCTCTTGCTCGAAGCCTCCCTGATACCCAATGGTTCGAACCCCCCTGGTGCGATCGCCAGAAACATGGTGGCAAGGACGAAATTTCCTTGCAACTACCCCTTGCAAAACTCAGAGTCAAACCCTATTTTGATTCCAATCTCACACAATACCGTATATGAAACTTTAGGTGCATTTTTCCTACCATCTACAATCATTCCAACATCCACTACCTCGATCCCGAAGTCCAACACTTGATCGATCACAGGGAATTCAAAAAAATTCACTTTTCGTTCGACATAGAAATTCTCGATCATCTCTTATTTAAAAATCACGAGATATCCACCAAAAATCATCATTTCATAATGCTAGTCTAAGTATGAAATCAGATTTCAAAAATAAAAATTTCGATTTTCCTGAAAAAGAAAGTTTTTACTGTGAAATTTTATTTTTACAATATTTATGTAATATTGTAACTTGAATTTTTTTTTTTAAATTTAGGATGTTACAAACAATTTCTTTTCAGTAACCAAAGCTGAATTTTGTTTTGAAAGGAAGATATGATTTGTTTTCTTCAAGATGTTATTTCCATTCTGTTGTTATAACAAAGTAAGCATCTGGACACAAACATATATATATATATATATATATATATATATATATATATATATATATATATATATATTCACACAGACAAGCAAGCATAAACACCCATCATTTCTATCCAATACTTAACCATTAATTTTTTTAATATCCAGGGATATAGGTGAGTTTTGCTTACATGTAAAAGCAGGGACAGAGCACATATAAACAGCGTGCATTTTATAAATTTATAAACACAGTTATCACTTATATATGCATAAACAAAGCATCATCCATTTCAGAACTACATAAGCAAGTAGACAACTGTTTACTTAGTTTTAAATTTTAAAATGTTACTCACCGTGCTTTAAGAAAAAGAACAAAGTTTTCTTTTATCTTGAAACAGCCTTTAAACTTTCTTGCTGATCTTACTTTTGTTTTGATGCCCTTGAATCTTGCTTCCAGGTTGTGTAGATTTTACTTTCAAGCTTGACACTGTCTCTTTTTTTTTTTTTTTTTTTTTTGATGAACGATACTGGAATGAGGATGATATAGGGGAAACAAGTCTACAGGCTACATTATATTTGTACAAAAGCATGCTGAAAACACTTGCATTAAATGCATGATGTATGTTGCATTTATTACTTCATGTACATATCACTTTGTTTGAATTTTTTTTTCTCTCGGCTGAAGATATGAAAAATCGTTTTGGGGGCTGAGGTACTTTATGTTTTTATGCTTATACTCTTTTGCTTTATGTATGTACAGTTTGCATTGACTTCAGCTCATAGTTTTATATTTTTGTTTTGGTGACTAAAGAGATTTACATTTATCACTTTGGCGGCTGCATACTTTTTCTTTTTTTGCATTAATTACTTAGTAATTTATGTTTTGTTTTAGTCTTTTTATTATACTATGCAGCTAGTTTGTCTCTTTGCCTTGTATACTTTTCTTCCTTGTACAACTGACTTTGTTTGTTTCAGCCAATTCATATGTATATTTTTTTCTTGTTTACAATTGTTTATAAGTTTTCATGCTTATATTATTTTATTTTTCTTTGTCTTTGCTTTATTACTTTGAAATAAAATGAAGTTCTACTTTTATTATGTTGTTATAGCTTATTCTTTTATGTATTTACTTCCTATTTTACACTAATGTGTTACTATATATTTTATTTCTTTTGTTTATTGATTTTATTTATTTCTAACTTCAATAGTTAATTAAACTTACATATTATTTTTTCAACTTAATTTATCAAATATTAAATTACTTATTTTTATTCCTATTTATTTTTAAAACCATTTATTCAAGATTTTATTTCAAATCCAATATATACATATATATTCACATATATCCAAATTTTCAAATTCATATGACTTAATATATTTTTTTATTTGAATCGGGGAAACTCGCTGCCATTTATAATCAATTTTTACAATTTTAATTCAATAAATCATTTAAATTATCAATTTAAATTCATAAAAATCCGGGGTCGTTACAATTCATAAATTCAGGATTATAATTTGAATTCATAAATTTAAACATGATTTTTAACACTAAAATCATAGCTTTTAATTTGGGATTGAGTGAACATTTCTGGTTTAACCAGAAATGGGTTTTGGGGAGTTTTCTGGTCATCTCTGTGATCTGGGGTGTCGCGATTCTTTCTGAAGGTTGTAGAGTGATCAAAGATGATAGGAAAATTGTCAGGAAGATGATTAATTCATTGAGGAATTTGCGGTAGTTGATTCTTGTTTGGAACCCTAGTTTCAACTAGGTCTAGTATTTTGATTCGTTCATCTTCCCTTGTTGATCGAGTGTTACGAATTTTTAGGGAATGATAGTTGGGTAGTTTACGAATACGTGGCCGAAGTCGTTGATGCTCAGGTGGCTGGAGTTGAGGGAGCGAGACGTTGCCAGGTTTTGGATGTGTGGTTCCTATGTCTGTTCCAGGTTTGATTACGCCATCTCGAATTCGACTTCGAGATTAGGGGTACGATCTAATGATCGTATTAGAGTGTTTGGATGATGAGTGGTATGGGATGATCATCGTTGATGATCTGAGACGATCAACGGCACCGTGTGCATGTGCACGGAGCAATGTTGTTCTAGTGAAGGTGAATTTGGTCTGGATTGTGCTCGTGTTAATTGATGTTGACTCGGAGCGTGGTGACGTTTTTTCTCGGGGAAGTCTGGTTTTGGCTTGAAGTAAATTAGATTTGCCCTGGCTTAAAATAATGTTACAGGTTTTAACAGAAACCTGTAATGTTTTGTTTTAAAATTTAAATGAAGTTTAAAAATGGAAATCAAAGGTTTAAACTAAGTTTGAAACCTAAGTTTGAATCTGAATTCAAGTAAGTTTGAACCTTAGTTTTGAAATGATTTAAGTTTTTTGAAATTTAAATTTGTTTTAACACCTTTATGTATTTAAAAGTGTATTTAGTTTGAAATTAAAACTGAAAATTTGAGTTGTAAAGCAAAGGGTTAAATAAGTTTAAATATAAGTTTTAAAATTTGGAATTTGAGTTTGAATCTCAGTTTTTTTAAAGTAAAATAAAGTTTTAAATTTAAATTGTTTTAGCTACTTTAAAAATGGTTAAATGTTTTAGAATTTAAAATGAAGTTTAAATGTAAGTAAATTTTTGAATCTAAGTAATCTGGAATCAAAAATTTAATATGTATTCCAGTTTTGAAATAAATGAAATTTTTTAATTTTAAAAATAATTTAAACAACTTTGAATGTTATAGTGTATTTTTAATTTGATTTGAATTTAAAAAAATGAATTTGGTTTTAAATCCTTTTAAACTTATTTTATAAAATGAATATTTCTTTAACTTGTGAGATAATAAGGTTTTTGAATTGTTTTTAAAATTTGTTAAGTTAAATTTGTATTCATTTTAAATCTTAAATTTAAAATGAAATTTAAGGTAAATTTGAAAGCAAATTGTTTTTAAATGCTTTGATTAAGTAAGAAATGTTTTATCTTAAAGGTAAATAGAATTGAATGATTTGGATTCATTAAATTATTAAGTTAATTAATCAAGTAATTAATGAATGATTAAATTAAAATAATAATTACTTAGTGAAAGTAATTAAGAGTATATAATTAAAGATTAAAGATTGATCAAATATTAAGGATTAATTACTTTAAAGCATAATAAATTAATGTGGTTAATTAATTAGGGTAATTAAATTAAGAATAATCAATTAAGGATTATTAATTATAATTAGGATTTAATTAATAATTGAGGGTTTATAAATTAAAGAAATTAGTTAAAGGTTAATTAATAAAAGTAATTAAGGTCTAATTAATTACAATCAAGGGTTAACTAATTAAGATAATTAATAAAAGAAATGATTAATTAATGAAGGTGGTTAACACTTAATCGAATTGCAGTTAACGATAATTAATCATTGATTTATGATTACTAATGGAAGTAATTATGTGTGTAAATAAATTAAAAACCACACGATTTATTCATCTTAATTAAAGATGCTTGATTGTTATTGAATGTTGTGTGATGGATTGATATATTTGATATGTGATGTGATGCTATGTGTGCTTTATCCTGAGCTGCTATATTTGTGATGAATATACTGTTGTATGAATATGAAAATCCCTTGACCCGTAAAATGACATTTGAATTTCGATGCGACAGGGAGTCGGATTCCAGTTGGTTATCCGAAACCCATATCGAATCATAATGATGAATCTTTGTGATTGATAAATTTATTTTATCTATGAATCTGTGAATAAAGATAAGCGTTATGGGTTATACCGCTTGTAGATATGATTGAATCTATGATGATGATGTTGTGCACAATTGTGTTGAACCCCTGTACCACACTTATACACACACAAATATGGGTTGCATGGGGAAATTGTTTAAGTCGTAGATTTTTGAAATAATTTAAAATTGAATTTTCGAATCCAAATGGTTTTGGGAATAAATTGGGATTAAAGTAAAAAGTTTTTGAAAATGAATTTCAAAAATAAAAGTTATATTGAATAACTTGATTGAGTTTTGGAATTTAAATAATTTGATTTAAATTTGGATTCAATATTTGAAATTGAATCCTATGATTTTGAATTAAGGTTTAAAAAGATTATTCAACTTATAAATGTGTTTATATGGTTTTTTTTAAAACATTTTAGAAGTGTTGTTTTGGGACTTTAAATTTAACCCAAAGATTTTAACTTGTAAAAATGAAATCGGATTTTTCCAAAACGAAAACTGTTCGTTTTCAAATAATAAAAGCTTTCACATAAGAAATGAACTTCCAACTTGTGTTAAAAGGAATTCAAGTTTGAAATAAAAATAGTTTTCCAAGTTATGAACAAATCTTTGGAAATGGGTTTGAAAGCTATAAGTTAAATCTTCGATATAAAGGTTTAATTGATTTATCCGATTGAAATGGAAATTGTTTTTGGAAAACTATGAATGGGTCCTTGTGAAACTAGGTGAACTTTGTGAAATAAATCTTTTTGTTTAAAGATTTGAAATGGCAATTTGTTTAGCCATTTGAAGAAAAGTTTTGGATTTTAAAAGTTGTGACCTAACTGAAATCCCATATCCATATATTTTTAATATTGCGCTCATTATTCGGTTTAGCCGGGAGAGGACCTTGTGTCGTATAACCCATTTCGAATAGTGATACGACGTTATGGATTGCATTTGAAGACCGGTGTTGAAGACCGGGTGTCTTTGAGAACGTTAGGATAACCTATCGATTGTCTCTGCACCGAGTAGCTATGCTATAGAGATTACCTAAGTGATGGAAAGTCCGATCAGGATTGTGGATGCCCAGATTTGCAAGGGCTTCTTTCTTTATTGGACGAAGTGCCTTCGGTTCTGTTTGAACCCGGAACAGACTTGTATGGTGGTATGTTCGACACTACACTTTGAGAGATATTAAACTGATCTCTATCAAATACATTTCTGCTTGGTGGCAGAGAATTTATTCTCTCAGCTTAACACTCTTCTCTGAGACGTATGAGCTCAGAGGTTATGTAGTTGATATTTATCAGTGATATACTCCCAAATTTGGTAGTGTGGCATGCTGAGTGCTGCTGTGTATCATTTGTTAATCAAAGCATGGCTTTTGTGCAAAGCGTAGCTTAATGGACGAGACTGCATCAGGACCTCACACCCCGAAAATGGATGAAACAGGAAAGATGCGGCTATGTTATGAGGGTCGCTCCCTTTAGGGTTTGTCATTCCTTCTGGAAAAGGGTGGTATCATGGTATGGAGCCCAGATACTTACTCATGTGGATACTGAGATCTATTACTTTGTGATGGCTTTGTGGTTGTTGATGTCGAATGCTCGGATAAAGGTCCCATAGGACCGGGGGATGGCACGCTCGTGTAGTAGTTACCTAGTTACAGAGGTAACCCGGCCTTGTGTTAGCAGAGAGCTGGTTAAGCTCTCGGGACGTCCCGCCATAGACAATCCCATGTGGTAGTAGGAAGTTCCTTAGCCTGACCATTTGTTGAAAATCCAATCAAAACAATACGCGTCCTGTACGGTTTTAGTTATATTACCTGCCATGGAATGTGACGGTAACCTACTATTGAACATGGTTGCTATAGTAGGCATAAGTGCGAAATGTCTATGCTGGCTAGGATTTATATTATACTTTCGAAATGATTTTTCTACACTTTGCACTTATAGTAATAATATCAAAGAAATTTTCTCGTATCAAGCATATTTGGCTATCATAAGGAGAAATCTCCTCCAATTCTGCGTTTTCATTGTGTGTGTGGCGGGAGGACTTATGGTAGTTTCATTTTCCAAAAAGCATTGCGGATTTGTTTTAAATTCTTTTGTTGTCTGCTTTAAAAGATAAAAACTGCTTTTGTTTGCTCATACCAGTCCCACGACTGACCTGAAGTTTATTTTTCCTTTCCTAAACTCTGGGTGCCCACTATTTTCCCACTCGGGCAGTCTAGAGTTGGGTTTTTCAGATAATCGTGTAGTAGGTGTAGATTCGATAGCTTCCAGCCTTAGGATTTGGCGATCGCATTTGGATCGAGTTGCTTCTTTTCATCTTGATTGAGAGTTTGAGCTATTTTTCGATTGGTGCCTTGGAGATGGAGATTACCGATGCTGGAGTTCTCTTTGAAGACCGTATTGGAGATATTGTTCCGCTGCTAGTGTTATCTTTTCTTTCCGCTGCTATTGTCTTGTATCATATCTATGATGTATATTGGTATCCATTGTATCATTCTGTTGTATCTGATATTGTATCGATGTTGTATGTGATAAATATTATTCTTTTTCTTCCGCTGTGTTGTACTTAATGTGCTATAAGCTCCGGCGAATCAGAATCGACGTTTGGATCTGCGGCATTTGAATACGAGTGTCATATTCGGTGCCGATTTTCGAAGGTCGAGTCTGGGTCGTTATAATTGGTATCAGAGCTGAAGGTGAAAACTATAGCTTAGGAGTATAACACATTAAGTAACTCATTAGAGATAGGGTGAAGTATACCCTAGAATGAGTATATCCCTAAGACATCCGTTCGAACGCCTCGGTAAATTCTCTTATTATCCACTGATAGGAGTATGAGTGCAAGAAGAGGACGAGATAGGGGACAGGGGCGTACCACTACAAATGGTCAATACCCTGCAATAGCGGAAAACAACTTTCTCTATCAATCTCCTTTTATTCGATTTCAAATTCTTTTGATTGCGTTGTGACAGCTCGAGGAAGAAGTTTCGGTGTGATGGTGGCCCTACGAATCGTTGTAGAAAATCCTTACTTCGTATCTTCATCCGTTTCTTATTAGTTTTTCTATCTAAACTTTAATCAATTTGAAATTGAAATTGAAAACTTTAAATAAATTGGAAATTTTAAATTGAGTTAAATTGGTTAACAAATATAAGGCTAAAATTTGAATTGTATCAATAAAACGATATCGGTTAAAACCAAATTGGAAATTCTATTGTAATCTCTTGTGAAGACTAAAGTCCGAAGAGGAATAAGTCATGTATACTTTGGGATATTTCAACTTGAATTTGGAATCCATATCTAGTGTTTGAGAAATTGTAGCAGATTGAACCTATTTATCTATTCTTTGGGATCCCATTTATTCTATGAACGATTAGTTATCCCTTCGAACTAATCAACGCCCTTGCATATTCGTAGACCGGTGGACCCAAATATCTTGTGCAATATTGTATGAGTTTGTTCTCATATTGTTGATATTCTGATTTGGGCAAACCAAATGCAGAATAGATATTTCGATCTGATCTGATCAATCATTTCTCTATCTTTCATCTTTTCTTTCTCGTCTTCCTTGCAAATTTCGAGGGCGAAAGTTTTTTTACGGGGGGAATCTGTAACGATCCCAATTTTTAATTTAATTTAAATTGATAATTAAAATAAATTTTTGAATAAAATTGTAAATTAATTTGAATTTTTCAATTTAAATATTATATTTATTTATTTGGACATTGATTTTTAAAATTTAACTATGGATTTGAAATTGGATATTTAATATATTATAAAAAAATGTATTAAAAATAAAATAGAAACTACAAGCTTTAAAAAGTTAATAATAGTTTGCTTTCTAAAATATTAAATATATTTGGAAGATATAATAAATTTCAAAAATATTTATTTTTAGGATTTAATTCTCTTATATAAAATAAATGTAATAATTGTTAATATGAAATCAAAGTATTTAAATCCATTCTTTTCTTTTTATAAAGTTGTACAAAAATAGATAATAATAAAAAAATTGTATGAATATATGTAAATAGATATAAATAAATTTTAATTCAAATAAATTGGGAATTTGAATCTACATTTGAAATAAATGTTTTTAAAATAAACATTTAGCTTTTAAAATCATTGAGGTGAAATTTATATAATGTAAATGTTGGCTAGAAACAATTCTTTTAACATTGTATATATATATATATACACACCAAAGGATAAAGAAGTATATTTATTTATAAAATAGGTATGATATAAAAATTTATTAATTTTTTTTTCTTTTGTCTTTGCAAAATTATAAATATTAGATATACATATGTAAAGTATAAAATTGTATAAGTGTTAGATCTCATAATCATTTCTTCCTACACATGGCATTCAAGATATTTAATTGAATAAAATAATAGAATTTAAAATTTGTAGAAAACCTTCAGCTCCCCAAATTCAAACTTATTTAGCCTCCCAAAATCTGAGAATACGGTAAACGATTTGAGTATCTAAAATCTCAACGCCCAAGAAAAAGAAAATGATGATAATAGTATAACCAGAAAAACAAAGATAGCCGAAAAAATCAAGATCTGTCTCAAAGAAATCAAGCTTAAGCAAAATCTTCATTGAAGTTTTCAAGCCTATTGTTAATCTATAGTTCATGCAAGTTTCAAAATCAAGGTAGCTTGAAATTCAAAAATCAAATGCAAGTTCAACTCAAAACCAAAATTCAATTAGGAAAAAAAAAATCAACCTGGAAATTCACAAAATGAAGATCAATGCAAAGGAGCAAAGTTTCGGTTTGCCAGTGCAGTAATTCTCTGGGAGATCTATAGGAGAGTGAATTTTCTTTTTAAAATTTGGATTTGAAGTTGTAGTCAGTAATAAAACAAAGAATTTGAACAACTTTATTAATAAGTTGCAGGAAAACAAACTAAAGAGCAATTGAATCTAAAGCTTCAAAAACCTGGAGTGATCAACTCAGGTAATTCAGAAAAAAAACCCATAATTAAAATTTAAAACCTGAAGCAATTTAAAACCATAATTAACTTTGGTATTTTCAACTTGAGGGAAATGATGATCAACTAAAACAAATTCAAGTTCTCAAAGCAAGTTCCAGATCATTTCTTTCCAGGCTCAAAATCTTTCTTTCTAGGCCTCTGTTTCAAAACCCATCACTGTGAGCAAACTTCTCCGACCTGATCTTTGAATTGATATGATGTGTTATGCTTGTTTCTGTGAAGTAGTGAAAAATTATGGTTGCATGTTTTGTTTATCTGAGTCCTTTCTGTTCATGATTTCCAGATTCTTGTTTTAATTTAAATTCAAAAACCCTTGAGTTAACCTCTATTTAAACTTAAGTTATAAACAAAACTTGTTTGTTTCATCTCAAAATTTAAATTAAAATTATACCTAAGTTAAAAATATTGAAGTGTCTCTGGGAATTATCTAGGAATCAAAATGACTGAGCAAAAAATAAAAATAAGTCAAAACCCAAACTTGGTAATTCATAAATTCAGGATTATAGTTTGAATTCATAAACTTAAACATGATTTAACACTAAAATCATAGTTTTTAATTTGGGATTGACTGAGCATTTCTGGTTTAACCAGAAATGGGTTTTGGGGAGTTTTCTGGTCATCTCTGTGATCTGGGGTGTCGCGATTCTTTCTGAAGGTAGTAAAGTGATCGAAGATGATAGGAAAATTGTCAGAAGACGATTAATTCGTTGAGGAATTTGCGGCAGTTGATTCTTGTTTGGAACCCTAGTTTCAACTAGGTCTAGTATTTTGATTCGTTCATCTTCCCTTGTTGATCGAGTGTTACGAACTTTTAGGGAATGATAGTTGGGTAGTTTACGAATACGTGCCCGAAGTCGCTGATGCTCAGGTGGCCGGAGTTGAGGGAGCGAGACGTTGCCAGGTTTTGGATGTGTGGTTCCTGTTTCTGTTCCAGGTTTGATTGTGTCATCTCGAATTCGACTTCGAGATTGGAGGTACGATCCGATGATCGTATTAGAGTTTGGATGATGAGTGGTATGGGAAGATCATCGTTGATGATCTGAGATGATCAACGGCACCGTGCATGTGCATGGTGCACTATTGTTCTAGTGAAGGTGAATTTGGTTTGGATTGTGCTCGTGTTAATTGGTGTTGACTCATAGCGTGGTTATGTTTTTCTCGGGGAAGTCTGGTTTTGGCTCGAAGTAAATTAGATTTGCCTCTAGTTAAAGTAGTGTTACAGGTTTTAACAGAAACCTGTAATGTTTTGTTTTAAAATTTAAACTGAAGTTTAAAAATGGAAATCAAAGGTTTAAACTAAGTTTGAAACCAAAGTTTGAATCTGAATTCAAGTAAGTTTGAAACCTTAGTTTTGAAATGATTTAAGTTTTTTGAAATTTAAATTTCCTTTAACACCTTTAAGTATTTAAAAGTGTATTTGGTTTGAAAGTAAAACTAAAAGTTTGAGTTGTAATGTAAAGGATTAAATAAGTTTAAATATTAGTTTTAAAATCTGGAATTTGATTTTGAATCCCAGTTTTTAAAAATAAAATAAAGTTTTAAATTCAAACTGTTTTAACTACTTTAAAAATGGTTAAATGATTTGAAATTTAAAATGAAGTTTAAATGTAACTAAATTTTTGAATCTAAGTAATCTGGAATCAAAAATTTAATATGTATTCCAGTTTTGAAATAAAAGAAAATTTTTAAGTTTAAAAATAATTTAAACAACTTTGAATGTTATAGTGTATTTTAAATTGATTTGAATTTAAAAAAATGAATTTGGTTTTAAATCCTTTCAAACTTCTTTTATAAAATGAATATTTCTTTAACTTGTGAGATAAAAAGGTTTTTGAATTGTTTTTAAAACTTTGTTTAAGTTAAATTTGTATTCGTTTTAAATCTTAAATTTAAAATGAAATTTAAGGTAAATTTGAAAGCAAATTGTTTTTAAATGCTTTGATTATGTAAGAAATGTTTTATCTCAAAGATAAATAGAATCTAATGATTTGGATTTATTAAATTATTAAGTTAATTAATCAAGTAATTAACCAGTGATTAAATTAAAATAATAATTACTTAGTGAAAGTAATTAAGAGTAGATAATTAAAGATTAAAGATTAATCAAATATTAAGGGTTAATTACTTTAAAGCATAATAAATTAATGTGGTTAACTAATTAGGGTAATTAAATTAAGACTAATCAATAAAGGATAATTAATTATAATTAAGATTTAATTAATAATTAAGGGTTTATTAATTAAAGAAATTAATTAAAGGTTAATTAATAAAAGTAATTAAGGTTTAATTAATTACAATTAAGGGTTAATCAATTAAGATAATTAGTAAAAGAAATGATTAATTAATGAAGGTGGTTAAGACTTAATCAAATTGTCGTTAATGGTAATTAATTATTGATTTAAGATTACTAATGAAAGTAATTATGTGTGTAATAAAATTAAAAACCACATGATTTATTCATCTTAATTAAAGATGCTCGATTGTTATTGAATGTTGTGTGATGGATTGATATATTTGATATGTGATGTGATGATATGTGATGCTTTGTGCTGAGATGCTATATTTGTGATGAATATATTGTTGTATGAATATGTAAACCCCCTGACCC
Source organism: Allium cepa (assembly GCA_030765085.1). Taxonomy (NCBI): domain Eukaryota; kingdom Viridiplantae; phylum Streptophyta; class Magnoliopsida; order Asparagales; family Amaryllidaceae; genus Allium; species Allium cepa. The sequence goes on along the minus strand of CM060945.1, from coordinate 571,898,833 downwards.
GTAAAACGACATTTGAATTTCGATGCGACAGGGAGCCAAATTCCAGTTGGTTATCTGAAACCCACATCGAATCATAATGATGAATCTTTATGATTGATAAATTTTTTTATCTATGAATCTGTGAATAAAGGTAAGCGTTATGGGTTATACCGCTTATCGATATGATTGAATCTATGATGATGATGTTGTGCACAATTGTGTTGAACCCCTGGACCACACTTATACACACACAAATATGGGTTGCACGGGGAAATTGATTAAGTCAAAGATTTTTGAAATAATTTAAAATTGAATTTTGGAATCCAAATGGTTTTGGTAATAAATTGGTATTAAAGTAAAAAGTTTTTGAAAATGAATTTCAAAAATAAAAGTTATTTTGAATAACTTGATTGAGTTTTGGAATTTAAATAATTTGATTTAAATTTGGATTCAATATTTGAAATTGAATTCTGTGATTTGGAAACTAGGGTTTAAAAAGATTATTCAACTTATAAAATGTGTTTATATGTTTTTTTTTAAAATATTTTAAAAGTGTTGTTTTGGGACTTTAAATTTAACCCAAAGATTTTAACTTGTATAAATGAAATCGGATTTTTCCAAAACGAAAACTGTTCGTTTTCAAATAATAAAAGCCTTCACAAAAGAAATGAACTTCCAACTTGTGTTAAAAGGAATTCAAGTTTGAAATAAAAATAGTTTTCCAAGTTATGAATAAATCTTTGGAAATGGGTTTGAAAGCTATAAGTTAAATCTTTGATTTAAAGGTTTAATTGAGTTAATCCAATTGAAATGGAGATTGTTTTTAAAAAGCTATGAATAGATCTTTGTGAAACTATGTGAACTTTGTGAAATAAATCTTTTTGTTTAAAGATTTTAAATGGCAATTTGTTTGACCATTTGAAGAAAAGTTTTGGATTTTAAAAGTTGTGACTTAACTAAAATCCCATATCCATATATTTTTAAATATTGCGCTCACTATCTGATTTAGCCGAGAGAGGACCTTGTGTCGTATAACCCATTCCGAATAGTGATACGAGGTTATGGATTGCATTTGAAGACCGGTGTTGAAGACCGGGTGTCTTCGAGAACATTAGGCTAACCTATCGATTGTCTCTGCACCGAGTAGATACGGTAAGAGATTCCCTAAGTGATGGGAAGTCCGATCGGGATTGTTGATGCCCGGATTTACAAGGGCTTCTTCCTTTATTGGACGAAGTGCCTTCGGTTCTGTTCGAACCCTGAACAGACTTGTATGGTGGTATGTCCAACACTACACTTTGAGATATTAAACTGATCTCTATCAAATACATTTCTGCTTGGTGGCGGAGAATTTATTCTCTTAGCTTAACACCCTTCTCTGAGATGTACGAGCTCAGAGGTTATGTAGTTGATATTTATCAGTGATATACTCCCAAATTTGATAGTGTGGCATGCTGACGCTACTGTGTATCATTTGTTGATCAAAGCATGGCTTTTGTATAAAGCATAGCTTTGTGGACGAGACTGCATCAGGACCTCACACCTCGGAAATGGTCGAAACAGGAAAGATGTGGCAAGGTTATGAGGGTCGCTCCCTTTAGGGTTTATCATTCCCTTCTGGAAAAGGGTGGTATCATGGCATGGTGCCCAGATACTTACTCATGTGGATACGTCAGATCTATTACTCTGTGATTGCTTTGTGCTTGTTGGTGTTGAGCGCTCGGATAAAGGTCCCAAAGGACCCGGGGATGGCACGCTCGTGTAGTGGTTACCCAGTTACAGAGGTAACCTGGCCTTATATTGGCAGAAAGCTGGTTAAGCTCTCGGGATGTCCCGCTAGAGGCGATACCATGTGGTGGTAGGAAGTTCCTTAGCCTGACCATTTGTTGGAAATCCAGTCAAAACAATACGCGCCGTGTACGATTTTAGTTGTATAACCTGCCATGGAATGTGGCGGTAACTTGCTATTGAACATGGTAGCTATAGTAGGCATAAGTGCGAAACGCCTATGCTGGCTAGGATTTATATTATACTTTCGAAATGATTTTTCTACACTTTGCACTTATATTAATAATATCAAAGAAATTTTCTCGTATCAAGCATATTTGACTATCACGAGGAGAAATCTTGTAACAACCCGCATATTTATCGATTTTATATTTAAATATTTTATTTAAATATTATATCGTTAATCGGATTTTGGTCCGAAAAGCTACTTTTTGCAAACGGTCAAATTAGGACTCGAGACCACTTCCGTTGAGTTCGAAATGCCGTTTACAACTTTTTTAAGTATAAACATCGATATGTTTGGAGTCAGTGGAATTTCACTAACTTTTTCCGCTTTGGACTTTGGGTTGGTTTTGCCCATTAAAACCCAAGTCCCAACCCCTTCTCCTCACTCTTCATAAATTCCTAACTAACTCAAGATTTGCATTAATGGTGAAGAGATGGGAAATTAAAACTCCAAGCTCAAATTTAATTGCTAATCTAACATTCAACTCCAAATTCAAGTAGAAGACATTGGATCCTAGCTTGCAGTTGCTTCTCTATTGATTTCAAGCTTCCTCTTCATTGAATTTGTATAAAGGTGAGATTCTTATCTCACAATTCTAGCCTATAACTATATTGGACTGTTGGGAATGATTCCCTATCATTTTTGCATGCATATTAGCATTTGGTTTGGATTGGATTGGCGAAAAACTCTAATTTTTAGCATTTTGGTGAATTTTCTGCACTTAGGTCGTTCTGGCCAATTTTGTGTGTTCGAAGTTAGGTCGCTCACGACCTAACCCTTAGGTCGCTCGCGTGTTATCGCGCTAGGTCGCACTGCCTTGAATTTTCACTTCGGAGTTAGGTCGTTTCACGTTAGGTCGTATGGGGTTTAGGTCGTAGGTCGTTTCTGGCCTTAATTCCCATGGCTGCATTAGGTCGCGAGTTCCACTAGGTCGCATGAACCATAAGGTTGTTTGCGTGCTTAGGTCACTAGGTCGCTCGGCCTTCATTCCTTAAGTCACTGCTCGTTAGCTCGTTACACCTTTAGGTCGTAGGTCGTTGGACCTTAGGTCGCTCGCGTATAGGTCGTTCCAGGCCTTAATTCCCATGGCCGCATTAGGTCGCGTGTTTCACTAAGCCGTTAGGCCTTTACCTCGTTAGGTCGTAGGTCGCTCGACCTTATTACCTTGTTAGGCCGCGAGACCCTTAAGTCGCTCGCTTGTTAAACCGCTAGGCCGCGTGGTACTTTAGGTCGCATGACCTCAACCTCTTAGGTCGCTCGGCCCTTTATATACTTAGGTCGTTCGACCTGCTTCCACGTTAGGTCGTTCAATTGTTTCCATTAGGTCGCGTGAACCTTAAGATCGTTAAACCTTCACACCAGTAGGTCGCTGCCTACCTTAAGTCGCTGCTCGATCCTATGCTCCCTTAGGTCTTTACTAGGTCGTACCGTTTTGGACGGGGCGCTGCCCCGCACCCCGCCGCGGGCGCTGCCCCCTGGACCCCCGCGACCTGACCGGGTAGGTCGAACCCCGTAGCGGGGGCGTTGCCCCCGCCCCCCACCTTGGGGGGTTGCCACCCCCTGGACCCCCCTCCGTAGGGGATCTTATCTGAAAAACATTCAACAGAACTTGCTGAGCTGATTTCCTTGGATTCTTATCACATCTTCGAATGTGATCTTTGTGATTGATTGTTTCTACAATCGCTTCTGTGATTTGTCACTTTAAAATATGAAGGTTCCAATACTAGTAGTAAATATCAAAACTCTTTCAACAAAATAATTTCAACTCTATTTTCAATAACAAAGCTCTTTTCTTAAACCGTTTTCCAAATCTACTAGTATATACAAAATTTTACCTCACTTGGATGAGAAATCTAATTGAACGGCTTAGTAAAACATGTGGTATGAAACGCTTGCGTTCAATTCGTCGGTTAATTCTTGGACTTGTTCGATTGAACCTCTTGTGATAATTTTCTAGTGAAGATTTATAGTTTGTTCGTAAACATTTAAGTTAAGCAAGTGGTTATGGGACACGAAGCTAAACTTTTATATTTACTAGCTTAGTGTAATTGACACTTCTCGTTGATCATGATGATCATTTTATGATTTAGACTAGCAATTGTGCGATGTCTCTTTGTTTGCAAGGTTAGACTAGACCTCATTGGTGTGATTCCGACTCACACATATCTCTTTGTCCGCAAGGTTAGTCTAGACACCATTTGTGTGATTCCACTCACACATACCTTTTTGTGCGAGGTTAGGCTAGACACCACCTGTGTGATTCCACTCACACATACCTTTTTGCTTTTTGGTTAGCCTAGACCTCATCTGGGTGATTCCGACTCACCCTATGGGGTATCTCCCCATGGTCTTCGGACCGTCATGTGATAGGCCTCTTTCCCTTTTTATGATTTCTGGATTTCTCATGTTGATTTCTGGAATTTATGTCATTGACTTGTTATGTGTACAATTTTAGGGTATGATGCCCTCTTTGGATCTTTGAGAAGATTCTTGTGATATTGATTTATCTCTTATTGATTGATCTTTTGTTGATCATCATTTGCATACTTATAGTAGTATGTCAATATGGATATTTTATGTTTTTGCCATATCTTTTATTTTATATCATGTCATCTGATATTTATAGCTAAACTGATCCGTTTACAATTTTCTTAAATAATACTCGGGTCAGACCGAAATGTTACAGGTGCTTTTGCTTGACTTCTTCTCGGGATTTGCTACTCTGACTTTTGGCTAACTATTTAGATTAGCAGTTTTGTCGTATACACTTGAGATTTAGACTCATAGTTGTATTCTTTTGTATAGCACGTGTTGCTATTCTTTTGTATTATTGTGGATCTTTTTGACCACTACTCTGATGTACACTTTCATGTGTTAGTTATATATTCATATCTTCTTCCGCCTTTATGATATGGATGTCTGTGACTGATTTGCGTTATGCTTATTTCTATGTTTGTTTCCGAAGATTATTTATAGCCACCGTGTGATAAGCAATTACATGGATGGTCGCTCCTCAACAGCCTTCTCCGTGCTAGTTGACAACACTACACCGTAGTGTTCTTGGCTAGCGTGGGTATAGAGGTGGGGCGTCACAGCTTGGTATCAGAGCCAAACTTCGGAACAATGTAGAATAACTTAATAAGAATCATCGTCCTAAGTCCACCTTAGGAGTTATGTCTTAGGATTAATCCGAGTCGTCGTACCGATTCATCCTATATCTTTTATGATTCCTTGTTTTATCTAGCAAGATTGCTTGATATTCATTATTGAATAATCTTCTTCTTTCTCTTCTTTCTTTCTTAAGGAAGAGAAATGGTTAGACCTGGTCATCCCAGAGCTGGACCATCTAGTGCTCTACCCCAAGATGGAGTTTTTATGACTACCCAGCGACTTCTTGACCTTGTCACGAATGCTCAAGCAGTTGGCACTAATCCGGAACCTACTCACCCTAAATCTGGGTTTGCACGTTTGTGCAATGATTACACCAACCTGGGTGGGAAGCCATTTAAAGGTTCTGAAACTATCATCGAGGTCCAGGCTTGGTTGAGGACCTGCGATCGAATCTTCATTCACATGAATCTCGTCGATCTTCACCGTGTTCAAGTGGCTTCCAGTATGCTCCAAGAGAGAGCACTGGACTGGTATGAACTTCTTATTTCTGAAGTCGACGAAGCGGACCTTACCTGGGAGCAATTCCGGACACGCTTTGAGTTAAAATTTGTACCAGAAGTAGAGAAGGTAACTCTGGCTCGACGCTTTATAGACCTTGTTCAAGGTGAGTCCTCTGTGACTGATTACGTCGCAGCCTTTGAGTCGCTTTCCAAATAGGGGTTGAATACATCAACACCCCATTAAAGAAGAATCAGAGGTTCGTTTATGGCTTTAACAAAAGCCTCAAGAAGCCATTGCTTCTAAAGTTATAAGTTCCTTTTGACCAACTTATAGATATCGCTCTTCGTCTGGAAGAGGCTGATAAAGAAAGTGAGGTTGAAGTAGTAGCTTCGAAACCCAATTTCAACAACAAAAAGAGGCCCAGTAAATTCAAAGGCCCTTATCACAACAAAAAAGGGTAAGCAAGCAACCTCTGCGGCAAAGTCTCATTCTCCTAGTGGTGCGAGATGCTTCAACTGTGGATCTGGAGATCATTTTGCGAATAAGTGCTCTAAGCCCAAATTTTGTCGCTATTGTAAGAGCCCAGATCATTACATACATCAATGCCTCAAACGTGAAGGCAAGAAGGAAGGAAAGTTGAATGTGGCTCAAGCCCCTGGCAACACATCTCGTGGCCAAGGTATTTCTCATTCCATTCTTGATGGTATTATTTTATTTCATAATCAACCTATTAGAGTTCTCTTTAATACGGGTGCATCCCATTCTTTTATATCAAAGGAATTGGTAGACACTTTTTCCTTAAGTGTTACTGCATTGATGACTTCTTTAAAAATTGCGAATCATGTTGGTGGATCTGCAACTCTTAGTTTGCTTTGTAAAGATGTGGAGATTATTTTATGGATTTTTCTTTCCTAACCGATTTGCATGTTATGCGTTACTTAGGCTTTGGAATAATATTGGGTATGGACTGGCTTAACCATTATGAAGCTCATATCCTATGTCCTGATCGGACTATTTATCTCCGACATCTGCAATCTGTAAATCAGATTTCTATTATTCTTAAAGATTCGGATTCTACTTTGACTGCATCTTTATATTCTTTAAATCCTCGAGACGGTGATGATGATGATGAGGAAGACGTCATTTCTCGAATTCACGTTGTCCGTGAATTTTCTGACATATTCGAGCCCGTTTTAGGTTTACCACCTAAGCGAGCAATTGAGTTCAGAATTAATCTTACCTCTGAAGCTCAACCTATTACTCGTCCTCCTTATCGCATGTCCAATAAGGAAAATGAGGAGATGCGCAAACAATTATCTGAATTGGAGACGAAGCAATTTATTCGCTCTAGTTCCTCGCCTTGGGGAGCTTCGGCTATTTTCGTGAAGAAATCCGACGGTACGCTTAGGCTTTGCGTTGACTATCGCAAGCTTAACGATCTGACTATTAAAAATAAATATCCTTTACCTCGGATTGATGATCTATTCGATCAGCTTAGTGGTGCTAAGGTCTTTTCACAATTGGACTTGGCTACCGGTTTCCATCAGCTTCGTATCGCAGAGGATATCATTCCTTTGACATCATTTCGTACTCGATATGGATCTTATGAATGGCATGTTATGCCATTTGGGTTAAAGAATGCTCCAGCTTATTTCGTTGACCTCATGAATCGAGTTTTCAAAGATTTCCTCGATCGGTTTTTTCTCATATTCATTGATGATATTCTTGTGTATTCAAAAACAGAGGAGGAACATGAGAAACATCTTCGGATTGTATTGGAAACTCTTAGGAGTAATCAATTAAACGCGAAATTTTCTAAATGCCACTTTTGGCAATCTCGTGTGAAGTTTCTCGGTCATATTATTTTCGAATCCGGAATTTCCGTGGATCCTTCAAAGATTGAAGCGATTCAACATTAGAAAAGACCTGAGAGTGTGACTGAAATCAGTAGCTTTCTCGGATTAGCGGGCTATTACCGTCGTTTTATTAAAGACTTTTCTAAGATTGCCGTGCCTCTTACTGGCTTGACTAAGAAGGGAGTTAAATACATTTGGCCGGACAAATGTGAAGCCGCTTTTCAGAAATTAAAGAACTCCTTTCCGATGCTCCTATTCTTATTATTCCCGAAGGGAATCAAGATTTTGTCGTTTATACCGATGCTAGTCACATTGGTTTGGGTGCCGTTCTTATGCAAAAAGAACGTGTTGTTGCTTATGCTTCTAGGCAATTGAAGCCGGCCGAGACTAGATATGTCACACATGATCAACTAGCGGCTATTGTTTTCGCCCTTCGAATGTGGCGTCATTATCTATTGGGAGAGAAATTTATTCTTTACACGGATCATAAGTCTTTGAAATATTTATTTTCTCAAAAAGAACTTAATTTACGTCAACAGCGTTGGCTCGAGTTCCTTGCACCTTATGATCTTGATATTCTGTATACCCCCGGTAAGGGTAATCGTGTCGCCGATGCACTTAGCCGTAAACAATAAGCAATTGTTTCTATAATGATATCCGAATGGAACAATCTCGAGATTTTATCCACTTGTGAGATTCGAGAGCGCGTAGCCTTGAGGCTCATCCTTCTCTTTTAGACCGCATTCTTGAAGCTCAAGGGCTAGATCCTGAATTGGCTCTTCTTGGCCAAAATGTTAAGGATAAAATTGATATTGAAGGTTTGAAAGACTTTGATATTGATTCTCGTGGCGGCATTCGAAAATTTGGTAGACTTATCGTACCAAATATTATAGATCTTCGTAAAGATATTTTAGAAGATTCCCATCGTTCTAAATTCACCATTCATCCCGGTAGTAGTAAAATGTACGCTGATATGAAGCGACTTTATTATTGGGAGGGAATGAAATCTGATATTGCTAACTTTGTTAAGTGTTGCATGACTTGCCAACTTATCAAGGCCGAACATCAAAGGCCTGGTGGGTTATTGCAACCTTTAGAAATTCCAATTTGGAAGTGGGACCAAATTTCCATGGATTTTATAGATGGCTTTCCCCGTTCTCGTTCAAGTCATGATAGCTTATGGGTGATTGTTGATAGACTTACTAAATCTGCTCATTTTATTCCCGTTCGGTCTAACCGAACCGTTTCTCTTTTGGCCAAACTCTTTATCAAAGAAATTATTAAATTGCATGGGGTTCTTACTACTATTGTTAGCGATCGCGATCCATTGTTTACTAGTGCATTTTGAAAGAGTCTTCAAAAAGCTTTGGGAACGAAGCTTAATTTTAGCACCGCTTATCACCCCAGTCCGATGGACAAACCGAGCGTGTGAATCAAACTCTTGAAGATCTTCTTCGATCTTGTGTGCTTGACTTTGGTGGAAGTTGGGAAGATCATATTTCACTTGTTGAATTTTGCTATAATAATAGCTTCCAATCTAGTATTGGTATGGCACCTTTCGAGGTACTCTACGAAATGCCATGTCGATCTCCTTCTTGTTGGCTTGAGGCCGGTGAGAAGCTGGTTTTAGATCCAGACTTTATTCGTGATTCCACAGAAAAGATTGAACTTATTCGACATAGGATGAAAGAAGCCCAGAGTAGACAAAAATCCTATGCCAAAAATCAAAGAAGGAAATTAGAATTTTCTGTTGGAGATCTTGTTTTTATTCATGTTTCACCTATGAAGGGTGTTGTACGTTTCAGTCGATTGGGGAAGTTAGCGCCTCGATATATTGGGTCGTTCCCTATCACTGAACGTATTGGCTCCATGGCTTATCGCCTTGCATTACCGGCTCAGTTTTCTGCTATACACGACGTGTTTCACGTTTCTCAATTACGGAAACGCCTTCGGGATTCCGATTCCATTCTTGAGCCTGCTGTTGTGGAAGAAATTGAAGTTTCACCGAATTTAACTTATGAGCAACATCCTATTCGAATTATTGCTTCGGAGGTTAAATGACTTCGAAATAAAGATGTTCCGCTGGTGAAGGTTCAATGGTCCTCAAATCCTAAGGATTGCTCTTGGGAATCCAGAGAATTCATCGAGCGTACACATCCAGACTTTTTTACTCCTGCTCTTTGAGGTGAACCTCTTATTTCAAATTTCTTTTGTGTTGATATGCTTTTATGGTTGTTACTTTCTATTTCCATCTTATATATATTGCGAGGACGCAATTTCTTTAAGGAGGGGAGTCTGTAACAACCCGCATATTTATCGATTTTATATTTAAATATTATATCGTTAATCGGATTTTGGTCCGAAAAACTACTTTTTGCAAACGGTCAAATTAGGACTCGAGACCACTTCCGTTGAGTTCGAAATGCTGTTTACAACTTTTTTAAGTATAAACATCGATATGTTTGGAGTCAGTGGAATTTCACTAACTTTTCCCGCTTTGGACTTTGGGTTGGTTTAGCCCATTAAAATCCAAGTGCCAACCCCTTCTCCTCAATCTTCATAAATTCCTAACTAACTCAAGATTTGCATTAATGGTGAAGAGAATGGGAAATTAAAACTCCAAGCTCAAATTTAATTGCTAATACAACATTCAACTCCAAATTCAAGTAGAAGACATTGGATCCTAACTTGTAGTTGCTTCTCTATTGATTTCAAGCTTCCTCTTCATTGAATTTGTGCAAAGGTGAGATTTTTATCTCACAATTCTAGCCTATAACTATATTGGACTGTTGGGAATGATTCCATATCATTTTTGCATGCATATTAGCAATTGGTTTGGATTGGATTGGCGAAAAACTCCAATTTTTTAGCGTTTTGGTGAATTTTCTGCACTTAGGTCGTTCTGGCCATTTTTGTGTGTTCGGAGTTAGGTCGTTCGCGACCTAACCCTTAGGTCGCTCGCGTGTTATCGCGCTAGGTCGCACTGCCTTGAATTTTCACTTCGGAGTTAGGTCGTTTCACGTTAGGTCGTATGGGGTTTAGGTCGTAGGTCGTTTCTGGCCTTAATTCCCATGGCTGCATTAGGTCGTGAGTTCCACTAGGTCGCATGAACCATAAGGTTGTTTGCGTGCTTAGGTCGCTAGGTCGCTCGGCCTTCATTCCTTAAGTCGCTGCTCGTTATCTCGTTACACCTTTAGGTCGTAGGTCGTTGGACCTTAGGTCGCTCGCGCATAGGTCGTTCCAGGCCTGAATTCCCGGCCGCACACTACAACAAAAACACCATTTTACAACTGCCAAAAACAGTTGTAATAGGTCTATTACAACTGGCGGCCGCCGGTCGTTTTATCCGGAGTTGTAATAGGGCCATATTATTTTACAACGGTCTTTGGTAGTTATAAAATAACTTTTTACAACTGCCTATCACTGTTGTAAAATAGTCTTTTACAACCGCTTTTGGCAGTTGTGGAAAAAAGAATGCAAAATTAAAAATAGAAAAAATTCTTGTATTTATATTGATGTAGTTTTTAAAAATTTACTTACATGGCCAATGGAAATCAAATACCAAATCCAAATTAGAGACAAAAATTCTTGTTTGAGACTTTAATGCGACATATACTATCAACATAGCCATACATTGTATCTTCTCAAATCATTTTTCTTTAACATTGGTACTTTTGTTAAATAACCAAATATCCATACACGCATATATACAATACACATACATTATACGCCTCACCTTCAAGTAACAAGCCTAACACCCCATAAACTTAAAAAAAGGGAAATGATAAATCTAATACTCAAACCCCTACAGGTCATCAAGGAGTTACTAGTTCACCATTATACTCTTATGCCAGTGTACTCCTTAATCCATAGAATCCAACAAAAGCTTTCTTCTAGACGTGGTCGAATCCCTTTAGTCCAGCTACCTAAAATCTTGATCTTGACATAGTAAGGTGTTGAAACAAGGAAGAGTGGTTTTTTGAAATTTGAAATATGAATCTCCCCATTTTCTACCCAGAAGCATTAGACCACAGTTTCAAATATAAAAAATAGACACTAAGAGGACATGGAAGATAGGATCAGAACCACAAATGTAACTGGAAAAAACTAGGCTCTCTCACCCCTAATTCTTCTAGCAAGCCAAATATTCTTAGGCATGATGGTAATCCTTTTAGCATGAATTACACAGAAATTGGTATCTTCAAATAGACCAACAAGGTAAGCCTTGGACGCTTCCTGAAGAGCAGCTACAGTAGAGCTCTGAAATCTCAAATCGGTCTTGAATTCATGTGCGATTTCATGAACCAATCTCTGGAGCGAAAACTTTCTGATCAGTAGTTCGATGCTTTTCTGATATTTGTGGATCTCACAAAGAGCGACAATTCCAGGCCTGAATCTATGAGATTTCCTCACACCGTCGGTAGCCGGAGCAGATTTCCAAGCGGCTTTGGTTGCGAGCTGCTTCCTTGGTGCTTTGCCTCTTGTTGATTTCCTAGCGGTTTGCTTGGTATGAGCCATTGAAATTAAGATTCTAGGTTTTCAATTTGGGAGAAAATGGGGATAAAAAATGCTGATCTGAGACGGTGGGCAAGGAAAAGTTTGAGAGGAGGCACAAATGAGGGAGAATTTGCTAAGTAGTGAGATTAATATTCATTATTTTCCGCCTAAATTTCAGTTTGGAGCCAATTTTTCACTATTTCCCGTCTAAATTTCATATCTTTGCCGCCAAGATTTTATGGGTTAGCGTTAACTTTTCGTGAGTCATAGTCAAATTTTTACCAAAATTTGAAAATAATTATTATAGATTAGAATTAATAGGTGAATATTTATATTAAATATGACATGTACTTGAAAATTAATTTTTATTAAAATATTAAATATTACTCTTTAATTTTTATTAATTATTACCTATTAATTCTTAGTATTATTTGAATATTAATAACTAAATATTATTAACATTAATTATTACACTAATTATTATTTATTAATAATTATATTAATTATTAATTATTGGATAGTAAATATTAATATTCAATATTAATAGTAATTATTTCATATTTCAAATTAATTATAAGTTATTATTATTTAATTATTATTATTATATATTATTAAATTTTATTAATTAATTAATTATTAATCATTATGTATATGTTAACAATTATCAATTATTAAATATATAACAGTAATTTTTAAAAACTATTTAACGTTTATTAATTATTAATTGTTAAGTATTAATAATTAATAATTATTAATATTATTTATTATTATTTTTTAAGGTTATATTAAATATTATTAAATATTACTATTGTTAATAATAAATATAAAATATTAATAATTATTAATATTAGTTAGGCCTCCATTGCAACTAGTGAAAAAAGAGTTGTTGAAAATAAGTTTATACAACTTTTTGACAAAAATCATCGTAATTATTAATTAGTAATTATGAAAAATTAATTGCTAAATATAAAATATTACTTCTTAATTATTAATATAAATTATTACTTCTTAATTATTAATTATTAATATTAATTATTCATTATTAAAAATAATTTCTTATTTATTAATTGTTAATTATTTATTAATAATTATTAATTATTGAACTATGATTATTAATATTAATTATTTCATATTTTCAAATTAATTACTGTTATTTAATAGTAATTATTAATTATTAATTTTTTTAGTTGTTAATTATTAATTTTTAAGTATTACTTATAATTATTACTTATTATTTTTAATTATTAATTTTTAATGTTAATTATTAATTATAAAAAATTAACTCTTAGTTATTAATTATTATTTATTTAATAATTATAATTTATTATATTAATTATTAATTATATTGAATAGTAATTATTAGTATCATGTTTTTCATATTTCAAATTATGTATTATTATTTAACAGTAATTGTTATTTATTATTAATTTTCTTATAATTATTAATTATTAGGTACTATTCTTTAATTATAATTATTAATTAATTATTACAATGGGAAAACAAAAAGTTGTAATACGCCTTACTACAACTACAAAAAAGAAGAGTTGTTAAAATATGCATCTATTACAATTAGCAAAAAAGCTTGTAATAGACATCTATTACAACTAACAAAAATGTTGTAATAAAGCGTATATTACAACTGACAAAAAAATAAGTTGTTAAAAATAGGCATCTATTACAACCGACAAAGTATTGTAGTATGTATCTATTACAACTGGCAAAAAGATAGAGTTGTTAAATATAGACATTTATTACAACTGGAAAAAAAGAATGGTTGTAATAGGTATCTATTACAACTGACAAAATAAAAAAGTTGTTAAAAGTAAGTTTACTACAACTATCTGATAAAAAGAGTTGTAAAAAACCTTTATTACAACTGACTATTTATGACAGTTGTGAAAATACAGTTGTAATAGAATCATTTTGTTGTAGTGGCATTAGGTCGCGTGTTTCACTAAGCCATTAGGCCTTTACCTCGTTAGGTCGTAGGTCGCTCGACCTTATTACCTTGTTAGGTCGCGAGACCCTTAAGTCGCTCGCTTGTTAAACCGCTAGGTCGCGTGGTACTTTAGGTCGCATTACCTCAACCTCTTAGGTCGCTCGGCCCTTTATATACTTAGGTCGTTCGACCTGCTTCCACGATAGCTCGTTCGATTGTTTCCATTAGGTCGTGTGAACCTTAAGATCGTTAAACCTTCACACCGATAGGTCGTTGCCTACCTTAAGTCGCTGCTCGATCCTATCCTCCCTTTGGTCTTCACTAGGTCGTACCGTTTTGGACGGGACGCTGCCCCCTGGACCCCCGCGACCTGACCGGGTAGGTCGAACCCCGTAGCGGGGGCGTTGCCCTTGCACCCCACCTTGGGGGGTTGCCACCCCCCCGGACCCCCCCTCCGTAGGGGATCTTATCTGAAAAACATTCAACAGAACTTGCTGAGCTGATTTCCTTGGATTCTTATCACATCTTCGAATGTGATCTTTGTGATTGATTGTTTCTACAATCGCTTCTGTGATTTGTCACTTTACAATATGAAGGTTTCAATACTAGTAGTAAATATCAAAACTCTTTCTACAAAATGATGTCAACTCTATTTTCAATAACAAAGCTATTTTCTTAAACCGTTTTCCAAATCTACTAGTATATACAAACCTTTACCTCATTCGGATGAGAAATCTAATTAAACGGCTTAGTAAAACAAGTGGTATGAAACACTTGCGTTCACTTCGTCGGTTAATTCTTGGACTTGTTTGATTGAACCTCTTGTGATAATTTTCTAGTGAAGATTTGCAGTTTGTTCGTAAACATTTAAGTCAAGCAAGTGGTTATGGGACACGAAGCTAAACTTTTATATTTACTAGCTTAGTGTAATTGACACTTCTCGTTGATCATGACGATCATTTTATGATTTAGACTAGCAATTGTGCGATGTCTCTTTGTTTGCAAGGTTAGACTAGACCTCATTGGTGTGATTCCGACTCACACATATCTCTTTGTCTGTAAGGTTAGTCTAGACACCATATGTGTGTTTCCACTCACACATACCTTTATGTTATGAGGTTAGGCTAGACACCACTTGGGTGATTCCACTCACACATATCCTTTTGCTTTTTGGTTAGCTAGACCTCATCTGGGTGATTCCGACTCACCCATATGGGGTAGCTCCCTATGGTCTTCGGACCGTCATGTGATAGGCCTCTTTCCCTTTTTATGATTTCTGGATTTCTCGTGTTGATTTCTAGAATTTATGTCACTGACTTGTTATGAGTACAAGTTTAGGGTATGATGCCCTCTTTGGATCATTAAGAAGATTCTTGTGATATTGATTTATCTCTTATTGATTGATCTTCTGTTGATCATCATTTGCATACTTATAGTAGTATGTCAGTATGGATATTTTATGTTTATGCCATATCTTTTATTTTATATCATGCCATCTGATATTTATAGCTAGACTGATCCGTTTATTAATTTCTTAAATAATACTCGGGTCAGACCGAGAGGTTGCTTCTGCTTGACTTCTTCCCGGGATTTGCTACTCTGACTTTTGGCTAACTATTTAGATTAGCAGTTTTTGTTGTATACACTTGAGATATAGACTCATAGTTGTATTCTTTTGTATAGCACGTGTTGCTATTCTTTTGTATTATTGTGGATCTTTTTGACCACTACTCTGATGTACACTTTCATGTGTTAGTTATATATTCATATCTTCTTTCGCCTTTATGATATGGATGTCTGTGACTGATTTGCGTTATGCTTATTTCTATGTTTGTTTCCGAAGATTATTTATAGCCATCGTGTGATAAGCAATTACATGGATGGTCGCTCCTCAACAGCCTTATTCTCCATGCTAGTTGCAACACTACAGCGTAGTGTTCTTGGCTAGCGTGGGTATAGAGGTGGGGCGTCAGAAGTCTCCTCCAATTCTGCGTTTGCATTGTGTGTGTGGCAGGAGGCCTTATGGTAGTTTCATTTTCCAAAAAGCATTGCGGATTTGTTTTAAATTCTTTTGTTCTCTGTTTTAAAAGATAAAAACTGCTTTTGTTTGCTTATACGAGTCCCACGACAGACCTGGATTTTATTGTTCTTTTCCTAAACTCTGGGTGTCAACTATTTTTCCATGCGGGCAGTCTAGAGTTGGGTTTTTTAGATAATCGTGTAGTAGGTGTAGATTCGATAGTTTCCAGCCTTAGGATTTGGCAATCGCATTTGGATCGAGTTGCTTCTCTTCAACTTGATTGAGAGTTCGAGCTATTTCTGGATTGGTGCCTTGGAGTTGGAGATTACTGATGCTGGAGTTCTCTTTGAAGACCATATTGGAGATATTGTTCCGCTGCTAGTGTTATCTTTTCTTTCCGCTGCTATTGTCTTGTATCATATTTCTGATGTATATTGATATCCATTGTATCATTCTGTTGTATCTGATATTGTATCGATGTTGTATATGATATATGTTATTCTTTTTCTTCCGTTGTGTTGTACTTAATGTGTTATAAGCTCCGACGAACCAGAATCGACGTTTGGATCTGCGGCATTTGAATACGAGTGTCGTATTCGGCGCCGATTTTCGAAAGTCGAGTCTGGGTCGTTATATTAAAAATTTAAATGGAAAATTTGAATTGGATTGAATTAAAATGATTTGAAATTGGAGTGGGTTCGATTGATATTAGTCCAAATTGATTGGAATAATTTGGAATGGTAATTAATGTTGAATAGGTTTAAAATCAAATGGAATTTGATTTGAATTGGGAAAGAAATCAAGATTGATTCAACTTGAATTGGGGTTAGATCAATTTCAATGGAAATTGAAGTTATTCAAATTGGAATTGAGTCAATTTAAATGGAAGTGGAAATTTAAATGGAAGTGGAAATTTAAATTGAATTGATGGGGAAGTGAACAGTTTTGACTCTGGACTATTTTCAATATAAATTATTTTAATATAAACTTATTTTTCCATGCTATTTAATATATACAACCTTTCTTTTTAAAGCCAAATTATTTTATATTTGTGTTACAATTATATTTTAGGAACTATTTAACAATTTTTCAACAGTTTTATAAAGTAGTTACTATTTTCCAACTATTTTACAAATTAATTATTATTTTACAACTATTTTGCAATTATCTAAAATTTCTAAAACTATTCAACTACTTTCCAACTATTTTACAATTAGTTAACTATTTTACAGCTATTTTGCAAACTAATAATTATTTTTCAACTACTTATCTATGTTTAAAATTTTCAAGCTATTTTCTAAATATAAATGGGTCGGAGTTCAAACTGTTATTGATTAAATACCCAACTGAGATAAGAGTTTGAAGTTATAATCCAAATGGAGATTAAGGCAAATGTGAATAAAATTCAAAGTGAGGATGAATAGAAAGAGAAATTGATTTAGTTGATAATCAATGAAGATAATTACGTAGGATGTACGTATATTATTCTATTCGCATGGCGGTTTGATCCAGATTCGAGCACAGAATTTCAAGATAGTTATATCGATCCAAGTTGGGATTTTTCACTCGATTTTCGACGGCGAACCTGGATATGGATGGTTGATTGATTCTAGATATTCTCTATCATAGTTATGGCTATGCAAGGAGAATGATGGTTTCTAATCAAGAAACCAGATCTGTGTCCGCACAAGGAAGTCAAGTGAACGATACTAGTTCGGAAGCGAAATTTGTGTGATCTTGTGAGCGATCAGATTTGATGTTGCGTACGGATGATATGTGTACATCTTATGAATTTGAATGAAATTGAAATTGAAATTTGTGAACAAGAAATGTGAAATGATTTCTTTTGAAATGAAAGTATATTTTGTGAAATATACAATGGATAAAAGTGAAAATTGAACATTTTTATGATGATAAGTAAGATGGAAACAACTTTATATAAAAAAAATAAAAAAAAGAGTAATCAAATTTGAATATTTGATTTTGAATAAACAAAGTTATATATCTTTGTTATATAAGATAAATCTCCCCTTGTTGAATCTATTGCCGGAAGGAAAGGATTTTGAAAGTGTTTGAAGTATAAAAGGAGTTTTATACAAGTTTGAAATGATCCAAAGTTTTTTAAAAAAGAATTATATATATATATATATATATATATATATATATATATATATAAAGGATCTTATGAGGATTTTGGAAAAAGGTTTTGGCAACCATTGGATTTGGAAAGGCTTTTGATTTTCACGTAAAACCAATATTGGATTTGGAAAGCCTAGTTTGAGAATTATCGATTTTGGGATAATCTATTTTGTGTAAAAGAGCTTTGTATGAGATCATACTAGGAATATGATTTGGAAGATACTATATGTGTATAGTATAAAGTGTTTTGAAAATGGCTCTGGAGAAAAAGACGCTCCTTTGAAATGAACTTCTCATGAGTGTCATAGGCTGGTACTTCCTTGAAACCTAAGGGGGTTCTAAATTTGATCCTGTGAGGAGTCCAGATAAAACTAGCTCCTGAGGATTATAAGTAGTGTGTAGCGAAAGTCGAGGGGCGCTGATGTCTACAGAGCCATTTGGATTATGCTGTGACGACAATGTAACTCGATGTTATTACGACCTACTACAGACCATAGCAAAGGTTGTGTGTGCCGCTGATAGCCAACAGTCTGCATTTGATTTTACATCGGTAGACTGCGACCTATGGTAACATAGCGAAAGTCATGTGTGCCGCTAAGAGCCAACAGTCTGCGTTTCTGTGACCACCGGGAATTTTTGAGCATTTGAAATTGGAATATTTAATTGATTTTAAATAATTAAAAGTAATTTTTAACTTGAATTCCAAATATCACTATTTATTTGATAATTAAATTTTTGAATTTAATATTTTGAAATTGTGTAAAATTTGAATCTCGAGTTTTAAGCCTGTTAAAAATAATTTGAAAGCATGTAAAATTTATATTGATAGTGCTGAGGATAATAAAAGTTTTAAAATTGAATTTAACGCTGATTTGTTCAGTTTTAAAGATATATCGTTTAAATTGAATTTAAAAATAGCCGTTCGAGGCACAGTCTCGGATTTTGACGAAACTAGTTCCATTGGATCCGTAATATTGAATTATTACCGAATTTCAATTTTCGTAGCATTTGAAGTTGTTGTGTGAGCGTACGATATATAAACACGCTGAAATTCAAATTCTAAATTAAGTATATATATTAGTCAGCTTTCGGCCGTATTTTTCATCACATCACTGTTTCTTTTCCATCATCTTTTTATAAATTATGGTAGACAATTTTATGCACGCCAACTTCGCATCGTGTCCCCTCCTCATCTTTTATTAACAGCCTAGTCTTCACTCTTCTTTCCCAATCCATAAAATTTTTTTATTTCTCCTCTAAAACCAATCATGGCCGAATTAAAATCAATTGAGGGAATATCATAACCCTCTTCCTTTTTCGTTCGAGACCCAGACCCCTTTTCCTCCTTTAACTTCAGATGAATCGAAAGAACATTAGGCTAAAGCCTGTTCATCTGATTCGAGAGAGGGAAGAACACATCGAGACTGCTTCGAATGGCGATCGAATTGAGGGAAGGCGCGGCTTGGAGTCACGCACGCTCACGTAGAGGCAGCGACCACGCGAGGTGGCGCCGTGGAGGGAGAGTGGCGGCGAAGAGGTCAATCGAGTGCAGGCGAGCTTGGATTCAAAGGGTCAGATAGGTGCAGTTCGTGTTGAGGGAGTTGTTGCTAGAATCAGCTAGACGAACGGTGAAGGGATGAACATCATGGTATGGAAGGGGCAGAACTCGCGATTTGGGGGGACGCAAAGATGGCAGCGCTGATGAGAATGGGAGGCGAACGTACGACGATCGATGGACGACGGCCGATGAAGGTTTTCTTATGCTGGTGACGACTTCGAAGGTGATGAGTTCGGTGATGTTGTGAGGTATATTCAATTTATTTTCCGTTCAAAAATTTATATATCTATCTGAGATATATTCAGCAAAGAAATTATATATAGGTTAGGAGATAGAAAAGAAAAAAAAGAATGTAAATTTACAGTAAAGAACCTTTACTGTCTACTTTGCAAATTTTTGGATTTATATTCATATATGCAGCTTCAAAGGAAAAAAAAAATATAGATACCTTCACTTACTAGTTTATTTGTAAATAATAAATTATGCAGATAGATTTGTTTATTAAACTTATTCAATTATTTTAATTGCTAAAGATATTTTTATTTAAAAGAAAAATCTATTTAAGATTAAACTATTAAGTTTAAAATAAAATCTTTGGTTAATTAAATCTGAAAATGGAAAACGGTTTAAAATTAATTATTATTTGTTTAGAATGAGATTTAATTGTTCAATTGACTCGAATATTGATAAAAATTATAATTGTTTATACAAGGTTATAACCCAGGGAACGAAGTTCAATTGAAGTGGACTGCATACAAATTCAAAGGTGAGTTAATCTTACTCATCTGGCAATAATTTAAATTTAAATGATTAAATTTAAATAATTGGTTGAATGGTTGAATTGATTTGGTGTGCCATATTATAGTATATAATATATCTTGGAATAATTGATTTCCTACACTATATAGGAATGAGACCGTATGCGCCGCATAATAGCGGATGATATTGTATTGATCCCATATACCGCGATATTCCACCTCGAAGTGGAATTGGTATTGTGCTAACATCTGTGGATGCAGGGAAATAGGTTGGAGGGACCCAACTGGATTCCTCAACATTTATTTAGATTATTTAATATTCTCTGTTTTGATTATTTGATCTTTTGTGATGAATTATATTGGAATATTGAATGATATAATTTGCTTGAATATTTCGAAACACCGAGTTATCAAAATATGTAGAATTGGATTTTTGAAAAGAAAATAAAAGAGTGAGTTTGTAAGTAAAATAATTATAGAGGATTTTTGAAACTTTAATAATCCAATTGACTGTGATTTCTCATGCTGGTTTTCCAGACTGACTCTGGTGTTAGTTAAATGTAATGCTTGGGTCAGACCAAGTATTATAGGATATAGGAAAGGAGGCTGCGGAGTTCAGGAGACGAGCTGGATGCGATACGTACTTCCGTACTTGATTATTATTCCGCTGTGTATTCAGTTTTGAGGACAAGTTATTTGACTGTCTAGTTGTAAGTTGACGATGTTGTTTTGAACTCTAATGATGTATTCTGATGATGTATGTATAAACAGATGTAGTTTTCTTTTGTGTAATGATCATTGAATATCTATTATTTTTATTCCGCTGCGATGGTAAGATTCTATTGTTGTTTTTTGATTTCTCTTCTTCTACCTCTTCTTCTTTAACCCTAATGGTTTGTATTTCTGTTCAACTCGGGTTGATTGATGCAGAGTGTTGACTCAAGGGTTACGGATTTGTGGGTCGTAACAGTTTGAATTTACATTGGTAGACTGCGACCAATGTAGGAGTGGAGAAGTTTCATTTCGACAGCGAAAATCGAGGGCGCTAATGCCTACGGTTACATGGACTTTTGCTGCGATGGCAACGTAACCCTGGAATGTAACTGGGATCTGTTGGGGTTCCATGGCGTAATCAAGGGGCGCGGAGTGCCTGCAGTTACATGGACTTTTGCTGCGATGGCAACGTAACCCAGGATGTAACTGCGACCATGGATGGGGGTGATGATTTTCAGAGCATTCTCACTAAAGATATTTCCTCTATTTTCAAAAACTGTTTTCTATATTTTTAATAAAATTATTTTCCCAAGTATTTTCATTGGGTGTTGAAACGGGTCTGCTAAGTACTTATAGATTTTCAGTTCTACGCCGGATCAACGTATGATCGAATTTCTGTGAGAACAGAGATGGACTGGTTGAGACATCGAGTTATAAGAAGTATTTTTACAAAAAGCTATTTTAATAGTATTATGTAAATTTAAAAGTATTTCTAAAATTTTAAAATAAAGTGTTGGAATTTTGGAAAATAAAAGAAAATCCAAATTGGAATTATGACAAACAAAATTTGAACTCAGGAAAATTTAATGAAGTGATTTTTGTAATAAAATCGAATATTGATTTAAAAGTTGGAAGTAAGCTAATTAGCTAAATAATTATTTGATAGAGTATGTTAATAAAATTTAACTCGGTTAAATAAAATGGATTGTAAGTTAATAATGAAGTTTGGAATAAATTCGGATTATAAATAGAATTCGATTTGGATTGATAATGAATTAAAATGAGTGGAGATGTTGTAAAAATAAAATGGAATTGAATTATAATAGAAATGGTTTGAGTTGCGCACAAAACCCAGGTGAGCAGAAATAAATTGAGAATGGCTTTGTATTAATAAAATAAATTCGAAATGAATTAAGTAGGTGAATTAAAATTTTAAAATGGGGTGAATAAATGGGTTAATTAATTAAATAATAAATGGATGAAGTTTGATTGAATAAAAATTAAATCAAAGTTTTAATTGGAATTAGGTTATCAGAATGAACTTAAGTTATGAGGAATATTAATTTGAAGTAAAATTACTTAAGTCAATAAAAGCTTGGTTTCGAGTAAGAATGGAAGACCATTAAATAAAAGTTTTGGTTAAACTTATTTGGAAAATGGATATTAAGATAAGCATCGAATGTTGTCAAGCTCAATGAAATAGTTTTAAAATGAAACAAATGCGGAGATGAAATGAAATGCAAATGTATGGTTGGTGAATAAATTAGAAATGAAATGGAAATAAATACAGAATGAGTTGAAATTAATTTGAAGTAATTATAAACTAAAATGGATACTCTATTAAGTGAATATCGCCGAATTTGCATAAAAATAGTTTTCGTTTGACATAAACGAAGGTAAAGAAATTCCATGAATTAATAGAAGCAAATAAAATTGATTTTTGAATCATTTGAAGTGAATGTGAGCTGTTGGGTTAAAATGAATTGAATGTAAGCAATTGAGTTGTAAACCAATAAAACTGAACGAAATGGTTTATGAATTGGTTGAAAGCGATTGAATTAGTTTTGAAATCATATAAATTGCTCATGGAAGTTATTGTAACAGCCCTAGTTTTTCTAGCACTTATTCTTTTATTTATAAAACCTTGAAATTTGTTTTAATATATATTTTTCATTTGATTAAATCTTTTTCCAAAACTTTAAGTATAAAATGGAAGTTCTGAATTTTTTTAACTTTGTTTAAAGGATAACTCTAATTGGAATTTTAATAAAAGGATTGGATTATCTACTTGCTTAAAAAATTTGGTAATATTTTGTCTATTTGAATAATAAATCGCTTTGTAAATGGTAATAGCAATCAGAGAACAAGGTAACCATAATTCTATCTTTTATTCAAGTAATAAATTTAAAGAAGATTTATAGTGTACAAGGAAACTGTTAAATTACGCATTTAAAGGGTACGATATTTAATAAATAACGTATAAAATAGGAAATCGTATTAATTAAAAAGCGTTACTTTTGCATTAATTTTGAGTGTATATTTTGCGTAGGTTCTACGCATTTTTAAAATTCACACCGCAATATATATATGAACAATACTTATTTTGCGGTTGTTCTACTGATATTTGTTGTATACTTTTTAAAGAAAAAGATAAATATTACGAAAGGAAATAAAATTTTACCTTAAATACATAAATAAATATACAAGTAGGCGTGCATTCTTTTAAGAGGGAAAGAAATAAATTTTCCCTTTCCGTTACCTCCTTTTATCTAATAGAAATAAAATGCATTTGTTTAAAAATGTTCAAACCATAAATTAGTGACGTTTTCTTCCACTTAAATCAACGCCATCTAAATATTTAGTGCTTGCCTTTTTCTTTCCCTGAACCAACGCACTCACATACGAAATTTATTGCCACTTCGCTACTCTAAATTCACGCAAGTTATTATAAGACAAGGTAATTTTCGAAATCAAATATCATTCCGTTTCCTCAGCTATCAAAGGCCAATTCTCTCATTTACACACGTTGCAATAAATTTTTCCAAAATTCTATTCCGTTCAAGGATAAAATATTTGCTTGCCGCCTTTAAAATCCAATCAACAAGTCAAGTGCTTGCATGCCTGTCTTGGTTACTCAAAATTTTCGCAAGATTCACCTAAATACTGGAAACATTGCATTATTACTTCACCTCATTTTTAGCTCTGTTAATAAACATTAAATGGAAGCAACTTATCCCTTACCTGTGTGAACGAAATTACTAAATCTCAAAAGAAAAAAATCATGCAGCTTCCTATTTTATAACATGTTCGGAATGTTCAATTATTTTCTACCGTCTTTTTACCCCATAATCCAAGTAATAAAAACCCATGCACCCTTTTTATTGCATTGCAATCATTAATTTCAAAATGTGGCTTGTCGTTTTCTCTACATATTGATTTGCAAACAAACGATATTCCTTGACCATAAAATTTGCATACTTTGATTGCGCATCTTATTTTTTTCCTTGCGTATAAAGCTACGAAAATACAGCTCCTATAAAAACTATACACGTCCCTAGATTTGCCGTTTATAGGCAAATGAGATTTCTTGCCCTAAAATAAAACACGCATAGCTCATTTATAAATACCTGTCACAAACATATTTCTTCACCCTTGGACCTCATCTCCTAGCTAGCGTTTGTGGAGCTTCAGGTAATGACAGTTACATCTTTTTCCTTCTTCCTTTTATTTTTCTTTCCTTTGTCTTCTTTTTGTTTCACTCGGCTGCAACCACCTTGAACTGCAATCCCATTACCTTCCCCTCCTCTACGATCTAGCCGTCACTACTGCCGAGCCTATCCCATATTTTTCCATTCGAGCCCACCTATTCTAGGTTATCACCGCATATGAGCACTTCATGTTTGAAAACATGTGTAGCATGCATGAATAAGGTTGTCATATATATATATATATATATATATATATTTTGTTGCTTTGGCTGAGTGATAGAAAAACAGAGAGAAAATAGACTAGCAAAGGAGAGAAGTAGAGAAAAAAGAAAAAAAAACAAAACATCTTAATTTCTGATGCTAATAATATAATATTAATTCATGATACAAAATGCATGCGTGCATGCTTTTTGATAGGCAGGGCCGTGCCTTCTTGTAGCAGCAATAGCAAGTGAATCTTGATAAGTACAAGTGTATAGGAAGGCAAAAATTATTCCAAGTAATATTTGAAAAAAAAAGGGAAGGAAAGTAACGTGCATGCATTTAATTTGGATAGGTTTTAGCAGTGACTTCATAAAATCCTTACTGCCTTGAACACTTTCCTTTTCAATAAGTTGTGCCTCCTGTACTTAAGTTAGATAGTATGTTCACCACCTTTGAAATGTTTTAGCCATTGAGTGGAATATGCGTGCATGTTTCAGATAGGTGACCAAGACTAGATGTTACGTGACGTGCCTTAAAAAAAAATATTTTATATATTTATAAATTTAAAATAATGGGCGGGCTGAGTTTGTTTTGGATTGAGCCGGGTGGTGGTGTGGTCGAGCTTACGGGTCAAATTATCTATTCGTCCCTTTTTGTTTCATGTTAAAATTTTACTTGGCTTGACGTTTAAATTAATTCGTTTCCTTTCCAAAAATAAAATCTGGTCGCAACCTCCACATCAGTTTGATCGTGCTTCTATACGTTTTCTTTTTTTTAAGTATTACCATCGTTCGGGAATCAAATTTTCTGCAGCATTCAGGTGAGTATTTCTCACCAGACAAACATACCTATATATCTGTGAATTTATCATAAGTGTAATTGTAAATTTATTTTATTAAATTTTATCTGCCTGTGATATAAACGTATGATGTTAAACCCCATTATTAATTGACACATTATTTACTGTGATATTATTGCAGTTATACTATTTAATGCTTATTTACTGTTAATCACATTGCAAGTTCCCTGAAAATTTGAGATCGTTATAGGCTGAAATGATAGGCCTGAACGATAATTATTTATCCATTTATTTATTCGACTATTTAATTTTTTATTATTTTTAACTTGGGATTGCGGTTTGAAATGGTAGAACCCGGGTTTTCCTTGTAAATTGCGGATTGAAATGATATATATATATCCGTATCACTTGATCAAGGCTAGAAAACTATATACAGACCCGTGGTTTATATATTATTTTTATGAAATATTTTAAAAATATTTTTAAATGGAAAGTTTATAATATTCTGGTTTAAAATGTATTTAAAGGATTTTTTAAAATTTATAATGATGTTAGAATGAGTCAAAATGTTAAATAAAGGAAAGTCTAAGTAAAATTTTGGAATATAACTTATTTTGGGAAATTCTTATTTTTTGTTAAAAGTGAAATTTTAGTTAAGTAAAATAATTGATAATAAGTTATATTTGGGGATTTAAAAATTTAATTGTTAAGTTAATAATTTATTACAGCACTAAAATGCTGTCTTTTGTAAATGAACTGTTTTAACCTATGACTTTAGGTAGCATTTTTATAAGTGCTAAGGAAACTGAATTTTGATTGTTTTAATAAAATTTAATAGAAATAATCTTTGGGAAAGGGCTTAAATTATGGAATTTAATATGTAATTTATAAAAATAAGGAATTGACTTTAAATGGTTTTGAATGGAAGAATTTAACTTTTAAATGTAAGTTGAAAGGCAATTAATCCCTAAATAAATTAAATAGATTTAAATGGTATTTTATAAAATGACCGATGTTTAAATAAATGATGTTTGAAATGATACTATGATATTGAAAGGTATTTGAAACTTATTTTGATTTTTTTTAGTATCAATACCATTTTTAAAAGTTGTAACCACGGGTTATAATAACATTTGGTTGTTAAAGAGACCGGGATCGGATATGGGAATACTCTTTGTCGATACCGAAAACCACTTTGACAACCATATACCCGGTGAAGATTTCAGAATGAAGTAGGATGGTGGTGACGTTTTCTTTGAGGTAAATACATGGATCCGACTCCCGTGAGTTGGCATAAGGTGGCTAAAACAGGAGCGATTGACGGATTAATGAGGTAGTACCTCTGATCGGACGCACTTCTTCGTATGCCATTTTATTGCTTTTGTGATTGTTTGGTGCGCACCTTTGATTTGGGAGTGTTGTTCGAGGTGGGCGGTAGCTGCGCGATGCGCGTTTCCACCGGTCGGGAAGCGTAATTGATATATCTACCCTGGCATTGCCTAATTGTGCCGTGTCACCTACCATAGCGAGCCCTAAACGAGTTTGATTTGTGTCGTACCTATGGATTATCTTCTCGTAGTCTCCCGATCAGGAGATATGCAGGTACTGTATAGACTATTGGCATTATGTGTGTTAAGGGCTATATGGGTAACCCTTTAACGCTATTTTAAAGTAAGTTTGTTTTACTAATAGGCATTATTATAATAGCGAATATTACTACATAGTAAATAATTTAACGGATCCTTAGAGGATGGACGGTCCCAAGCATCCTTTAAGTTACTTGCTCTATATTACAGTACACTTGAATTAGCTTACAATATGAGTATGTATGTCCTGACTCGAGTGTTTATGTTTTATTTTACACTCGGGTCAGCCTGAGTTGCAGTTCAGCTTTCATCCCGGAGCTAGGACTTCTGTAGATCTTTCAAGCTGCCGGCAAACTTTCAGTCCGTTATCATATTTATGTAATCAAGACTATGGGATATTTGGATTTTCTATTTATGTTTTAAACTATATTTGAGATTAAAGACTATGTAATGTTTATTTATGTGAGACTATTTTTAGTGGCTTCATGAGCCATTAATTATTTTAAATTCCGCTGCGAGTTTTCTGATATCTGTGTCTGTGATTCTGTGGTTTGATTTCATTTGCTCCTAATTTATTTAAAATCTATTGTTTTGAACTATTCAAGCTTGACATATTTTAAATTTATTGTCGAATTTGAATGGTACAAAATAGTGGGCTGTTACAGTTGGTATCAGAGCTTTAGTTTAACCATAGCCTAAGGAGCAAAAACTCATTAGAGATAGGGTAGCAATACCCTAGAATGAGTGAAGTCAAATCCTAGAATCCCTTCCTTGTGAAAGAACGTATTTTAAAGTACAAAACGATTTCAAAGGGTTTTTCAAAGAAGTATTTTGATATAAAACTTCATTGTTTTAAATAAGATTTTCCAACTACACCTTTCCTTTTCTCCATCCTATATAATTAGAACTTTGTTAAATGATTGTTCTAGTTAAACTTTATCTTATCTAGAATATCTTGGCATCAAAAAAAATTTCCTCTGTCCTTAAATTCATTCTTGATTTTTTTTCAAAATGAATAGAGGAAATATCAGAGGTAGGGGACGAGCTGCTGCCCCAGCTCCTCCACCCGCTGCCCCTGTTAGATTTACTAAGTATGAAAAGATTATACTGAGCTTGGTGGCACTAAGTTCACGGGTTCTGAATCCATAATAGAAGCTCAACAATGTTTGAGAGACTTGGAGAGAATCTTCTCCTGTCTCGAAATCACAAATGCCAACAAAGACAATTGGCAGCCTGGCAGATGAAGAGAGCCGCTTTAAATTGGTGGCTATCACTTACTGCTCACACTAATGAGGCTGACATCACCTGTGAGCAATTTAGGTATCTTCTTCGGTTGTCCAACTTAGGATTCAATTCCTTCATTTTTTTGAAATTTGTCTTATCCCTCTTATCGTGCTTTAGGGAGGCCTTTTTGGTCAAATGGATGCCCGAGGCGGGCAAGTCTCAGCTCTATCGAGACTTTATGAATCTGAAGCAGGGCGTTATGTCCTTTACGGAATACGAGAGAAAATTTAATGAACTCTCGCAATATGGACTGAATTTGATAGACACCCCGCTGAAGAAGAACGAGAAATTTATTGCTGGAGCACGACTCGAGTTTTACGATCGACTTATTACCCACGTGCATGGGACGTTCACCTCTTTGATGGACATGGCTCTCCGGTATGAGAACACTACTTCTAAGGCCACTTCAGCTGCCCAGTCTGCACTGGCTTGGTCTTTTGGAAATTCTAAGAAAAGGAAGTCCAAATTCTGCCGGCATAAGAGGAATAGGACTCTAGGGCTTGGATCATCGTCTTCGTCATCCCTGAGGCAGCCTGTGGATCTATCTACCATTACTTGTTACCGATGCGACCAAAAGGGACACTACGTGAATAGCTGTCCTACCTTGGGTGCTGCGATTCCACCTCCTTCTCAGTTGGCTAGACGAGACCTCTGCCACATCTGTCTTCAGCCGGGACACTTCAAGAGAGACTGCCCTACCCAGAAGAAGGGTACGACATCAGGAATTTTCGCTGTTACTTCTGCACCCTCCCCAGCCCCATAGCCTGCACCTGCCCCAGCTCCTAGCGATTCTCAAGGTACACTCCAGAGTTCTTTTGCCTTGCATTATTTTCCTGTAAGAGTTTTATTCGATACCGGAGCTTCCCATAGCTTCATCTCATCGGATCTCTGTAATAAATTTGAAAATCTTCTGCCTCCCGAATTTTGCTCTGTACCCTTATGTGTTTCAAACCTATCGGTGGTCCGGCGAACCTGGATAAGGTTTGTAGGAATGTGAAACTCTTTCATGGTAGTTATCGATTCACTGGTGACTTCTATGTTTTGGGTTCGACGCTTTCGACATACTGCTTGGAGGTGATTGGTTAGATAGTCACGATGCCCATATCTCGTGCAGTTCTCGAACTGTGGCCCTCAAAGATGATTGTGGAATTCCATTAGAGATCCAGTGTAAATTGCCTTAGGAGTTCGCTGGTAGTTTCATTTATTCCCTCGATACTTTTGATGATGATATTCATTCGACTCAAGTAGTCAAACTATTTCCTGATGTATTTGGTGAAGTCATTTCTCTACCTCCGAAAAGGGAAATTGATTTCCGTAACGATCTCATTCCTGGAGCATGACCTGTAGTCCTTCCACCCAGAAGAATGGCTCCACGGGAGAAGATCGAATTAAGGAAGCAAATTCAGGATTTGTCCTCTAAAGGTCTGATTAGGCCTAGTTTTTCAGAATGGGGACCAGCCGTAGTATTCGTCACCAAATCGGATGGTTCTCTACGGATGTGTGTTGATTATAGGGAGCTGAACAAGCTCACTATGAAAAACAGATATCCTATGCCCCGCATCAATGATATGTTCGATCAACTCTATGGACCGACTGTTTTCTCCTAGCTCGATCTAGCCATGGGTTTCCACCAACTCAGAGTTGCTGAGGAGAGCATTTCTAAAACTACTTTTTGTACGGAGAATGGTTTCTTTGAATGGCTAGTTATGCCTTTTGGTTTGACTAACGCTCCCGCCTTTTTTATCGACTTGATGAATCGGGTTTTTCGTGACGTGCTAAATAAATTCGTTCTTGTCTTTATTGATGATATCCTTGTTTTCTCCAAGACGAAGAAAGAGCACGAGTCACATTTGAGTTATGTTTTAGAGACTTTCCGAAATCACCAATTAAAAGCTAAGTTTTCTAAATGCCATTTCTGGGAAGAAGAAGTCTGATTCCTCGGTCATATTGTCTCTAGTGAAGGAGTTTCTGTTGATCCAGTCAAGATCGCTGCGATCCATGATTGGGAAGAACCAAAGACTCTAACTGATATTCGTAGTTTCCTAGGCCTTGCCGGTTACTATCAGAGGTTCATTGAGAACTTTGCTCGGATTTCTGCCCCTCTGACTGCTCGGACTCGAAAGAATGCTAAGTTTATATGGAGCAATAAGTGTAAAGCTGCATTCCAAGAGTTAAAAGATAAGCTCACCTCCGCACCAGTGCTTACTGTACCAAATGGAAGCGAGAGATTAACGGTATTTACCAATGCTTGTCGAGAGGTTTTGGGAGCAGTATTAACGCAAGATGGAAAGGTAATTGCATATGCTAGTCGCCGGTTGAAGACCCATGAGGCTAATTATGCTGCTCATGATTTAGAATTGCTAGCGGTTGTCTTTGCTCTGAAGCTGTGGAGACATCATCTCTTGGGGGCTAAGTTTGACCTCTTCACCGATCATCAGTCTTTGAAATATATCTTCACCCAGAAGGATTTGAATCATAGACAAGTTCGGTGGCTCGAGTTTCTAGCTTCTTACGATCTTGACATCAACTATACCCCGGGGAAAGCAAATGTAGTAGCGGATGCGTTGAGTAGGAAGAAGTCTTTGTTGTGCCAGCTTTTTGTTTCTTCTACTCTTATGGATCGTATTAAGGCTAAGCAGGATGAGGACGAGATGCTTAGGCGTATGAAGGGAAGTGTCCGTGGCAGAGATGGTGGAAATAGTAGTATTGATGGTAGTGGAGCCCAGATTGATGATAAAGGGATTTTGAGGATTAATAATCAGATTTGTGTTTCGAATGTTGATGGTTTAAGGCAGGAGTTACTTCGGGAACATCATCAATCCAGACTTTCCATACATCCTGGTGTAGCGAAGATGTATCAGGATTTAAAGAAACTTTACTGGTGGAAGGGTATGAAGCGCGATGTCTCTATCTTTGTGAGTAGGTGTGCGACTTGTCAGCAAGTCAAGGCTGATCATCAGAAGACACCGGGTTTGTTACAGCCTCTAGAGATTCCCAATTGGAAGTGGGAGCAAATTTCTATGGATTTCATCGATGGTTTACCGAGATCTAGGGGGGAAATGAGAGCATATGGGTTATCGTGGATAGACTGACCAAGTCCGCTCATTTTATTCCAGTCAAGGCTACTCGGACGGCTTCAGGCTTATCTGAGATTTATATGAGGGAGATCGTTCGCCTCCATGGCGTTCCCCTTAGCATAGTTTGTGATCGAGACTCTATTTTCACTAGTCAGTTCTGGAAAGCATTCCAAGAATCCCTGGGTACTCGTTGGAATCTGAGCACTGCTTACCACCCCCAAACTGACGGTCAAACTGAAAGGGTAAATCAAATTCTAGAGGATCTCCTTCGTGCATGCATTTTGGATTATGGAGGATCTTGGGAAGATCATCTCCATCTTGTGGAATTCACCTATAACAATAGTTATCAGGTATAAATTCCATTCCTCTGTTCTTATCGTATCTAAATTCCCTATCTATCTCATTTTATCTTTTATCAGGCTAGTCTTAAGATGTCCCCATTTGCTGCTCTCTACGGGCGACCTTGTAGATCTCCTTCTTGCTGTATTGAATCCGGTAATCGCTTAGTTCTTGGGCCCGAAATGATTTTGAAAGCTTCGGAGAAAGTGGAGGAGATTAAGAGAAGGTTAAAGATTGCTGAGGATAGACAGAAGAAGTACGCGGATCGTCGTGGAAGAAGTTTGGAGTTTGCCGTAGGTGATTTGGTTTTTCTTAAGGTTTCTCCTTTAAGAAATGTGGTTCGATTTGGGCGCAGAGGGAAGCTAGCTCCTAGGTTCATCGGTCCTTTCCGCATCTTGGAAAGGATTGGATCTCTTGCTTATCGACTAGATTTGCTGGAATACACAATGTGTTCCATGTATCCCACCTTCGTCGCTGCCTTCACGATCCATCTCTTATCATCCAGCCTACTGCACTTGATGGTTTGGACATCGAGCCTGACTTAACTATTGAAAGGAACCCGCCTCGTATCGTTGATCAAGGTACGAAACAGCTAAGAAGAAAATCTGTCCGACTGGTTAAGGTGCAATGGAGCACTGATGAACGAGATTGCACCTGGGAGATGGAGGAGAGCATTCGTGCTTCGAATCCGGAATTATTGCTTTACTATCTTATCTTCCTTTGTTTTCCTTCTTTCGTTCCTTTTCGAGGACGAAAAGTTCTGAGTGGGGGAGAGTGTAACAACCCTAGTTTTTCTAACACTTATTCTTTTATTTATAAAACCTTGAAATTTGTTTTAATATATATTTTTAATTTGATTAAATCTTTTCCCAAAACTTTAAGTATAAAATGGAAGTTCTGAAATTTTTTAACTTTGTTTAAAGGATAACTCTAATTGGAATTTTAATAAAAGGATTGGATTATCTACTTGCTTTAAAATTTGGTAATATTTTGTCCATTTGAATAATAAATCGCTTTGTAATGGTAATAGTAATCAGAGAAGAAGGTAACCATAATTCTATCTTTTATTCAAGTAATAAATTTGAAGAAGATTTATTATAGTGTACAAGGAAACTATTAAATTACGCATTTAAAGGGTACGGTATTTAATAAATAACGTATAAAATAGAAAATCGTATTAATTAAAAAGCGTTACTTTTGCATTAATTTTGGGTGTATATTTTGCGTAGGTTCTACGCATTTTTAAAATTCACACCGCAATATATATTAACAATACTTATTTTGCGGTTGTTCAACTGATATTTGTTGTATACTTTTTAAAGAAAAAGATAAATATTACGAAAGAAAATAAAATTTTACCTTAACTACATAAATAAATATACAAGTAGGCGTGCATTCTTTTAAGAGGGAAAGAAATAAATTTTCCCTTTCCGTTACCTCCTTTTATCTAATAGAATAAAACTCATTTATTTCAAAATGTTCAAACCATAAAATTAGTGACGTTTTCTTCCACTTAAATCAACGCCATCTAAATATTTAGTGCTTGCCTTTTTCTTTCCCTGAACCAGCGCACTCACATACGAAATTTATTGACACTTCGCTACTCTAAATTCACGCAAGTTATTATAAGATAAGGTAACGTTCGAAATCAAATATCATTCCGTTTCCTCAGCCATCGAAGGCCAATTCTCTCATTTACACACGTTGCAATAAATTTGTCCAAAATTCTATTCCGTTCAAGGATAAAATATTTGCTTGCCGCCTTTAAAATCCAATCAATAAATCAAGTGCTTGCATGCCTGTTTTGGTTACTCAAAATTTTCGCAAGATTCACCTAAATACTGGAAACGTTGCATTATTACTTCACCTCATTTTTAGCTCTGTTAATAAACATTAAATGGAAGCAACTTATCCCTTACCTGTGTGAACGAAATTACTAAATCTCAAAAGAAAAAAATCATGCAGCTTCCTATTTTATAACGCGTACGGAATGTTCAATTATTTTCTACCATTTTTTCCCCATAATCCAAGTAATAAAAACCCACACACCCTTATTATTGCATTGTAATCATTTATTTCAAATTGTGACTTGCCGTTTTCTCTACATACTGATTTGCAAACATACGAAATTCCTTGACCATAAAACTTACATGCTTTGATTGCGCCTCTTATTTTTTTCCTTGCGTACAAAGCAACGAAAATATAGCTCCTATAAATACTATACACGTCCCTAGATTTGCCTTTTATAGGCAAATGAGATTTCTTGCCATAAAATAAAACACGCATAGCTCATTTATAAATGCCTATCACAAACATATTTCTTAACCTCATCCTTGGACTTCATCTCCTAGCTAGCGTTTGTGGAGCTTCAGGTAATGACAGTTACATCGTTTTCCTTCTTCCTTTTATTTTTCTTTCCTTCGTCTTCTTTTTGTTTCACTCGGCTGCCACCACCTTGGACTGCAACCCCACTACCTTCCCCTCCTCTACGATCTAGCCGTTACTACTGCCGAGCCTATCCCATATTTTTCCATTTGAGCCCACCTATACTAGGTTATCACTGCATACGTGCACTTCATGTTTGAAAACACGTGTAGCATGCATGAATTAGATTCTCATATATATTTATTTTGTTGCTTTGGTTGAGTGATAGAAAACAAGAGAGAAAATAGACTAGTAAAGGAGAGAAGTAGAGAAAAAAGAAAAAAAACATCTTAATTTCTGATGCTAATAATATAATATCAATTCATGATACAAAATGCATGTATGCATGCTTTTTGATAGGCAGGGCCGGGCCCTCTTGTAGCAGCAATAGCAAGTGAATCTTGATAAGTACAAGTGTATAGGAAGGCAAAAATTATTCCAAGTAATATTCGAAAAAAAGTGAAAGAAAGTGACGTGCATGCATTTAATTTGGATAGGTTTTAGTAGTGACTTCATAAAATCTTTACTGCCTTGAACACTTTCCTTTTCAATAAGTTGTGCCTCCTGTACCTAAGTTAGATAGTATGTTCACCACCTTTGAAATATTTTAGCCACTGAGTGGAATATGCGTGCATGTTTCAGATAGGCGACCAAGACTAGACGTTACGTGACGTGCCTTAAAAAAAATATTTTATATATTTATAAATTAAAATAATGGGCGGGCTGAGTTTGTTTTGGATTGAGCCGGGTGGTGGAGTGGTCGAGCTTACGGGTCAAATTGTCTAATTGTCCCTTTTTGTTTCATATTAAAATTTTACTTGGCTTGACGTTTAAATTAATTCGTTTCCTTTTCAAAAATAAAATCTGGTCGCAGCCTCCGCATCAGTTTGATCGTGCTTCTGTACGTTCTCTTTATTTCAAGTATTACCATCGTTTGGGAATCAAATTTTCTGCAGCATTCAGGTGAGTATTTCTCACCAGACAAACATACCTATATATATGTGAATTTATCACAAGTGTAATTGTAAATTTATTTTATTAAATTTTATCTGCCTGTGATTTAAACGTATGATGTTAAACCCCATTATTAATTGACACATCATCAGTTGTTTATTTATTGTGATATTGTTGCAGTTATACTATTTAATGCTTATTTACTGTTAATCACACTGCAAGTTCCCTGTAAATTTGAGATCGTTATAGGCTGAAATGATAGGCCTGAACGATAATTATTTATCCATTTATTTATTCGATTATTTAATTTTTTATTATTTTTAACTTGGGATTGCAGTTTGAAATGGTAGAACCCGGGTTTTCCTTGTAAATTGCGGATTGAAATGATATATATATATATCCGTATCACTTGACCAAGGCTAGAAAACTATATTCAGACCCGTGGTTTATATATTATTTTTATGAAATATTTTAAAAATATTTTTAAATGGAAAGTTTATAATATTCTGGTTTAAAATGTATTTAAAGGATTTTTTAAAATTTATAATGATGTTTGAATGAGTCAAAATGTTAAATAAATGAAAGTCTAAGTAAAATTTTGGAATATAACTTATTTTGGGAAATTCTGAATTTTTGTTAAAAGTGAGATTTTAGTTAAGTAAAATAATTGATAATAAGTTATATTTGGGGATTTAAAAATTTAATTGTTAAGTTAATAATTTATTACAGCACTAAAATGCTGTCTTTTGTAAATGAACCGTTTTAACCTATGACTTTAGGTAGCATTTTTATAAGTGCTATGGAAACTGAATTTTGATTGTTTTAATAAAATTTAATAGATAATCTTTGGGAAAAGGCTTAAATTTTTGAATTTAATATGTAATTAATAAAAATAAGGAATTGACTTTAAATGGTTTTGAATGGAAGAATTTAACTTTTAAATGTAAGTTGAAAGGCAATTAATCCCTAAATAAATTAAATAGATTTAAATGGTATTTTATAAAATGACTGATGTTTAAATAAATGATGTTTGAAATGATACTATGATATTGAAAGGTATTTGAAACTTATTTTGATTTTTTTAGTATCAATACCATTTTTAAAAGTTGTAACCACGGGTTATAATAACGTTTGGTTGTTAAAGAGACCGGGATCTGATATGGGCATACTCTCTGTCGATACCGAAAACCACTTTGACAACCGTGTACGCGGTGGAGATTTCAGAATGAAGTAGGATGGTGGTGAAGTTTTCTTTGAGGTAAATACGTGGACCCGACTCCCGTGAGTTGGCATAAGGTGGCTAAAACAGGAGCGATTGACGGATTAATGAGGTAGCACCTCTGATCGGACGCACTTCTTCGTATGCCATTCTATTGCTTTTGTGATTGTTTGGTGCGCACCTTTGATTTGGGAGTGTTGTTCGAGGTGGGCGGTAGCTGCGCGCTTCGCGTTTCCACCGGTCCGGAAGCGTAATTGGTATATCTACCCTGGCATTGTCTAGTTGTGCCGTGTCACCTACCATAGCGAGCCCTGTACGAGTTTGATTTGGTCGTACCTTCGGAGTATCTTCTCGTAGTCTCCCGATTAGGAGATATGCAGGTACTGTATAGACTATTGGCATTATGTGTGTTAAGGGCTATAGGGGTAACCCCTTAACGCTATTTTAAAGTAAGTTTATTTTACTAATAGGCATTATTATAATAGCGAATATTACTACATAGTAAATAGTTTAACGGATCCTTAGAGGATGGGCGGTCCCAAGCATCCTTTAAGTTACTTGTTCTATATTACAGTACACTTGAATTAGCTTAAACTATATAAGTATGTATGTCCTGACTCAAGTGTTTATGTTTTATTTTTCGCTCGGGTCAGCCTGAGTTGCAGTTCAGCTTTCATCCCGGAGCTAGGACTTCTGTAGATCTTTCAAGCCGCCGGCAAACTTTCAGTCCGTTATCTTATTTATGTAATCAAGACTATGGGATATTTGGATTTTCTATTTATGGTTTAAACTATATTTGAGATTAAAGACTATGTAATGTTTATTTGTGTGAGACTGTTTTTAGTGGCTTCATGAACCACTAAGTATTTTAAATTCCGCTGCGAGTTTTCTGATATCTGTGTCTGTGATTTTGTGGTTTGATTTCATTTGCTCCTAATTTATTTACAATCTATTATTTTGAACTATTCAAGCTTGACATGTTTTAAATTTATTGTCGAATTTGAATGGTCCAAAATAGTGGGCTGTTACAGTTATTTAGAATGCATTTCTTTTAGAGTTGATGTATTATAGTTGTTTAAGTAAGAGAAATGTTATAAACTTCATATATATAGTGCTTATTGAGTAAGTACAGGTACCGGGAAGCCGTTTGCCTGGATTTGGTTGCGATAATTGCTAAAATAATAAGCCGCTTTCTAAAATGCTAAATAAAGGCACGCCTACACAATAAGAATAGGAAATGTGAATGGTTTTTATTTTTCCGACCGTGTGGGTCGATGTGTATATATTTATATCTCTTGTCAAATTGCAAAAGCTCCTCCGTACAAAGGAAACTCTGCCAAAAAAATTCGCAAATTCTGGAAGATAGAAAATTTTGAAGATTTTTGGAAAATTTTTGTGAACGACAAAACAATTTCAAATTGAAAATTGAAATAAATTAGTGGATGGAACTAATTTAAAATAATGATATGAATCAGTTATAAATGGAAGATAAGAGTTGAAGATAAATTGAATTCATATAGAAATGGGATAACCGATTTGAATAGAAATAGATATAAACTAAAGTGGTAAAGTGAAAATAAATATTAAAATTTGTAATAGAAGTGTATAAAAGGGGTATAAAGCAGGAGAAAATTTGGGATTTTTGATTTCAGATGATAATTGAAATTTGCTCGGCAAAGGTATGTGTTTAAAATTTCTGTATGAAATTTGATTGGGTTTTTGATCTACCACTTGGCGTTTTTTTTTCTTTTGGAATTTGGGTGCCCGTAGAGACATTTTGTAGTTGTACCGAGCCAGCCGCGTAAAGGAGACGCTGGCGAAATTTTTCGGGAATTTAGGAAGTTCGAAAAAATTTTAGAAAAATTCTGATAATTTAAAATTTGGTTTCAAATTTAAATTTGAATTTGAATTTATAATTTGAAGGTTGAGTTAGCAATGTTGTTTGGAAATTTTGGATAGATTTGAAAGGTTAGTAAGGGTAATGGTGTCGTTATAAAAGATTGTTTTGGGTATTGTTTAAACTGTTAGGGTTTCGGGAAGTTGATAAGAACTATTAGAATAAGAAATAGTTAATGGGTTGTGGACCATTCTTCCTAACTAGTAATTTCGAGGACGAAATTCTTTTAGGGGGGAGGAATGTGACGACCCAGAATTTTAGGCATTTGAAATTGGAATATTTAATTAATTTTAAGTGTCTAAAAGTTAGTTTCTAATTTGAATTTCAAATATCGCTGTTTATTTGATAATTTAAATATTGAAATTAATAATTGGTGTAACGAACTCGATTTTTCGACGCACCAAAAATAGACAATAATACATCCACTGTATCAACTGCCGAACAATCGAATGCAGGAAAACCGAACCCTTGGGGTTTAAGAACAAGAAGAGGTAGAAGAAGAAGATAAAAGAAGAAAATAGAAACAATAACAGAATCTCACAATCGCAGCGGAACAACTTATAATAGATAAATGAATAATCTTTAAATCAAAAGAACTGTACATTTTATACATTACATCATCAGAGTCAATATACAACGCAACACAATAATGGACAATTATATGAACCTGTCCTCACAACTGAATACACAGCGGAAAAGATAATATCATATACAAGTGATTCGCTTCGCCATCCAGCTTGCTCCTGATCTCCACAGCAACTCCTAAATTCCAGAATGACCTGATAACCTGACTCTAGACTGCCCGTGTTAAAATTGGTGGGCACCTAGAGTTTATGAAGGGAACAATAAACTCCATGTCAGTCATGGGACTGGTGTGAGAACTTAAAACAGTTTTTCTTAAAAAAACAAAGAAATATTTTAAAATAGATCCGCAATGCTTTTAGAAAATGCCTACCATAGGGCCTCCCGCCACACACACAATGCAAACGCAGAATTGGAGGATATTTCTCCTTATGATAGTCAATCATGCTTATAAGCAAAAGAAGCCCTTGCAATCCGGATATGCACTAATCACGACCGGACTTCCCATCACAAAGGGTGATAAAATCTTTATATCGGAGATCAGCCGATATAGAGGCATTCGACGGTAATACTTCCGTTTTCGAAAATATCCAATCTTCAACACCGGTCTTCAAATGCTTTCCATTATGACGTATCACTATTCGAAATGGGATTTATGACCCAAAGGTCCTCTTCCGGCTAAACCGAATAACGAGCGCTTATTTTTAAAATAAGTGCAGCATTCAAATTCAAGCAAATCATAACAAATACTCATTTAAAGGTAAATATTGATAGTCGGTTATTTAACTGTCAATAGGTATGCACAACGTCACCAGATTCCAAATAATTTCCCAAATTATTTATTTTCCAAACATATCCTTACAGTTATTTTTAAACAAATTTCTCTTTCCTTTATAAATTCCATGGTGAATTTAAATTTCTAAATATCCACTGATATACGATTTTTAAATCGATTTCAAATATTCACTTTCAATTTATCTTTAAAAGATATAATCTCAAAACATTTCACTTCATATTGAAAAAACATTTCCATACTTATTTAATAATAAATAATTCACAAATCTATTTGTTTTCAACATTTGGAAAAATATCCAATATACTTAAATCACAATTAAGTATATATTTTATTCTTTAAGGAAAACATTCTCTTAAACACATTTATTTGAGTCAAAACGAATGTTACGTAAAACATCGTTACGACAACCCAGAATCACTAGTATAGGGATTTGAAATTAAGAACGATATATAAATCCCAACACTATACAAAACATTTCCTTTCGAAAATCATTTACTATAACAATAGTGATATAGTCCATCATTTCCTTATTTCTCGAAAACGTCTATTTCAACAATGAATTTGAAATCTACAGTTTCGATCCTTAACACATTTTAAAACAACTTCAAATCGCTTTTATTCTATTTAAAAGACCACTTCCTAAAACATTTCTTTAATATATTATTCACCGTCCAAAATCGTGAATATAAAATCGTTTACCAAATTCAACACTTCTACATATTTAATTAAAGGATTATCCACTGTCCAAAATCGTGAATATAAATCGTTTACCAAATTCAACACTTCTACATATTTAATTAAAGGATTATCCACTGTCCAAAATCGTGGATATAAATCGTTTACCAAATTCAACACTTCTATATATTTAATTAAAGGATTATCCACTGTCCAAAATCATGGATATATCTCCTTTAATAAGCTTTCCTATTTACTTATCAAATTCAATTAGTTTTGGATTTATAAAACAACGTTTATAAATTCACATCTATATAAATTTTATAAAAACTTCAACTAATAAAATCCCTTAATTAACAAATTCTATTTAAATCTCATTTAAATGCCAAAATCCAATTTATAAGTTAATTACTTATAAATCTTTTATTTTACAAAATCTATTCATTTTATAACTTCACAATATAAATCTATAAATTTCATTCACTTATGAAATCCATTTATACTTCATTTTAACACTTTAAAAACTCGTTTTATAATTCCAATATTTTAATTTATAAATATCAATTTTATAAATCTTTTATGTAAACCGTTTGTAATAATTCAAAAGTCACAATTTAAACCATTTTACAAATTAATCAACTACTTATTTCAAAAATCACATTTCGGTTATATTTCACAAAAATCATAATTGTTATAACATAAAAATTATAACGTTTATTTATTTAAAATGAATCAATTCCAAAATTCAATAAAATGTATACTTCCAAAAATCAATTGAAAAATCCTTTTTTATTCGAAATCGTTACTTTAACATTTTTAAAACTACCAAAATAGGCCCATTGCTACAACAGCGCCAATACATCAACCATGGCATCCAAACATCATATATCAATACGATAACAGAATATATCGCAAATATCTGTAAATAAATCAATACTGTTGAGGAATCCAAATGGATCCCTCCAACCTGTTTCCCTGCATCTACAAGTGTTAGCACAATACCATTCCCATTTCAAGACGAAATATCGCGGTACATGGGTTTATATAAAATATTATCCGCTATTATGCGACGCAATAGGGTCTCATCCGCTATATAATGCGGGAAAATCAACTCTAAGTACATATATAATACCAATTCCACTTCGAGGTGGAATATCGCGGTATATGTGTTTAATAAATAACATCCGCTTAATATACGGCGTATAGGGTCTATTTCAATACAACAGATAGCA
Organism: Allium cepa; assembly: GCA_030765085.1. Lineage (NCBI taxonomy): Eukaryota > Viridiplantae > Streptophyta > Magnoliopsida > Asparagales > Amaryllidaceae > Allium > Allium cepa. The sequence continues at coordinate 571,857,191 of CM060945.1, read as the reverse complement.
ATTTATCTTTCAATCACACAATCAGGCAATTTTGAATTTAACTATTTAAAATTTAAATCGACACACAATTTGTAACGACCCGTTAAATTCAATGATATTTAATGAGTCAATTTGATATGTTTTCTAATCTAATTTAAATTGAAATAGAAGTCTTAGGATTTTTAATGGAGTAAATGTAGGGGTTAGCTAGTAACTGTAATTAAAGGTAAATAATATAAAATGTTTATATGACATAGATTGAAATAACGAAAATTTGTGTTTGTGGTTATAAGTCATAATTAGTTGATTAAAATGGTATTAAGGAAATAATAACTGAATTGAATTGCAAATATATAAACATTAGAAAACTTTATTTGGTGGATTAAATTTGTTAAAGTTCATAAGTTTTGTAATTTAATTTAGTAGAAACTTTAAATTATAAACGAAGATTGAAATAAACGCTAAATTTAATTATGTAAATGGTGACTTAAGACCTAGTTATAGAAATTGGAATATAATCCAATTTGAATTAAGTAGAAGAAGGATTTGATTAATATGTAAGTTATTGTTCAAGGTATTGAATAAAAATTGGAAACCCAATTATAATTAATGATAATAACGTTAGTATTAATTAATAAATATATTTCAATACAGTACCCAAATGAATGGAATAAAATGAATATATATTGAATAGAAATGGAATGTAAGGTAAATGACGATTGTGTAAAATCAGTACAAGTTGGAAATGCATAAACCTTAATAAACATTCCAATTTAATAAATTTATGCAAATGTGGGACTTAGTGATAAGCATGTAATTATGGGTATGATAACAATTAGTATAAAAATTCCTATTTCAGTGGCATGTTGCAATGGGTGATTTAGTTTGGGATTTTTATTAAATTTTGATGGAATTATTTAAGGTTTACAATAACAGAAGTTTAGGAGTAAAGTGAGATAATTGAAAATTTTAATCATTCATATAAGTCATTTGTTTATTAATATGAGTTAGCTAATAAAATTTAATTTGGGCAATGCCTATATATTGGAAACACATTCGTAAAGTGTAATAAATTGAATTTGGTGGATTGGGAATGAATCCAAGGTTATAGGAACTGATGTAATACTACGCAAATAAAAGGTAACCGCATAAAATCAATGTTTCGTAATAAATTGTAATTGATAGTTAAGTAGGAATGGGTTTGAATTTGACAAAAAAGGAAAATTTATTATTTGCTTACCCATCTATTCAATCTATTAAATTTGATCAGATCCATTTGCAATTAAACGAATTTATTTACAAGTTAGTATGTATTTAGCTGATAACTATAAAACCAATTAGGGCAATCGGATATATATATTACCAGTTAAGTTATATAAGATAATGGTTGACTTAATTAAGGGAGTTTATGTAATAATTTCATTTATTTTGTAAGTGGAAATAAAACGTTAATGATAACAAGTATTCAAAATTTACCATCTATTTAGTATATTAAGTATAATTGATAATCAACTGCGGCAAGTAATAAATAATAAATACGTAACGTTAAATGAAGTACTATTTGAAATTTAATATTTAGAAACTATGTAAATATAAGTGCAGATGAAATTGGGGATATTTACATATTGAAATATGAATCCAAGGATAAATCAATCTAATTGACAATAAATAATGGAAAGTAAATTTAATTAAATTTTTGGAAATTCAATATATACATATATTTTGGTGAAATTAATGAAATTTGAGGATTTCTAAATTTAATTCGACAAGTTAAATTTTGTTTAAATTAGTATAGGTGATTGAAAATTTTATAATAATAAGAATCATCAATTATCAAAGAGAAATGGGAAATTGGATTTAATTGACTAAATTTTGATTTATTTAATGAATATAAAAATAGCCATTTTGGCCACGGACTCGGATTTCGACAAAACTAGTTTCATCGGATCCGTATCGGTGAATTATTATAGGGTTTCAAGTTTCGTATCGATCGGACCTGTCGTTTGATCGTACGGACGCGAAACGCCTTGAAAATCAATTTTATTAAAATCAATTTGAAATCAATTTGGAAATTTTGTTTTCAGCATAACTTCTTCATACGATCGAATTTGGACGTGAAACTTCTTCCATCACGTTCAGAATATTTTAAATTACCTATTTGGATATATAGATTTACGAAATTTCGTTCCGGAGTCATAGCGGGCTTTTTGGGCCATAGTTTGCTACGCACGTTCATTCTACGGTCTATCTACTCTATCTCTAACCACTCTATATAAACCTAGCTACAAGCCCTAGCCTCCGCCTAATTTCATTTCATCTGCGCGTATACTTTCTTCAAGCTCCTCTTCTTCTTCAATGGGTGCAAACCCTAGATCCAATCAATTCAAAATTTCAATGAAAATTCAAACTCTCCAGAAAAATTCCAAATTAATATATGTTGATGTTCTCGATGCACGTAATCTACTGGTGCAATTCGTTTTCTGTGTTGGACATTCGTTTGACCAGAATAAATTCAAAACAGTCCCAACCGTTCATCATCGCCGTAACAAACTTCGTCGGATCGTCGAATGGTTTCTGGGTATTGAAGAGAGGACGATGGGGAGCGCATCTATGGGTTTTGTTTCGAGAATCAACGGTCGGATCAACGGGAAAATTTGATTAGGGCATGCGTTTTAAGGGGCGGCTGGTGGAGTTTTTGCCTCGTCGTTCGAGCGTGATGGGGTCGGCCTGGGTCAAGGGGCACTCCGGCGACGTGGAGGGGGTTGGGGTGCCTCGGGCGTTGGCGATTTGCTATGGTGGCGGTTAGGTTTGCCTGGGAGCGAACGAAAGAAGGGGGGGTTTCGAGTCTTCGTGCTGTGTTGCGTGACGATACTACAGGGGGAAACGCACGTGCATGATGAGTGGTGAGGTTCTGTTTTTTTTTTTGGTTTTAATTTAAATTAAATTATTATATTTTTCCAAGCGTTTAATCGAGTAACTTTCACATACGACATCCGATTCACGCGAATTTTTTTTGTTAGGATCGTAATTTAATTCTGGACTAGATGACGCTAGTTTGGACGAATTTCGAGACGGGCGAATTTTTGGGTTTAAATCGAATTTAAATTCGATTTAAATTCAAAAGGTGAGTGTTTTAACCCACTCACAACTACTAGAATCTTTTATGTTTGTTTAAATTAATTTTAGAAATGAATAGAAATTTATTTATGAGTATTTGGCATGTTTATTTTATTCATATCTGTTGAATTGCATTTATTTAATTTAACTGTTAATTTAATTAATTTATTGCGTATAAATTTACAGTTAAAATTTATTTGTTTGTATATGAACTGCTAGTTAACAGTTATATAATTTATTACTGAATATAGACTGTAGATTAATAGCTGTTAAATTTAATCTGAATAAAATTGCCAGTTATTACCTGTTATCTATTATCAAAAATAATATTGTTATTGATTGATATTGATTGATGATTGCGATTTGGATGATGGATGATGTTGATGAATGGATGTTTATTGTATATCATTAAATTGCAAATTATCATGCATATTTCATTTCATTCGGGATTGTGGTTTGAAATGATATATAACCGCAAAATTTTATATCTTTTAAATTGCGGATTGAAATGATAAATATCCGTATCACTTGACCATAGGATAGAAAATTATATACAGGCACCGCGGTATATATATAACTATTTAAATGTGATTTCTATGGTTTGGATGGAATACGGTTTATAATAATCTTAAATTTTATATTGTATAAATATTTTTCTTCCATATATATATACATATGAAGTTGAAAATTTTGAAATTAAAAGGGTGTATAAAAATCTTTATTAAAAATGGAAGAAAATTAAGAAAATGGAGTTTAATAATTTATATCATATGTTTAAATGTTAAGTTTGGAAATTTTAAGATATGATATTTATAATTGGATTTTTCCCAAAATAAATTGAAATGAATATTCTAGTATAATTTGAATTGGGAAAAATATATATATTTTATTAATAGAAATTGAAGTCTTATTATTTATGGATTTTATATGAATATTCAAGACTAATTAATAGAACAATTGATTTGTTGAAAGAATAAAATCCAACTTTAGTTTGAAATATTGATACTCAAAATGGATATACGTATATATAAATAAATTGAAGTGGTTTTGAAACTTGAGAGAGATAATATAAATTTTGGTTTAGACTTTAATAAAGAAATGTATTTGTAAAGCCATGAGAACTATTTTCTTTACAAAGTAACAGTAAAGTTAAACCATTTAATTTATATACCGTTGAATATCCAAACCATTCAAGTTTTAAAAGTTATGGTTTTAAATTATGAATTTCGAAATATTATGCTTTGAAAGGATATTTGGCTTTCAGACGTTATGAAGTTAAAGCATTATGATTTTGGAAAAGAATTATATTTGGGATAAGTGATAAAATATGGTTTTGGGTTTTGAAATGATATCGTATTCATGGTTATGAAATGGAATGTTTATTCTGATTTTTAAAGTATAACCTATTTTTAAATGACCGCGGTGTTATAATAACGATGGGTTGGCAAAGAGACCGGGATCGAATATGGACATACTCTCTGTCGATACCGAAAACCACTTTGACTAACCGTGTACGCGGTGGAGATTCCAGAATGAAGTAGGTGGTGGCGACGTTTCCTGTAAGGTAAATACGTGGACCCGACTCCCGTGAGTTGGCATAAGGTGGCTAAAACAGGAGCGATTCTCAGGCCAATGAGGTCATTCCTCTGATCGGACCCTCCTCTTCGATATTATACTTTGACTTGGATTGATTCAGTGGCCACTTCTATATTTTGATTTTGGGGAGTTAGTCCGAGGTGGGCGGTAACTGCGGCTACGCGTTTCCACCAGCCTGGATAGCAATTGGTATATCTACCCTGGCATTGCCTAGTTGTGCCGTGTCACCTACCATACCGAGCCTTGTACGAGTTTGGATTTCTCCCGTAGCCCGTGTGGTATCCTCTGGTGGCTTCCCGATCAGGAGGGACTATGATATTGGATGGACTACTGGGACTATTACGTGTTAAGGGGAATATTGGGTCACTCCTTAATGCTATTAAAAAGTATGTTTATTTTATAAATAGACACTATTATAATAGCGCAATATACTACATAGTAAATAGTTTAACGGATCCTTAGGAGATGTAAATCCCGAACATCTCTTGAGTTACTGTACTCATATTTATTTCTGTTAATTTAACTCACATAAGATCTTTTAGTTCTGACTCGAGTGTTTTTGTCTTTTCAAATTCGCTCGGGTCAGTCCGAGCGTTTCAGGATCGAAGACTTTAGCTTTGAAGGACGAAGACGAAGGAGTCGTATTATTATTATTTATAGTATGCACCACACTCTTTCTATTCCGCTGCATTGTTTGTATTAGTATGTGTAACTCTGATATTTATTGTATAAAGAAGAATTAACTGGTTTGTAACCATTTATGAACTGTATATTTATTATTATATTTTATCCTTCCGCTGTGAGATTCTACTTTGTTTTATTTCTTCTCTGTTTTTCTTATTTACCCCATAACAATCCGCCCTTGCGTATGCTTTTAATTGGCACGTGTGTCGGTTTAAAGTGTGCGAAAAGGCGGGATGTTGCAGTTGGTATCAGAGCTTTGGTTTAGCGATAAACCTTGGCTTTGTGGGGTTTGACTCTTTGTTAATAGGGTAGTAATACCCTATGGGAGTCGCTGAGTGTATATATATGAGAGAGCGTATTTGTTAGTGTTAATAAAGATTTTGATATTGTGTTAATCTGTTCCGCTTTGTATTTATAAATTCTGGTTGATGCATGGGACGCTATGACATCAATAGGGATTTCTAAACACTTAATAGGACAGACCGACATAATATTTGTTTTTAACATGGGTGAATGAAATAATTTTGCCTATTATATTTTCTATATATAAAAATATTTTTATAAAGACATATTTTGGTTGCTATAGTTGGGTGTTAGGTAATAAAAATATTTGTAATGAATTAAAGCTAAGTTGAATTTTAATAAATCAAATTGGAGATTTTAGAACTTAAGTCCGAGATTTTTGAAATCTTCTTTCAAAGGATTTATGAAATATAATGATTTGGTTTATAAATATTTTCTTATATAAATATTTAGTATAATTCGAAAGAATTGGTTTAAAGAGGATTTTGTAGAAAATAAGTTTGTACTTTCCTCTCTGTCGCTGGAAAATAATTTCGGTGATGACGGCCGCATCATCGACTTTCATTTTCGAGTTTCGAAGGGAAAGGCCACTGTAGTAAATTCTACTGCAGATTTGTTTTGAAATTATTTAAAATTTAATTGTTTTAAAAGATAATTAGAGATATAAAAGTTGTAAGAAATTAATTATCTATTATTTTTAAAGTAATTTTGAGGTTTGACCCGGTATTTAATTCTTAAATTTCCATTAATTAATTGTTTTAAATTATTTTAGTGAAATAAAAGGTAAGTAATTAATTGAAACCTCTAATGTAGGTAAGAGAATTAATGAAAAGTTATAAAGAGAAATTTGAAATTGTTACAAAGAGTAATATTGATTAACATTAAATTTAATTAAAAGATGAGATAAAGCTTGTATAAGTTTAATTGCATTTTTCTTTGACATAAATAACTTACCAAATATAAAGGTTGAAATGTTAATTAAGAAATTGGATTAGAATATTATACAAGTAGAAATTTTGGAGATAGTGAAGTATTCAATAAACCGTTGTTATAAATGAGAAATTATTGGTATAAACTTAAGTTATAATTGAAATCTCAAGTTAAAGATAAGTAATATAAATAGGTGATATGAACTTAAGTAGATAAAATGAAATTCTTTATTAAATAAGGATTGATGAGGAGGGTTATAAACTTCAGTACGGTATGAAAGCTACTAGTTTAAAATTAATAAAATGGAATTGAGAAGAAACTTGTAAATTTTCACTTACATTCTTAAAACATACATAACTTACCATATAATAAAAGTTGCAATGTTATTATGAAAATGAAAGGGAAATCTTACAAGTGAAGAGTAAGGTAATAAAGGTATTCTATTAATTTGCTATTATTAATGAGAATTAATTGTATAGACTTAAGTTAAATTGGAAATTTTACTATAAGTAAAGGTAAGTAGTATAAATAGATGATAGAAACTTTAGTAAATAAATTGGAATACAAATATAATGAATTTTGTGATAAATGGAAAATGAAAATTTGTAAGAAATAAAGAAATCCCTCCATAAATGAAAGAAAGAAAATCAAACCACTGGAGCATGAAATAAATGTATAATAAGTTAATTTGGTTGTTGGTTTGAGTTGTTATTGTTGATTTATGTTTGTTGGGTAAGGAATTTGAAGTTGTTGGATAAATAAATAATCTATCCTTGTTCCATCTAAGACTGTTGAGTAAAGGATGCACTTGATAGTTAATTTCATTTCATACAAATTTCAAGTTTGAACCCAAACAACAAATTGGTTGATGGATTAATGGTTGCTTGTTTGTGGTATGTGCTGTTTGTTAAAAATCTATGGTTGTTGCATTTGATTGGTTGATTAATGGTCGAAACCACCTAAACATTCACTTTCATATAAATATTTAACCTTTTAGATTATATAAGTGAATACAGGTGATGGAAGCAACTGCTACTGCTTTTGGTTCCATAATAATAAGCGTATATTGCCCGACAAATAGGTACGTTTCCGGATTACGTTTTAGCGCTATTTTATATAATTTTCCCGTGTTGGGATATAATATTTTGATAATATATGTAATATATTTGTATATTTTGATATTATATTTTCTCCCGAGCCTCACCGTACAAAGGAGACTCTGCCAAAAAATTTCGTAAATTTTGGACTTAGAATTTTGTTGAATGTTTTCCAGCTTTAATAATCTAAGTATAAAAGAATATAATGATTATAAACAGGTATATTTTATTTAAGAAAATAAATTTAGTAAATTATTGTTTATAAATAATATTTGAAATAGACGTACTGTTTTAATTCTTCCTTCTCCCTTCTTTTTCCTTTTCGGGGACGAAAAGTTTTGAGTGGGGGAGAGTGTAACGACCCGTTAAATTCAATGATATTAAATGAGTCAATTTGATATGTTTTCTAATCTAATTTAAATTGAAATAGAAGTCTTAGGATTTTTAATGGAGTAAATGTAGGGGTTAGCTAGTAACTGTAATTAAAGGTAAATAATATAAAATGTTTATATGACATAGATTGAAATAACGAAAATTTGTGTTTGTGGTTATAAGTCATAATTAGTTGATTAAAATGGTATTAAGGAAATAATAACTGAATTGAATTGCAAATATATAAACATTAGAAAAATTTATTTGGTGGATTAAATTTGTTAAAGTTCATAAGTTTTGTAATTTAATTTAGTAGAAACTTTAAATTATAAACGAAGATTGAAATAAACGCTAAATTTAATTTTGTAAATGGTGACTTAAGACCTAGTTATAGGAATTGGAATATAATCCAATTGGAATTAAGTAGAAGAAGGATTTGATTAATATGTAAGTTATTGTTCAAGGTATTGAATAAAAATTGGAAACCCAATTATAATTAATGATAATAACGTTAGTATTAGTTAATAAATATATTTCAATACAGTACCCAAATGAATGGAATAAAATGAATATATATTGAATAGAAATGGAATGTAAGGTAAATGACGATTGTGTAAAATCAGTACAAGTTGGAAATGCATAAACCTTAATAAACATTACAATTTAATAAATTTATGCAAATGTGGGACTTAGTGATAAGCATGTAATTATGGGTATGATAACAATTAGTATAAAAATTCCTATTTCAGTGTTGCAATGGGTGATTTAGTTTGGGATTTTTATTAATTTTTGATGGAATTATTTAAGGTTTACAATAACAGAAGTTTATGAGTAAAGTGAGATAATTGAAAATTTTAATCATTCATATAAGTCATTTGTTTATTAATATGAGTTAGCTAATAAAATTTAATTATGGCAATACCTATATATTGGAAACACATTTGTAAAGTGTAATCAATTGAATTTGGTGGATTGGGAATGAATCCAAGGTTATAGGAACTGATGTAATACTACGCAAATAAAAGATAACCGCATAAAATCAATGTTTCGTAATAAATTGTAATTGATAATTAAGTAGGAATGGGTTTGAATTTGACAAAAAAGGAAAATTTATTATTTGCTTACCCATCTATTCAATCTATTAAATTTGATCAGATCCATTTGCAATTAAACGAATTTATTTACAAGTTAGTATGTATTTAGCTGATAACTATAAAACCAATTAGGGCAATCGGATATATATATTACCAGTTAAGTTATATAAGATAATGGTTGACTTAATTAAGGGAGTTTATGTAATAATTTCATTTATTTTGTAAGTGGAAATAAAACGTTAATGATAACAAGTATTCAAAATTTACCATCTATTTAGTATATTAAGTATAATTGATAATCAACTGCGGCAAGTAATAAATAATAAATACGTAACGTTAAATGAAGTACTATTTGAAATTTAATATTTAGAAACTATGTAAATATAAGTGCAGATGAAATTGGGGATATTTACATATTGAAATATGAATCCAAGGATAAATCAATCTAATTGACAATAAATAATGGAAAGTAAATTTAATTAAATTTTTGGAAATTCAATATATACATATATTTTGGTGAAATTAATGAAATTTGAGGATTTCTAAATTTAATTCGACAAGTTAAATTTTGTCTAAATTAGTATAGGTGATTGAAAATTTTATAATAATAAGAATCATCAATTATCAAAGAGAAATGGGAAATTGGATTTAATTGACTAAATTTTGATTTATTTAATGAATATAAAAATAGCCATTTTGGCCACGGACTCGGATTTCGACAAAACTAGTTTCATCGGATCCGTATCGGTGAATTATTATAGGGTTTCAAGTTTCGTATCGATCGGACCTGTCGTTTGATCGTACGGACGCGAAACGCCTTGAAAATCAATTTTATTAAAATCAATTTGAAATCAATTTGAAATCAATTTGGAAATTTTGTTTCAGCATAACTTCTTCATACGATCGAATTTGGACGAGAAACTTCTTCCATCGCGTTCAGAATATTTTAAATTACCTATTTGGATATATAGATTTACGAAATTTCGTTCCGGAGTCATAGCGGGTTTTTTGGGCCATAGTTTGCTACGCACGTTCATTCTACGGTCTATCTACTCTATCTCTAACCACTCTATATAAACCTAGCTACAAGCCCTAGCCTCCGCCTAATTTCATTTCATCTGTGCGTATACTTTCTTCAAGCTCCTCTTCTTCTTCAATGGGTGCAAACCCTAGATCCAATCAATTCAAAATTTCAATGAAAATTCAAACTCTCCAGAAAAATTCCAAATTAATATATGTTGATGTTCTCGATGCACGTAATCTACTGGTGCAATTCGTTTTCTGTGTTGGACATTCGTTTGACCAGAATAAATTCAAAACAGTCCCAACCGTTCATCATCGCCGTAACAAACTTCGTCTGATTGTCGAATGGTTTCTGGGTATTGAAGAGAGGACGATGGGGAGCGCATCTATGGGTTTTTTTTCGAGAATCAACGGTCGGATCAACGGGAAAATTTGATTAGGGCATGCGTTTTAAGGGGCGGCCGGTGGAGTTTTTGCCTCGTCGTTCGAGCGTGATGGGGTCAGCCTGGGTCAAGGGGCACTCCGGCGACGTGGAGGGGGTTGGGGTGCCTCGGGCGTTGGCGATTTGCTATGGTGGCGGTTAGGTTTGCCTGGGAGCGAACGAAAGAAGGGGGGGTTTCGCGTCTTCGTGCTGTGTTGCGTGATGATGCTACAGGGGGTAACGCACGTGCATGATGAGTGGTGAGGTTCTGTTTTTTTTCTTTTTTTGGTTTTAATTTAAATTAAATTATTATATTTTTCCAAGCGTTTAATCGAGTAACTTTCACATACGACATCCGATTCATGCGAAATTTTTTTTGTTAGGATCGTAATTTAATTCCGGACTTGATGACGCTGGTTTGGACGAATTCCGAGACGGGCGAAATTTTGGGTTTAAATCGAATTTAAATTCGATTTAAATTCAAAAGGTGAGTGTTTTAACCCACTCACAACTACTAGAATCTTTTATGTTTGTTTAAATTAATTTTAGAAATGAATAGAAATTTATTTATGAGTATTTGGCATGTTTATTTTATTCATATCTGTTGAATTGCATTTATTTAATTTAACTGTTAATTTAATTAATTTATTGCGTATAAATTTACAGTTAAAATTTATTTGTTTGTATATGAACTGCTAGTTAACAGTTATATAATTTATTACTGAATATAGACTGTAGATTAATAGCTGTTAAATTTAATCTGAATAAAATTGCCAGTTATTACCTGTTATCTATTATCAAAAATAATATTGTTATTGATTGATATTGATTGATGATTGCGATTTGGATGATGGATGATGTTGATGAATGGATGTTTATTGTGTATCATTAAATTGCAAATTATCATGCATATTTCATTTCATTCGGGATTGTGGTTTGAAATGATATATAACCGCAAAATTTTATATCTTTTAAATTGCGGATTGAAATGATAAATATCCGTATCACTTGACCATAGGATAGAAAATTATATACAGGCACCGCGGTATATATATAACTATTTAAATGTGATTTCTATGGTTTGGATGGAATACGGTTTATAATAATCTTAAATTTTATATTGTATAAATATTTTTCTTCCATATATATATATACATATGAAGTTGAAAATTTTGAAATTAAAAGGGTGTATAAAAATCTTTATTAAAAATGGAAGAAAATTAAGAAAATGGAGTTTAATAATTTATATCATATGTTTAAATGTTAAGTTTGGAAATTTTAAGATATGATATTTATAATTGGATTTTTCCCAAAATAATTGAAATGAATATTCTAGTATAATTTGAATTGGGAAAAATATATATATTTTATTACTAGAAATTGAAGTCTTATTATTTATAGATTTTATATGAATATTCAAGACTAATTAATAGAACAATTGATTTGTTGAAAGAATAAAATCCAACTTTAGTTTGAAATATTGATACTCAAAATGGATATACGTATATATAAATAAATTGAAGTGGTTTTGGAACTTGAGAGAGATAATATAAATTTTGGTTTAGACTTTAATAAAGAAATGTATTTGTAAAGCCATGAGAACTATTTTCTTTACAAAGTAACAGTAAAGTTAAACCATTTAATTTATATACCGTTGAATATCCAAACCATTCAAGTTTTAAAAGTTATGGTTTTAAATTATGAATTTCGAAATATTATGCTTTGAAAGGATATTTGACTTTCAGACGTTATGAAGTTAAAGCATTATGATTTTGGAAAAGAATTATATTTGGGATAAGTGATAAAATATGGTTTTGGGTTTTGAAATGATATCGTATTCATGGTTATGAAATGGAATGTTTATTCTGATTTTTAAAGTATAACCTATTTTTAAATGACCGCGGTGTTATAATAACGATGGGTTGGCAAAGAGACCGGGATCGAATATGGACATACTCTCTGTCGATACCGAAAACCACTTTGACTAACCGTGTACGCGGTGGAGATTCCAGAATGAAGTAGGTGGTGGCGACGTTTCCTGTAAGGTAAATACGTGGACCCGACTCCCGTGAGTTGGCATAAGGTGGCTAAAACAGGAGCGATTCTCAGGCCAATGAGGTCATTCCTCTGATCGGACCCTCCTCTTCGATATTATACTTTGACTTGGATTGATTCAGTGGCCACTTCTATATTTTGATTTTGGGGAGTTAGTCCGAGATGGGCGGTAACTGCGGCTACATTTATTTACTATTTCTTTTTATATTTTTAAACCTTTTCAAGTTGAGCCGCACGTTCTAACTTGATGAAATCAGGGCCGTGCCCTTATTCTTCTCCCCCATCGGTACAACACGCCACCAAAAACCCACATGGCCGCCCCCATTCATTAATTATCGAGCCATATACGATCCACATCAGGTCGATCGAGCACCTTCATTCAAAAGGCCACGACGAGCTCCCCCATCACCACCAACGCCGACGAACTCAGTCGCGGCATGCCCCTAGAAATCTCATTCGAACGTGGTGACCTTGAGCGTCGATTGCCGATGATCCACTTACTCAAAATCGATCACAACCGTTGAAGTTGTAGATCTCAATACGCTCTTCAACTTTGTAGTTGATGACTTTCTGTATAGATTGATGAATTCGAAGAAACCAAAGAGGAAAGGAAACGAAAATATTGGCCATTGAAATTAAAACTGGCGGCCACAAACTCTAGCCCGGGTTTTAATGAAAATATAAAACTTTGAGGCCTTTATAGAAAATTCTCACGACACTACTCACCCGAATTTTTTTCGAACTCCACAGAACCGTGCCGGCTGGCGTTTATAATGTTTAACCCTATTCTGAACGCAATGGAATATATCTCGGGAGCCAATTCGATCATATTTGAAAGATAGGTTTTCAAATCGACTATTTAAATTTGAAATTCACTTAAACCGATTTCAGTGCGTTTTAGCTTGCCCCGGACAAACCGTAAATCCGATTGACATGAAATTTGAAACCATACAATAATATAATTTTACGGATCCGATGAAACTGGTTTCGTCGAAATCCGATGTAACGACCCAGAATTTTGAACAATTTAATTTGAAAATATTTAATTAATTTTAAATATTTGAATGATAGTTTGACTTGAATTTCAAATTATCAGAATTAATTTGGCGATTTAATTATAGAATTTAATCTATTCAAAGTTGAATAAAAATTTGAATCTTCAATTTTAAGTTGGTTAAAAATATTTCAAAGGCTTGTAAAATCTGTATTGATAATATTGAAGATAATACAAGCTTCAGAATTGAATTTGAAAGTGAATTGTTCAGTTTTGAAATTATATCGTTTGAATCGATATTTAAAAATAGCCTTCCGAGGTACAGTCTCGGAATTCCACGAAACCAGTTCCATTGGATCCGGAATATTGTATTATTGTCAGATTTCAAATTTCATAGCGTTTCGAGTTGTTATGCGAGTGTACGACGTGTAAACGCGTTGAAGATTTTAAAACGGATTCAATTTAAATTTAAATTGGTCAACAAACAGCACGTTATCTCCTTTAATCACGCGCCTTGAATTACGCCTAGAATCATGGCTAAATCGTGTAACGCATGCCTCAGTTTATTTTTAAATGCCTTCTCCCTTATCGTTCAAATCAAACGAAGAAAATAAAATCATGGCCGCTTCTGAGAAAATAAAAGGAGAGACACTTTCGTTTTGAACAAATAAAAATCTTCCTTCCCCTTCACAGTTTCAATTCGCGATTGGAAAAGAAATGGCAGATCCTCTTTAGAACAAAACAGAAATTATTCATATAAAAAAAAATCGCGTCTCTTCTTCACTTACAAATCGAAAGCCAGAGATACAAAAAAAGGGCCGCTTTGAGTTCCCTTCCTCTTTCCTTCTATTCAAACCAAATTGAGGACGATTTCCATCCTCCCCTCAAATCTAATTCAGAATTCACGAAAGGAGATAAAGACGAGTGATGGCGGCTTCGTTGAGGCTATACGATTTGGGTCGCGATTCAAGGGGGCTAGCGCGACCACTCGCGAATGGGATGTGATCATCGGAGTTCGGCGACTTACGGATGGAGCTCGCGACGAGTCCTTCGCGCGGTGCTCTCGATTTAAGGATGTGTGGCATTGGGTGGCGCGTCGACGAACGAGATGGGGAGTGGCTCGCGAGGAGGGAGGTGGACGTCGTGTCCTCAATCGGCAGCTATCGGCAGCGACGTCAGCTCGGAGGCTCGAGGCAGCGTCGCGAGATTGAGGAGGAGCAGTGTGGTCGCGAGTTAAATCTGAGATGGGGATCGCAGCAGTTCCGGGTCGCGTGTACAGTGAGGTATATTGTTTTTTTATTTATTTTTGATTTAATTTAATAAACATTTATATATGTAGAAAAAATAGACAAACAGGAAAAAAGAAAAAAAAGATATATTCATACTTTGAAGTACTGTTAATTTTAAAAAAATATATATGGGGATATTAAAAATGTTTGAATGCAAATAATTAGTTTAATTAATTTATTTAATTAATTATCTTCGTTACCAAAGATTATTTAAAAAGGGAATATAATTTTAAAAGTATTAGTTAAGTTGTTATAAACAATAGTTTACGATAATTAATTTGTTTTATCTATTATAGTTACTAAAAAGAAAATTTTTAGTTAAAATTGAATTTATAATTGATTAAATTATTAAAAGAGAGTTTGGTTAATTAAATTTAATTTTTAGTTAAATAAATCCGTTAAAAAGAATTTGTTTAAAGTTAAACGTATTGGTTTAAAAATAAAAATAAAAGTATTAGTTTAAAAAATTAATTCTTTGATATCATTTCTTAAGAGTATATCGTTGGTTAAAATTAATTTGTTCCTAGTCACTTAAAGAAATTTATTAAAGAAGGAATTGGTTTAAATAAAACTATCAGTTAATTTAACTATTAAAATAAAATCACCGGTGAATTGAAATTATATAATGAAAATTGACTATTCGATTGTTTCGAATATTAATAATTTGTATAAATTGTTTATACAAGGTTAAAAAATGTGAAGAAAACAATCTGGATTGGAAAGGGAATGCAAAATAAAAGCTAAGGTGAGATCTTCACTCAAATTGAAAATTTGGATTGCAGTTATTGATTGCTGTTTGGTTGTGATCTTAGATATAGTAGGATATATCTATATATAGCAATATATATATATATATATATATATATATATATATATATATATATATATATATATTGGCATACGTATATATTGGAGTTGATTGATTTTCCCGCATTATATAGCGGATGAGACCCTATTGCGCCGCCTATTAAGCGGATAATATTTTGTAAATCCCATATATCGTGATATCCCGTCTTGAAACGAGATTGATATTGTGCTAACATCTGTGGATGCGGGGAAACAGGTTGGAGGGATCCAACTGGATTCCTCAACTGTAATTATTTATTTACAAATATTGCGATATTTGTATGCCGTGATTGATTGTTTGGTGTGTTGCATCAATGGACCTATTTTAAAGTTTTAAAAATGTTACGATAATGATTTCCAATATAAAAGGATTTTAAAGTGATTTTTGAAAGTATATGTTTCATTAAAATTTTCAATTGATTTATTTTAAATAAATAAATGTTATAATTTTTACTGTTATAAAAGTTATTATTTTTGGACAAAATACTTAAGTATGATTTTGGAGTTATTTAAACCATAAATAACGATTTGTAAATTATTATAAGGATTGGTTTAATTAAATTGGGATTTTTGAATTATTATAAACGGTTTATATAAAAGATTTATAAAGATTGATATTTATGAATTTAAAATAATGGTATTATAAAACGAGTTTTTATAAGTGTTAAAATGAATTATAAAGGATTTCATAAGAAATGAAATTTTAGATTTATAAATTGTGAAGTTTTAAAAGAACGATTTTGTAAATAAATGGATTATAAGCATTTAACTTATAATATGGACTTTTGGTATATAATTGAGTTATATAAATTAAGTTGATTAATAAAGGAGATTCATAAATCGAAGCTTATAAATAGAACTGGAATTTATACACATTGTTTATAAATTCGAAATCCATGGAATTTGATAAATTGAAAGTTGAAATTGGTTAAGGAATTATATTCACGATTTTGGACAGTGAATATATTATCAAATAAAATGGATAAGCTTGGGAAAATGAATATTATAAAATGAAGTTAATCGTTTTAACGATGTTTTAAAAATGTATTACAAGTCGAATACATAGATTTCAACATTCATTGTTGAAATAGACGTTTTCGAGGAATAAGAAAATGGTTGACTATAACACTGTTGTTATAGTAAATAGTTTCTGAAAGGGAATGTTTTATATAGTATTGGGATTTATATATCTATCTAAATTTCGAATCCCTATACTAGTAATTTCGGGTTGTCGTAACGATGTTTTACGCAATATTTATTTTGGCCCAAATAAATGTGTTTAAGTGAACGTTTTCCTTAAAGAATGAAATATATACTTAATTTCGATTTAAGTATATTGAATGTTTTCCAAATGTTGAAAATAAATAGATTTGTGAATTACTTATTATTAATAAGTGTGGAAATATTTTTCCAATGTGAGATGAACGTTTTAGAATTTATCCTTGTAAAGATAAATTGAAAGTGAATAATTGAAATCGATTGAAAATCGTATATCATAGATATTTTTGAATTATAAATTCACTATGGAATTTATAAAAGAAAGGGGAATTTGTTTAAAAATAAACGTTGATTTATTTTTAAAGTGTGGGAATAAATTTACGGATTTGGAACGTAAATATAAAGTAAATCGGTAAGGATTTATTTAATTGGTTTAAATGAACCATTTTGAAATGAAAGTATTTCTGAGTAAGGAAAGTGATTGAAATTTGTTTTCAAAAGTGATAAAGGATTGAAAAGTGATTTGAAAATTTGTTTTCAAATGGTTAAAGTGTGGAAATTACATATCTAGTAAAGATATTTTGGAAAGCAAATAATTTGGGAAATTATTTGAAATCTGGTGATGTTGCGCATCTCTATTGATAGTTAAATATCCGACTATCAATATTTACCTTTAAATAGGTATTTGTTGTGATTGCTCGAATTTGAATGCCACGCTTATTTTTAAATAAGCGCTCACTATTCGGGTTAGCCGGGAAAGGACCTTGAGGTCGTATAACCCATTCCCAATATGTGATACGTCGTAATGGATTGCATTTGATGACCGGTGTTGAAGACCGGATATTTTTGAAAACGGAAGGATTACCGTTGAGTTACTCTGCATCGGCTGATCTCCGATATAGAGGTTTTATCACCCTTAGTGACGGGAAGTCCGGACGTGATTAGAAATTATCCGGAATGCAAGGACTTCTTTGTACGTGCCTTTGGTTCTGTTCGAGCCCAGAACAGACTTGTATGGATTGTATGTCTGACATTACAAGTTGAGATATAAAGCTGATTTCTTTCAAATATATTTCTGTTGGTGGCGGAGAATTTATTCTCTTAGCTTAACACCCTTCTCTGAGACGTACGAGCTCAAAGGTTATGTAGTTGTAGGTTATTAGTGATATACTCCCAATTTGGTAGTGTGGCATGCAGAGTGTTGATGTGAAATGATCATTGATTGATCATTTGTGATATGATCATTTGTTTGATCGTTTATCTTGGTGATCATTACTTTGATCATTTGTTGACCCAAAGCACAGCTTTTGTATAAAGCGTGACTTTGTGGACGAGACTTCGTCGGACCTCACACCGCGGAAATGGTCAAAACAGGAAGGATTCAGCAATGTTATTTGGGGGTAGCTCCCCTTTAGTGTATGTCATTCCTTCTGGATAGAGATGGTGTCATGGTATGGAGCTCAGATACTTAACCTATGTTGTTGCTGCAAATTTTGTGGTTGTTGGAAATCGAGGATCCTCGGATAGATCGGTTAAGATCGAGGGATGACATATTCGTGTCAGTAGTTACCTAGTTTGAAAGGTAACCCGGCCTTGTGTTGGCAGAGATCCGGTTAGGTTCTCGGGACATCATTCCAGAGGCGTTTCCATGTGGCAATGGGAAGTTCCTTGGCCTGACCATTTGTTGGAAATCCAAAGAAACAATACGATCTTGTACGGTTTTAGTTGTAAAACCTATCATTCACTTTTGGTGGCGCCCCACTGTTTGGATGGTAGCTATAGTAGGCATAAGTGCGGAATGCCTATGCTGGCTAAGATTTATATTCTACTTTCGAAATTGTTTAATACACTATGCACTAGTAATAATATCAAATGTTTTTTTTAATGCTTATCAAGCATCTTTGACTATCATAAGGAGAAATCTCCTCCGATTATGCGTTTGCATTGTGTGTGTGTGCGGGAGGCCTTATGGTATTCTCATTTTCTAAAAAGCATTGCGAATCTATTTTAAAATTTTCCTGTTCTTTATTTTAAAGATAAATAACTATTTTAGTTCTCACACCAGTCACATGACTGGCTCGGAGTTTATTGTTTTCCTTCCTAAACTCTGGGTGCCCACCAATTTCCACACGGGCAGTCAAGAATTAGGTTTATCAGGATATTTAGGAGTTGCTGGAGGCAAGCTGGATGGCATGGCGTATCACTATATAGTATTTCTTTTCCACTGTTTGTTGTTGTTTGTTGTTGTACACTCTGATGATGTAATGAAATGAAATGTAATAACTGATATAGTTCTTTTTTTAAAGATTATTCATTTACTTATTATATGTTGTTCCGCTGCGATTGTGAGATTCTGATGTTGTACTGTTATTTCTTTCTGTTTCTGTTGCTTACTTTTCTCTCTACTTCTACCTTTTTCTTTTTCTTTAACCCTAACAGTACGATTTTTCGGCCTTCGATTGCTCGGCAGTTGATACAGTGGATGTATTGATGTCGGCGTTCGTGGACGAAAAATCGCAGTCGTTACATGTGGTATCAGAGCATATGGTTAAACGACAACCATGGCTCTGTTGGGTGTTACTCATTAGAGATAGAGTCAGCAGTACTCTAGAATGAGTTTGAGTGTAATAATAGATATGACCGCGTATTTGTTAGTGAATATAAATTGCTTTATATTGTGTTGACTTATCGGTTGATTGTTTATAGATTCTGGTCGGTGCAGTCTAGCTAACTGAATCGATAGGGGTTTCTAAACTCTTAAACAAGATAAACTGACACAGTATTGTTTTAAAATCCGATAAATGAAATAATTTTGCCCAAAGCTATTTTTTGTATATAAAAGAAATAATTTTCTGTAAATTATTAGTATATGGATGCATGGTTGTTAGGAAGTATTAATAATATTAAAAATTATTACCATTGAAATCGAATAAGAAACTGAAATCATAACTTCAAAGATAAGAAAATAAAATACATATACAAATGAAGTTTAAGAATGAAAATTATAAATGTGATTTATAATTGGAAATAGAATTCCGAAGAAGTTTTTAGAAATGTTTTTGAAAGAATTTGGAAATTTTAGAAATTAAATTCCTTTTTGGTTTGGAAATAATTTTCAAAGGTTTTTGGAAAAGTGTTTTGAAGGGATGAAAGCTCTAAACTCTTTTGGTCGTTGGAAAATAATTTCGATGGTGATCGCGACATCATCGGTGTTCATTTTCGGGTTTTCAAAAGAGGAATTGCAGCCAAATTGTTTCAAATGAAAGTTGTTTGGAAAATTTGGGTTTGATTTTTAAATTCAAAGAATAATTTGGATTGTTTTCAAAGAAATAGTTTTGAAAGGTTCAAAAGACTCTGGAATGCAGTATAAAAATATTTATGGAATATTATTAAGTTGAAAATAAATTTGGAGTAATCAAAATGAATTGGAATTGAGTATTGAATTATGGAAATAAATTTTGAATGAATGAATAAATTTACAATTAATTGAAGGTGAATTGAAATTAAATTGTGTTTGTAAATGAACAAATGAAGTAACATTTATAAATAAATGATTTGAAATTGAAAAATGGAATGAGATTTGAATCATGTTGAATAAAATCCAAACTTGAGTAAAATAAAATAGATTGAATTCAAGTATACTAGTATGATAATTTATTTAATTCCTGAAATATTGAAATGGAAGTTGAATTAATTAAATTAAAACTTGAATTGTAAGCTAAATAAAAATGGTTCGAAATTGAAAGATAAAAATTCAATATTCAGAATAGAAGATAAATTGAATTCAAATAGAATTGAAATTGTGAATTAAATTCAAATGAAATTGAAATGTAATATTGAATGAAAATGAATATGTAACTTCAATTGTAAACTAAAAATGGTCTAAGAAGTATATATTGAAAATTTTGTAATGAAATGTGCAAAAAAGTTTGAATATTGTGATTGGATATTATGGGTAGCAGGATACACAGGTGTATTAAAAGAAATGGAATTGGGATTTTGATTTCAAAGATAAAATTGAATTGCTCGACAAAAAGGTAGGTATTTCAATTTCAGTATGAAATTTGATGTTTCTCTTCTCCAGCCGCTTGGCTTTTCATTTTCTTTTTGATTCTGAGGGGCCGTGGTGCCATTTTGTAGTCGTACCGATCGAGCCGCGCAAAGGAGACGCTGGCGAAATTTTGAGAAATTTTGAAAGTTTAAATTTTGAATTTAACTTTAAATTTGAATTGTTAAGTAGAACAATGTTGTTTGAAACTTATAATAGAAGTGGGAAAGCTAGTTGTAATGATAATGGATCTCTAATAAAAAGATTTAGGTTAGTAAGTTGATAAAACTATTTGGATTGTGAAAAATAGTAGACGAGTTAAGGACCATTTTTCCTAACTTCTAATTTCGGGACGAAATTCTTTTAAGGAGGGACGATTGTAACGACCCAGAATTTTGAACAATTTAATTTGAAAATATTTAATTAATTTTAAATATTTGAATGATAGTTTGACTTGAATTTCAAATTATCAGAATGAATTTGGCGATTTAATTATAGAATTTAATCTATTCAAAGTTGAATAAAAATTTGAATCTTCAATTTTAAGTTGGTTAAAAATATTTCAAAGGCTTGTAAAATCTGTATTGATAGTATTGAAGATAATAGAAGCTTCAGAATTGAATTTGAAAGTGAATTGTTCAGTTTTAAAATTATATCGTTTGAATCGATATTTAAAAATAGCCTTCTGAGGCACAGTCTCGGAATTCGACGAAACTAGTTCCATTGGATCCGGAATATTGTATTATTGTCATATTTAAAATTTCATAGCGTTTCGAGTTGTTATGCGAGCGCACGACGTGTAAACGCGTTGAAAATTTTAAAACGGATTCAATTTAAATTTAAATTTAAATTTGAATTGGTCAACAAACAGCACGTTATCTCCTTTAATCACGCGCTTGAATTACGCCTAGAATCACGGCTAAATCATGTAACACATGCCTCAGTTTATTTTTAAATGCCTTCTCCCTTATCGTTCAAATCAAACGAAGAAAATAAAATCATGGCCGCTTCTGAGAAAATAAAAGGAGAGACAGTTTCATTTTGAACAAATAAAAATCTTCCTTCCCCTTCACAGTTTCAATTCGCGATTGGAAAAAAAAGGGCAGATCCTCTTTAGAACAAAACAGAAATTATTCATATATAAAAAAAAAAAAATCGCATCTCTTCTTCATTTACAAATTGAAAGCCATAGATACAAAAAAGGGGCCGCTTTGAGTTCCCTTCCTCTTTCCTTCTATTCAAACCAAATTGAGGACGATTTCCATCCTCCCCTCAAATCTAATTCAGAATTCACGAAAGGAGATAAAGACGAGTGATGGGGACTTCGTTGAGGCTATACGATTTGGGTCGCGATTCAAGGGGGCTAGCGCGAGCACTCGCGAATGGGCTGCGATCATCGGTGCCCGGAGACTTACGTATGGAGCTCGCGACGAGACCTTCGCGCGGTGCTCTCGATTTAAGGATGCGTGGCATTGGGTGGCGCGTCGACGAACGAGATGGGGAGTGGCTCGCGAGGAGGGAGGTGGACGTGGTGTCCTCAATCGGCAGCTATCGGCGGCGACGTCACCTGGGAAGCTCGAGGCAGCGTCCGAGATTAAGGAGGAGCAGTGTGGTCGCAAGTTAAATCTGAGATGGGGATCGCAGCAGTTCCGGGTCGCGTGTACAGTGAGGTATATTTTTTTTTTTTTGATTTAATTTAATAAACATTTATATATGTAGACAAAAATAGACAAACAGGAAAAAAGAAAAAAAAAGATATATTCATACTTTGAAGTACTGTTAATTTTTTAAAAAAAAATATGGGGATATTAAAAATGTTTGAATGTAAATAATTAGTTTACTTAATTAATTTATTTAATTATCTTCGTTACCAAAGATTATTTCAAAAGGGAATATAATTTTAAAAGTATTAGTTAAGTTGTTATAAACAATAGTTTACGATAATTAATTTGTTTTATCTATTATAGTTACTAAAAAGAAAATTTTTAGTTAAAATTGAATTTATAATTGATTAAATTATTAAAAGAGAGTTTGGTTAATTTAATTTAATTTTTAGTTAAATAAATCCGTTAAAAAGAATTTGTTTAAAGTTAAACGTATTGGTTTAAAAATCAAAAAAAAAGTATTAGTTTAAAAAATTAATTCTTTGATATCATTTCTAAAGAGTATATCGTTGGTCAAAATTAATTTGTTCCTAGTCACTTAAAGAAATTTATTAAAGAAGAATTGGTTTAAATAAAACTATCAGTTAATTTAACTATTAAAATAAAATCACCGGTGAATTGAAATTATATAATGAAAATTGACTATTCGATTGTTTCGAATATTAATAATTTCTATAAATTGTTTATACAAGGTTAAAAATTGTGAAGAAAACAATCTGGATTGGAAAAGGGATTGCAAAATAAAAGCTAAGGTGAGATCTTCTCACTCAAATTGAAAATTTGGATTGCAGTTATTGATTACTGTTTGGTTGTGATCTTAGATATAGTAGGATATATCTATATATAGCAATATATATATATATATATGATCTTAGATATAGTAGGATATATCTATATATAGCAATATATATATATATATATATATATATATATATATATATATATATTGGCATATGTATATATTGAAGTTGATTGATTTTCCCGCATTATATAGCGGATGAGACCCTATTGCGCCGCCTATTAAGCGGATAACATTTTGTAAATCTCATATACCGCGATATCCCGTCTTGAAACGGGACTGGTATTGTGCTAACATCTCTGAATGCAGGGAAACAGGTTGGAGGGATACAATTGGATTCCTCAACTGTAATTATTTATTTACAAATATTGTGATATTTGTTGTTATCATATGATGATATATGATGTTAGGATGCCGTGATTGATTGTTTGGTGTGTTGCATCACTGGACCTATTTTAAAGTTTTAAAAATGTTAAGATAATGATTTCCAATATAAAAGGATTTTAAAGTGATTTTTGAAAGTATATGTTTCATTAAAATTTTGAATTGATTTATTTTAAATAAATAAATGTTATAATTTTTATTGTTATAAAAGTTATTATTTTTGGAAAAAAATACTTAAGTATGATTTTGGAGTTATTTAAACCTTAAATAACGATTTGTAAATTATTACAAGGATTGGTTTAATTAAATTGGGATTTTTGAATTATTATAAACGGTTTATATAAAAGATTTATAAAGATTGATATTTATGAATTTAAAATATTGGTATTATAAAACGAGTTTTTATAACTGTTAAAATGAAGTATAAAGGGATTTCATAAGAAATGAAATTTTAGATTTATAAATTGTGAAGTTTTAAAAGAACGATTTTGTAAATAAATGGGTTATAAGCATTTAACTTATAATATGGACTTTTGGTATATAATTGAGTTATATAAATTAAGTTGGATTAATAAAGGAGATTTATAAATCGAAGCTTATAAATAGAAATGGAATTTATAGACATTGTTCATAAATTCGAAATCCATGGAATTTGATAAATTGAAAGTTGAAAATCGTTAAGGAAGTATATTCACGATTTTGGACAGTGAATATATTATCAAATAAAATGGATATGCTTGGGAAAATGAATATTATAAAATGAAGTTAATCGTTTTAACGATGTTTTAAAAATGTATTATAAATCGAGTACATAGATTTCAACATTCATTGTTGAAATAGACGTTTTCGAGGAATAAGGAAATGGTGGACTATAACACTGTTGTTATAGTGAATGGTTTCTGAAAGGGAATGTTTTATATAGTATTGGGATTTATATATCTATCTAAATTTCGAATCCCTATACTAGTGATTTCGGGTTGTCGTAACGATGTTTTACGCAACATTCGTTTTGGCCCAAATAAATGTGTTTAAGTGAACGTTTTCCTTAAAGAATGAAATATATACTTAATTTCGATTTAAGTATATTGAATGTTTTCCAAATGTTGAAAATAAATAGATTTGTGAACTACTTATTATTAGTAAGTGTGGAAATATTTTTCCTATGTGAAATGAACGTTTTAGAATTTATCCTTGTAAAGATAAATTGAAAGTGAATATTTGAAATCGATTGAAAATCGTATATCATAGATATTTTGGAATTATAAATTCACTATGGAATTTATAAAAGAAAGGGGTATTTGTTTAAAAATAAACGTTGATTTATTTTTAAAGTGTGGGAATAAATTTACGGATTTGGAACGTAAATATAAAGTAAATCGGTAAGGATTTATTTAATGGTTTAAATGAACCATTTTGAAATGAAAGTATTTCCGAGTAAGGAAATGATTGAAATTTGTTTTCAAAAGTGATAAAGGATTGAAAAGTGATTTGAAAATTTCTTTTCAAATGGTTAAAGTGTGGAAATTATATATCTAGTAAAGATATTTTGGAAAGTAAATAATTTGGGAAATTATTTGGAATCTGGTGATGTTGCGCATCTCTATTGATAGTTAAATAACCGACTATCAATATTTACCTTTAAATGGGTGTTTGTTGTGATTGCTTGAATTTGAATGCCACACTTATTTTTAAATGAGCGCTCACTATTCGGGTTAGCCGGAAAGGACCTTGGGGTCGTATAACCCATTCCGAATATGTGATACGTCGTAATGGATTGCATTTGATGACCGGTGTTGAAGACCGGATATTTTTGAAAACGGAAGGATTACCGTTGAGTTACTCTGCATCGGCTGATCTCCGATATAGAGGTTTTATCACCCTTAGTGACGGGAAGTCCGGACGTGATTAGAAATTATCCGGAATGCAAGGACTTATTTGTAAGTGCCTTCGGTTCTGTTCGAGCCCGGAACAGACTTGTATGGATTGTATGTCTGACATTACAAGTTGAGATATAAAACCGATTTCTTTCAAATATATTTCTGTTGGTGGCGGAGAATTTATTCTCTTAGCTTAACACCCTTCTCTGAGACGTACGAGCTCAGAGGTTATGTAGTTGAAGGTTATTAGTGATATACTCCCAATTTGGTAGTGTGGCATGCTGAGTGTTGCTGTGAAATGATCATTGATTGATCATTTGTGATATGATCATTTGTTTGATCGTTTATCTTGGTGATCATTACTTTGATCATTTGTTGACCCAGAGCACAGCTTTTGTATAAAGCGTGGCTTTGTGGACGAGACTTCGTTGGACCTCACACCCCGGAAATGGTCAAAACAGGAAGGATGCGGCAAGGTTATTAGGGGGTAGCGTCACTTTAGTGTATATCATTCCTTCTGGGTAGAGGTGGTATCATGGTATGGAGCTCAGATATTTAACCTATGTTGTTGCTGCTGCAAATTTTGTGGTTGTTGGAAATCGAGAATCCTCGGATAGATCGGTTACGATCGGGAGATGACATATTCGTATTAGTGGTTACCTAGTTTGAAAGGTAACCTGGCCTGGTTAGGTTCTCGGGATGTCATTCCAGAGGCGTTTCCATGTGGCAATGGGAAGTTCCTTGGCCTGACCATTTGTTGGAAATCAAAAGAAACAATACGATCTTGTACGGTTTTAGTTGTAGAACCTATCATTCACTTATGGTGGTGCCCCACTGTTTGGATGGTAGCTATAGTAGGCATAAGTGCGGAATGCCTATGCTGGCTAAGATTTATATTCTACTTTCGAAATTGTTTTATACACTATGGACTAGTAATTATATCAAATGTTTTTTTTAATGCGTATCAAGCATCTTTGACTATCATAAGGAGAAATCTCCTCCGATTCTGCGTTTGCATTGTGTGTGTGTGCGGGAGGCCTTATGGTAGTCTCATTTTCTAAAAAGCATTGCGAATCTATTTTAAAATTTTCCTGTTCTTTATTTTAAAGATAAATAACTGTTTTAGTTCTCACACCAGTCACATGACTGACTCGGAGTTTATTGTTTTCCTTCCTAAACTCTGGGTGCCCACCAATTTCCACACGAGCAGTCAAGAGTTAGGTTTATCAGGATATTCAGGAGTTGCTGGAGGCAAGCTGGATGGCATGGCGTATTACTATTATATAGTATTTATTTTCCGCTGTTTATTGTTGTTTGTTGTTGTACACTCTGATGATGTAATGAAATGAAATGTAATGTAATGTAATAACTGATATAGTTCTTTGTTTAAAGATTATTCATTTAATTATTATATGTTGTTCCGCTGCGATTGTGAGATTCTGATGTTGTTCTGTTATTTCTTTCTGTTTATGTTGCTTCCTTTTCTCTCTTCTTCTACCTTTTTCTTTTTCTTTAACCCTAACGGTACGGTTTTCCGGCCTTCGATTGCTCGGCAGTTGATACAGTGGATGTATTGATGTCAGCGTTCGTGGACGAAAAATCACAGTCGTTACATCCGAGACTGTGTAACGACCCGCTATTTTGGACCATTCAAATCGACACTAAAACCGTACATGTACGACTTGAATAATTCAAAATACCGAATTGTTAATTTAATTTGGCAAAACCTAAAATATACAGTAAATAAACCAATCACAGATCACAGACACAGAGTAATATAATGCAGCGGAATAGAAAAATAGTAGTTCATGAAGCTACTATATGCATCAGAGTTTAAAATAAAATACATCAGAATCTCTGGAATACAGAAAAGTCTTCAGTACGAGCCGATGACTTCTCTGAACCAGTCAATCTAGAAAACTGAAAGCTGAAACGATAGTTGGATCTCCAAATGAAGCTCCAATCTCCAAAGGTGAGTCTCTAAAGCTGTATTACTCGGTCTGACCCGAGCGTAAAGCAAAACACAAAACACTCGAGTCAGGATTAACATTCGTATATCAATAAATCCAACTCAAGTGAAATATCAACTGAAATACAAATAACTTAAAGGATGTTTGGGATGACCATCCTCTAAGGGTCCATAGAACTATCTACAGGGTAGAAATATACACTATTACATCGTGGTCATTCACTTAATTTATACTTCAAACCCAAATGTCAAATTCACTTCGAATAATTATATTTCCCAAATAGTATTTATATATATTAAATGCTGTATATGGTAAAGCACTTGCAATTTCCTTAACTTAACAAATCGTTCACATCAACCTGACCTTTCCATTTAAATTAAATTCAATCTCAATTATAAATCTCAAATCTGGATTTGGTATCCTAATTACCCTTTCCATTTCAATATGTTTCCATACTTTAAGTATTTAATATTTCCCCTAAATTTCCCAATCTAGTTCTCTAAATACAAATTTCCAGACTTCGTTCAACCTCAATTTCCATTAAATTCAATTAGTTATCTACATAACAAATTCAACTATCTTGGTCCCAAATACATACCAAATTTCTAAACCATTTAATTTCAATACAGTTCATGGCTTAAATACTTAGATGTTAAATTTAACAGTTTCATATAGATTCTTGGTTTTTACATCATTATTATTTAGTTTGAACCTTCCCTTATTCAATACCATTTTAGTGACTTTAAATTACATCTTTCTCAAGATTTCTCAAATTTTATTAAACGTGAAATATCTCATTCGATAAATTTCAAATTGATTTAAATAAATAAATCCTTATCTAAACATCATTTTACAATAACCCAAATTTATTTCTCAACCTTAATTTTTCAATATTATTGCAACATTTATCCGAATAAAATTTACATAAATTATTTATCATAATTTATGTATTTAATCAAATCTTGATTAACTAGATATAATTAACTCTATATTTATCATTACCCTTTATAGATGTATTTAAGAATTTACATTTAATAAGACCATAGATTTTTTTTTTTCATATGGTCAAAGTGTTATGGCTATTATCATTTCAATACGTACACTAAATGTATACGGGTGGATAGCATTTCAACCCGTAATCCCAAATTTAATTAAACGAAACCCGCTTGGGCCTATTTTTCAACCCATTTTAATTCAAAAATCAAACATAACAAAGGGAACTTGCAGTGTGATGACAGGGATAGTGTCAAAGTAAGTAAACAAGCAATAACAACAATCAATAACAATTCAATAGATTAAATCAAATAACTCTGAAATGATCTTATTAATTCGCATTGTTATTTTTATAATTATTTCTAAAATCTACACTATCATTTCATGTAGATTACAGATTATTACATTTCAGTTTTTCAATTGTCGTTCCATTTCAATTTCAGTTTAGTATTACAACAGTTAATCCAAACTATGTTCAAAGCTTTAAAGTATAACTTATCAATTCCTACGACAATTAATGGGTCAAATTAAACTAATCAAATTTACATATGGCGGGGTCAGGTTTAATCAATCAAGGTCCATCGTATATAATCCGTTTTCTTTGTAAACTATACCACCTCAAATCTTACTAGCAAACTAGTTATCATTTAACAATAGTAATTAACATCCAATTTAAACGACAATCAATCAATCAGTAAATTTTCAACCAATCTGTATTATTATCACATAAATAATTAACCGATAATGGTGTCAGGTGTCATAGGTGAACAGATACAGATGATAGCAGTCGTAACAGTAAACAACTAACAGCAGCATATTTCAATTGACGTTTCAATTGAATCAAATTTAATAAATAAAAGAACGTTAATCGTGAGTGATTGCTCACCTTTCAAGGCTAGAGATGAACGAGAATACAGAAGGTGATACGGATATGCACACTGCTACGGATACTGAAATTAAATTTCAAATCCAAGCAAAACAAAATCGGCACGAATTCGATCAAAGCTAATTGAAACGGATCAGATCAGAACTGAAACGATGAAGATAAATGGTATAAGCGAACTTTTATAATTCATGTACTGAACAAATCTGATATGCAGACACGACCTAAATACTTAATAACTTAAGGACATATTCTATAAAATGTAACTCAATGTATATACACAAATACACTTACAGTAACCTAACTTATTATAACATCAACCATATTATATTACTTATTGTTATACCATATATGAACTAACAGCCGATACTCACACATATAAACTAATGTAAACTTAGTTTATAAAATATGTATTTATACAAAATACTTACAATTTTAAAAATACTTACATTTTTTTAAAAAAAATACTTACATACGTAAATAACATATTTATAAAACAAAACTATATAACAACTTATAAAATAATCCATAAAATTTTTGTTATTATAATGCACTGCAAGTCTGTACTCCACCTATATGAACATACTTAAATTATATGCGTACTAACAAAATAGACACAGACTTCTTCAAATGAACACATGTACTGTCCTTTCCTCCATTTTTAAAAACTGTGACATATATAAACGGCAAAACAAT
Source organism: Allium cepa (assembly GCA_030765085.1). NCBI lineage: Eukaryota > Viridiplantae > Streptophyta > Magnoliopsida > Asparagales > Amaryllidaceae > Allium > Allium cepa. The sequence goes on along the minus strand of CM060945.1, from coordinate 571,826,859 downwards.
ATATTATAAATAAATAAATCACCTTTACTAACCATGCGTATAAACAGACCATACCACTTTTAAAATTTTATATGCGTAAATAAAGTCATATATATATAACTTAACTTATACATCTTAAAACCTATAAATTACGTGAACATCAACATGTATAAAATTTAATCAGAACGAAAATTTACTAAAAAAAAAAAAAAATCTATATAAAATACCACTTTAAAATATAACAGCTGTGCGTATATGTATAATGTATACTTTAAAACTTACGTAGACGTACATCTCATAAAGCTCATATACATATACTTTTGTCTATAACTAACCTATATATATATATATCTTTGAAGGAAAAACAATTTGATACTTTAAAATTATTTAAGTAAAATATGCAAACAATTTACTACACAAATATATGCAGACATTCTATACTCATATATATAAGACTAACGTGACCTAAACCCAAACTAATCATATGTTATCCTAACTAAGCACGCATACGTTCAAATAATTGCATTTAAAAAAATTGTGCATACAAATAAAGGTGGCTACTCACCAGTTGAAGTGGGAGATGCAGTGGTACCCGAGGCGGAGGTGAGAGTGCGGAGGTGATGAACGAGAGAGGATAGAGGGATGGAAGGCGGCTGCTGCCTGTTATTTTATGCGTTTCTTATGTGTGTGTGTTTTTTTTTTTTGTAGGAGAAGAACAGATCTGAGAGGCTTCAGGTAAGGGAAAAATATGTTTATAGAATGAAGAAAGAAAGTAGGAATGTAGAGATGATGTGATATATATATATATATATATATATATATATATATATATATATATTTTTTTTTTTTGCAGAAGTCTTTAGAATCATGATGGAAGAAAGAAATTAAGGAGAGAAAAGTGCAGCTTATCAAATTATATAAGAAACATAGTGAAACGTACATAAATAAATGTCCTGTAGTGGTGTAAAGTAACGCACTAAAATTAAGGGAATAACAAAGGAAAGGACATTTTGAAAGCAAGAAAATGAACAGAGAAAGGAATAAATAAATTATATAGACACATACGTTTCTGACAAAGTTATAAATAGAAATAAAGAAGAGAGAGAGAAAAAGAAATGAAGAGTTATATTAAAACAGAGAAGGAAAGGTGCGTGAATCCATAGAGTTATATATATATAGGTCGAGTAATAAATGGATTTGTTTGCATGGGAGAGTTCTGGAAAGAAGATGGTGGAAATTTGAGAGCAAAATAAAAGGAGGCGGAAGGAAAAAATATATGAACAGATCTAGAAAGATGATGGTAGATTTTTACACATGCAAAAGAAACGGTTTCTCCCGAAATAAATGGTCACTCGTTTGAAACCAGATAAACAAATAAAGTAATCTATTGTTTCTTGCAAGTTATACGTTTTCTTAATTTTATTTATTTCCTAGGTCCCAATACGTAGGCAATTATACTATGGAGAGTAATTATTATCAAACGTTACAAAATTCAAAAGCAAAAGAAACGTTTCGATTTCTAAATGATAAAAGCAAAAGATTAGAACGTATGCCATAAATTAAGCAACAAACGTTGATTCTAAATTTACTAATAATTAGGAGTAGAAACGTTTGATGACGAAATCAGGAAACAAATACTAATAGCAAAACGGCGATGAGTTGAATGAACAGAGAATTCAAAAGTTCAATTGAGCTGTTTGAAATAAAGCACATAACGTTAGCATTGAATTGGGAGTTATAAAACAATGTATTATAAATAGGAAATTATAAAAGTAACGTATGCTATTGGAATAGAAGCCAAAAGAGAAATGAACTTAGAGCTACCGGAAACGTATCTCTTAAGTGAAATGAATGTAAGAGAAACGGTCAAATAATGTTTATAGCTGTAAATTTAAAGTAATAAATTTATATTGGGTAGCACGGTTTAAATCGAAACGAAATAAGGAGAAGCTAAGGAGGCACAATTTATGGTGTCATTAAAACGAACAAATTTATTGCTTCCGTTGTACACCGGGTTCCGAAATACAGAAATAAATATACTTTTGAGATCAGCACGACGAGGCGCTCACAATGGTATACAGTTATCAGTGGTATGATTGAGTTATAAAAATTCGAATTTTTCACTAGTAGAAAAAAAAATGCAGTAGAATGCAGAAAATAAGAACGACGAAGCTATAGAAGTCCGGATTTTGAAAAACTAAAGATGACGCCTTTCTCAGATGAGGATTTAGAATTTTTCTATGTAAAATATTCTGCATTAGAAATTTTTTTTTTTATTATCAACAATTATTAGCTAGCTTGAATTTAATAGAATTACATAATAAATAAATTTTCATAAAATAAATTGAAATTTTGCCATCTGCTATGTTTAATTGGACGTAATCCATATATTAACTTTTTATTTGCAAATTAATTTATTTAAAAATTTCACCATAATCCAATTAAATACGTTAATAAAACGATAAAGTTTATTAAAATCTTACAGGTCGTTACACTCTCCCCCACTCAAAACTTTTCGTCCCCGAAAAGGAAGGAGGTAGGAGAATAAAACAGCCGGAAATTTATAGATTGAAAGATAAGATAAACAACAAATTTTTAAAACTACCCAAATTTATTTGAAATCTTTATTTGAAACTTCATTTGAAATTCAAATTTTCTATAATACTATAATACTTTCAACTCTTATGAAAACAATTACCTGCACTATCCCTTATTTTTACAAAGTTTATTGAAAATATTAAATCCGAAATTAATAACTTCAAACTATTCATAACACTTAAAATTTTATATTAAACAATGTAGTATATAATTAGACAAAATTTTCAAAGGATAAATCCAACAAGGAAGGAAGGTAGATTTTGAAAACAAAATCAAGATGAACAAATAAGCTGAGCAGATAAGGTAGATTCAAAAGAAAGAATCGGGTCCGAATAATTTATTTCAAACCATAAGAATTTAAATTTCAAATATTAATACAAAATTTCTTTGTTGGCAATACCTTTATAATAAAATTCTTTTATATCAAAACCAATTTTTCTTTCGAAAATACTTTTATAACTCAATGTTTTAACAAGTTTATCCTCGTTCTTGCAGACTCTGGCCATGCGTTGATCAGGCGCAAAGCTAGAATTCTTCAAGTACTTAGTAGACTTGTTTCAACACCCAGTGAAAATACTTGAAAAACCTTTTAAAATAGATATGGAAAGTACGATCCAAACAAAACAATCAAACCAAAACCTTTGTCCGATCATGGTTCGCAGATACACAATGGTTACACCTGGTTCCCCCAGGAAACAATCCATATCCGTAAGCTTTCACAGCCCTGCGAGTTACGCCATGATGACTAGTAGAGTGCAGGATACACAATGGTTACGCCTGGATCCCCCAGGAAACAATCCGTACCCCCAGGCAAGACTCAGCCAGGCACTTGCGCTACTATTCGCGACCTACACAGATTGCAGGATACACAATGGTTACGCCTGGTTCCCCCAGGAAACAATCCGTACCCCTAGGCAAGACTCAGCCAGGCAATTTCGCTGTGCATTCACGAGAGAAAAAGAAACCGTGGGACACGTCACGGTGGGAACACTCGAGTATTACATCCGGAAAACCAAAAATCAGAGAGAATAATATCGATAGAATGAATCCACGCTGTGGCCACAAAGCGGATATCAAGCAGAAGGCACTTTCCATATCTTTATTTGGAAAATATATATCATATAGTACCTTTTTCAAATCACTTTCAAATATTGTACTTATATAAAGTCCATATATATAGGATTCCATTTTCAAACGAATACTTTCCAAATCAATAGTATATCAAATCATACTTATATAGACTTCGATTATATAAAATCTCTTTCCAAATTGAGTAACTTTCAAATCAATAGATTTCAAATCAACTTCATACTTATACAAATCCATTTTATATAAGTTCGACCACTCCCAAATCAAGTACTTAATAATCTAAGATTCTCAATTTCAAATTATTTCACTATCAATTCAGTTTCAAAATCATATATGATTTCACCAATTTTCTTCCAAATTAAATATCTAAAGTCAAACAAATACATTTCCAAAATCACCATATAAGTACTGGTTTTTAATTCCAATTTAATTTCAAAACCAAATATTTTCCTCAAAATCAATTACTCAAAATAGTTTCCAAATTTATAATTTATCCCTTTAAACTTTTAAACTATCTATTTCTATTTGAAATATTCAATTTACCTTTCTGAAAACCATTATTCAAAACTATTTTTTTTTTTCAAAACATTTCAAACTAAATTTATATTCTTTATCAAACATTTTATACTCTTCGAAATTTCTTAGTTTTTAAAACTTTAGACCTTGACTTGGAAGTGTTCGAACCTTCAAAATAATTAGGGAAATCAAATTTTCAATTCAAGAGTTGAAAATCAACAATAAATCAATAAACCAATTATTAAATCCGAAACTCGAGGACTGAATACCGGTCTCATTTTAAATTGTTTCAAATATATACTTATATCTTTCTAAAATATCAAATTATACTTCGGAATTTGAAATCAAAATCGGTTTTACAAAACACTTGCATAGCGAAGCTATTAAAGTGGCCTCTCCCTCACTCTGAAACTCGAAAATCAATGTCGATGATGCGTGCACTCATCACCGAAATTATTTTCAAGCGACATAAGTGAGTTCTGGACTTCTATTTTCTTGGAAACTTCTTTGAAATTTCTTTAAAATTATTGGAATTCATTTGAGCTTATTTGAAACATTTCTTATTCAAAAAAAATAATTTTAAATCGTATTATTTATATATATTTTCCAAAATCTTAAAACCAATTTCAAAATACCGGAATTCAATTTCTCGAATTTCAAATTTAACACTACAGTTATAAATCATTTTTATATAAATCAATTTCTTATAATTTTTCAAAATTTCAAATCCTTTCAAAACCTTTTTTTTTTTTATATATAGAATAACATTTCTTATTTGTTTTGTATATAGGTATATAATCCTTATGGAAAACATTTTCACTTTTATATATAGAATAAAATCATAGTTATCAAAATAATAATTTCGATATTTAAAACAAATTTCAAAATGCAAACATACCCGATTTTCAAAGGATAATTTTAAGAATGGATTTCAAAACAAAGATAGAGATTTGAATTAGAGGAACTCCAATCCATAGAATTCTGATTCGAAGATAGACTCGATCGAAGATGAGATAATTAAATTACAAAATAGAAGATGGATATACTTCTATAAATCGCGGGCGACCTTAACCGGGTCAATCGTGATTTCAGGAATATGATTGATGCGGAATTCTAAGGCAAATCGACATTCGATCGCCCGATATAGAATTCGGCATAACTAGATATAGCAGCATTGTAAACCGAGGATACATGAATCTTCGGTGAATCAATGCCATCTGAAAAGGAGTTTCACCCTTTTACAAATCATTCAGTGGAGTTATGGAATACTCCAGAATCGAAAGAATATAAATAGAGAGAGACAAGAATGAATTTCGAAACTGAGGGACATTACAAAATTCAAAGGAAATCGAGTCAAAAAGGAAGAGATTCAACTCGAATGAAAGTGATTCTGTAAATAAATTTACCATATATGCTAAGTTTTGCCTAGAGCCAAAGCTCTGATACCAACTGTAACGACCCGCTATTTTGGACCATTCAAATCGACACTAAAACCGTACATGTACGACTTGAATAATTCAAAATACCGAATTGTTAATTTAATTTGGCAAAACCTAAAATATACAGTAAATAAACCAATCACAGATCACAGACACAGAGTAATATAATGCAGCGGAATAGAAAAATAGTAGTTCATGAAGCTACTATATGCATCAGAGTTTAAAATAAAATACATCAGAATCTCTGGAATACAGAAAAGTCTTCAGTACGAGCCGATGACTTCTCTGAACCAGTCAATCTAGAAAACTGAAAGCTGAAACGATAGTTGGATCTCCAAATGAAGCTCCAATCTCCAAAGGTGAGTCTCTAAAGCTGTATTACTCGGTCTGACCCGAGCGTAAAGCAAAACACAAAACACTCGAGTCAGGATTAACATTCGTATATCAATAAATCCAACTCAAGTGAAATATCAACTGAAATACAAATAACTTAAAGGATGTTTGGGATGACCATCCTCTAAGGGTCCATAGAACTATCTACAGGGTAGAAATATACACTATTACATCGTGGTCATTCACTTAATTTATACTTCAAACCCAAATGTCAAATTCACTTCGAATAATTATATTTCCCAAATAGTATTTATATATATTAAATGCTGTATATGGTAAAGCACTTGCAATTTCCTTAACTTAACAAATCGTTCACATCAACCTGACCTTTCCATTTAAATTAAATTCAATCTCAATTATAAATCTCAAATCTGGATTTGATATCCTAATTACCCTTTCCATTTCAATATGTTTCCATACTTTAAGTATTTAATATTTCCCCTAAATTTCCCAATCTAGTTCTCTAAATACAAATTTCCAGACTTCGTTCAACCTCAATTTCCATTAAATTCAATTAGTTATCTACATAACAAATTCAACTATCTTGGTCCCAAATACATACCAAATTTCTAAACCATTTAATTTCAATACAGTTCATGGCTTAAATACTTAGATGTTAAATTTAACAGTTTCATATAGATTCTTGGTTTTTACATCATTATTATTTAGTTTGAACCTTCCCTTATTCAATACCATTTTAGTGACTTTAAATTACATCTTTCTCAAGATTTCTCAAATTTTATTAAACGTGAAATATCTCATTCGATAAATTTCAAATTGATTTAAATAAATAAATCCTTATCTAAACATCATTTTACAATAACCCAAATTTATTTCTCAACCTTAATTTTTCAATATTATTGCAACATTTATCCGAATAAAATTTACATAAATTATTTATCATAATTTATGTATTTAATCAAATCTTGATTAACTAGATATAATTAACTCTATATTTATCATTACCCTTTATAGATGTATTTAAGAATTTACATTTAATAAGACCATAGATTTTTTTTTTTCATATGGTCAAAGTGTTATGGCTATTATCATTTCAATACGTACACTAAATGTATACGGGTGGATAGCATTTCAACCCGTAATCCCAAATTTAATTAAACGAAACCCGCTTGGGCCTATTTTTCAACCCATTTTAATTCAAAAATCAAACATAACAAAGGGAACTTGCAGTGTGATGACAGGGATAGTGTCAAAGTAAGTAAACAAGCAATAACAACAATCAATAACAATTCAATAGATTAAATCAAATAACTCCGAAATGATCTTATTAATTCGCATTGTTATTTTTATAATTATTTCTAAAATCTACACTATCATTTCATGTAGATTACAGATTATTACATTTCAGTTTTTCAATTGTCGTTCCATTTCAATTTCAGTTTAGTATTACAACAGTTAATCCAAACTATGTTCAAAGCTTTAAAGTATAACTTATCAATTCCTACGACAATTAATGGGTCAAATTAAACTAATCAAATTTACATATGGCGGGGTCAGGTTTAATCAATCAAGGTCCATCGTATATAATCCGTTTTCTTTGTAAACTATACCACCTCAAATCTTACTAGCAAACTAGTTATCATTTAACAATAGTAATTAACATCCAATTTAAACGACAATCAATCAATCAGTAAATTTTCAACCAATCTGTATTATTATCACATAAATAATTAACCGATAATGGTGTCAGGTGTCATAGGTGAACAGATACAGATGATAGCAGTCGTAACAGTAAACAACTAACAGCAGCATATTTCAATTGACGTTTCAATTGAATCAAATTTAATAAATAAAAGAACGTTAATCGTGAGTGATTGCTCACCTTTCAAGGCTAGAGATGAACGAGAATACAGAAGGTGATACGGATATGCACACTGCTACGGATACTGAAATTAAATTTCAAACCAAGCAAAACAAAATCGGCACGAATTCGATCAAAGCTAATTGAAACGGATCAGATCAGAACTGAAACGATGAAGATAAATGGTATAAGCGAACTTTTATAATTCATGTACTGAACAAATCTGATATGCAGACACGACCTAAATACTTAATAACTTAAGGACATATTCTATAAAATGTAACTCAATGTATATACACAAATACACTTACAGTAACCTAACTTATTATAACATCAACCATATTATATTACTTATTGTTATACCATATATGAACTAACAGCCGATACTCACACATATAAACTAATGTAAACTTAGTTTATAAAATATGTATTTATACAAAATACTTACAATTTTAAAAATACTTACATTTTTTTAAAAAAAATACTTACATACGTAAATAACATATTTATAAAACAAAACTATATAACAACTTATAAAATAATCCATAAAATTTTTGTTATTATAATGCACTGCAAGTCTGTACTCCACCTATATGAACATACTTAAATTATATGCGTACTAACAAAATAGACACAGACTTCTTCAAATGAACACATGTACTGTCCTTTCCTCCATTTTTAAAAACTGTGACATATATAAACGGCAAAACAATATATTATAAATAAATAAATCACCTTTACTAACCATGCGTATAAACAGACCATACCACTTTTAAAATTTTATATGCGTAAATAAAGTCATATATATATAACTTAACTTATACATCTTAAAACCTATAAATTACGTGAACATCAACATGTATAAAATTTAATCAGAACGAAAATTTACTAAAAAAAAAAAAATCTATATAAAATACCACTTTAAAATATAACAGCTGTGCGTATATGTATAATGTATACTTTAAAACTTACGTAGACGTACATCTCATAAAGCTCATATACATATACTTTTGTCTATAACTAACCTATATATATATATATATCTTTGAAGGAAAAACAATTTGATACTTTAAAATTATTTAAGTAAAATATGCAAACAATTTACTACACAAATATATGCAGACATTCTATACTCATATATATAAGACTAACGTGACCTAAACCCAAACTAATCATATGTTATCCTAACTAAGCACGCATACGTTCAAATAATTGCATTTAAAAAAATTGTGCATACAAATAAAGGTGGCTACTCACCAGTTGAAGTGGGAGATGCAGTGGTACCCGAGGCGGAGGTGAGAGTGCGGAGGTGATGAACGAGAGAGGATAGAGGGATGGAAGGCGGCTGCTGCCTGTTATTTTATGCGTTTCTTATGTGTGTGTGTTTTTTTTTTTTGTAGGAGAAGAACAGATCTGAGAGGCTTCAGGTAAGGGAAAAATATGTTTATAGAATGAAGAAAGAAAGTAGGAATGTAGAGATGCTGTGATATATATATATATATATATATATATATATATATATATATATATATATTTTTGCAGAAGTCTTTAGAATCATGATGGAAGAAAGAAATTAAGGAGAGAAAAGTGCAGCTTATCAAATTATATAAGAAACATAGTGAAACGTACATAAATAAATGTCCTGTAGTGGTGTAAAGTAACGCACTAAAATTAAGGGAATAACAAAGGAAAGGACATTTTGAAAGCAAGAAAATGAACAGAGAAAGGAATAAATAAATTATATAGACACATACGTTTCTGACAAAGTTATAAATAGAAATAAAGAAGAGAGAGAGAAAAAGAAATGAAGAGTTATATTAAAACAGAGAAGGAAAGGTGCGTGAATCCATAGAGTTATGTATATATAGGTCGAGTAATAAATGGATTTGTTTGCATGGGAGAGTTCTGGAAAGAAGATGGTGGAAATTTGAGAGCAAAATAAAAGGAGGCGGAAGGAAAAAATATATGAACAGATCTAGAAAGATGATGGTAGATTTTTACACATGCAAAAGAAACGGTTTCTCCCGAAATAAATGGTCACTCGTTTGAAACCAGATAAACAAATAAAGTAATCTATTGTTTCTTGCAAGTTATACGTTTTCTTAATTTTATTTATTTCCTAGGTCCCAATACGTAGGCAATTATACTATGGAGAGTAATTATTATCAAACGTTACAAAATTCAAAAGCAAAAGAAACGTTTCGATTTCTAAATGATAAAAGCAAAAGATTAGAACGTATGCCATAAATTAAGCAACAAACGTTGATTCTAAATTTACTAATAATTAGGAGTAGAAACGTTTGATGATGAAATCAGGAAACAAATACTAATAGCAAAACGGCGATGAGTTGAATGAACAGAGAATTCAAAAGTTCAATTGAGCTGTTTGAAATAAAGCACATAACGTTAGCATTGAATTGGGAGTTATAAAACAATGTATTATAAATAGGAAATTATAAAAGTAACGTATGCTATTGGAATAGAAGCCAAAAGAGAAATGAACTTAGAGCTACCGGAAACGTATCTCTTAAGTGAAATGAATGTAAGAGAAACGGTCAAATAATGTTTATAGCTGTAAATTTAAAGTAATAAATTTATATTGGGTAGCACGGTTTAAATCGAAACGAAATAAGGAGAAGCTAAGGAGGCACAATTTATGGTGTCATTAAAACGAACAAATTTATTGCTTCCGTTGTACACCGGGTTCCGAAATACAGAAATAAATATACTTTTGAGATCAGCACGACGAGGCGCTCACAATGGTATACAGTTATCAGTGGTATGATTGAGTTATAAAAATTCGAATTTTTCACTAGTAGAAAAAAAAAATGCAGTAGAATGCAGAAAATAAGAACGACGAAGCTATAGAAGTCCGGATTTTGAAAAACTAAAGATGACGCCTTTCTCAGATGAGGATTTAGAATTTTTCTATGTAAAATATTCTGCATTAGAAATTTTTTTTTTTATTATCAACAATTATTAGCTAGCTTGAATTTAATAGAATTACATAATAAATAAATTTTCATAAAATAAATTGAAATTTTGCCATCTGCTATGTTTAATTGGACGTAATCCATATATTAACTTTTTATTTGCAAATTAATTTATTTAAAAATTTCACCATAATCCAATTAAATACGTTAATAAAACGATAAAGTTTATTAAAATCTTACAGGTCGTTACAGACTGTTTGAAAAATGGCTATTTTTACTCGTCAATTAAATATTAAAATATTCAGTTTCCACAAATTAATTCAATTTTAAAAGTTCTATAACATCATTCTAACTCTAATATAATTTAATACAACTTTACAAATCAATTTTAATCGCATTAAACCCAATTTCCAATTATTTCTGTCATTTCAAATATTAAATTATCGATTTAATTATCCAATTAAATCTGGATATTCGAAATAAAATTTATTCGACTTACAAATTTTACTTTTTAATATTTAAAAATCAATTAAATATACGAATTTCAAATAACAGGTATTCTGGGTCGTTACAAACTTCCCCACTTAAAAGAATTTCGTCCTCGAAATTACCAAGTAAGAAAAAGTCTTGAAATCCATTAACTTTTCAAACATCCATTCAAATTAGATTTCAAATTCACTTAAGTGTTTAAATAGTTAAACTTCTTATAAAAATTTTACTAAGTTTTCAAATCATACTTAGTTATCTTTTCAAAACCAACTATATCGTTTAACTTTTCAGTTCAAAATCAAAGTTATAGTTTTCAAAAATTTTCAATTTTCTCAAAAATATTCTAACGCCTTAAATTTTCAGAAAATTTCGCCATAACCTTCTTTGTGCGGTTCGATCCGAAAAAAAGGGCAATATATATATATATATATATATATATATATATATATATATATATATATATATATATATATATATATATATATATCACAAATATACATCTCATCAAAGTAATGAGGCATCCCGCAAGGAAAAAGGTGTAAAAGTACGATATGTAATCTGAGATATGTACCTTATATATTATTAGCGAGCATATACAACTAATATAGGTGAAAGCGAGCTCCAAATGCGAAGCAAGCGCATTGGGCACTTACTAATACTCAACAACAATGAGAAACATGTACATATAAAATAATATCGATATACAACAAACACCAGAAGCAACACAATATGCGCCAATATAGCAAATGCAACAAAAAGCAATAAATGCAACCACCAAACAACTACTATCCAACAACTTATCCATTCCATATCAAATCAATATACATGCACTTCTCATTAATATTCAATGAATTGGTTTTTCATTTAATTACATTTGATTCACTAACATTGGACTTTGCTAACATTCATTTTCAATTAGTTTATATTCACTAATTTACATTCAGCTTAGTTCACTTCCACATTCAAATCAAATTTCATAGCTTCCAATTTTATTAATTCAACTTCATTCAACATTACTTAAGTTATATTCCCTTTCAAACATCATTTGTTTAACTTAACTTAAATTTCCCTTATAAATCCAATTCGTATTACAATTCTATTTAACTTTTACCAAAGTCAAATTTCATCACGTATCCAAATTCATATCTCGTTTTGCTTAACAAAATTGTTTAACTATTTTATCATTTGGTTTCGCTTACATTTTCACATTTAACAAGTTATAAACTTATTCAAACTTCAAAGTTATTCAATATAATCACTACAGTTCAATTTCCATTTCAATAGCTCATCTAATCCAAATCAATTTATTTAACCTTCGTTTAGTTAATTTCAAATCATATGTTTTATTATGCCAACTCAAATTTATTTCAACTTTACCAAAGTAAAATCTTTATTATTTCATATTATAAGTCCAAAACTTGATTACTTATATTCAATAATTACACCTTGGATTTTAATTTTCAAATTTGTTTATCACAATAAAATTTCAATTTTCAATTTACTATGGTAGCAAATCCATCACACAGAAACTCGAAAATGATATTGATGATGCTGCAGTCATCACCCTTATTATTTCCGAGTGACAGTAGTGAATTCAGTGCTTAATATTCTTTCAAAATTTTCCTTTTATTCATAAATCACATTTATAAATCTTTTTCTTATATAATTTCACTATTTAACTTTTAATTTTGGAAAATAATTTTCAAAATAAACAGGATTCAACATTTTCAATTCATAGTTCAAACTCATTTTTATTTATAACTCATATTTATAAATATATTCATATAGTTTCACTTTTTATATATAAGATTATTGCACAATTGTAAATCGCATTAATCATAATTCCATAATAATTCATTTGCTTATACAATTTATTCTTTTATTTAGATTATTCAAACATCTTTTAATTAACTTATATATATTCTTACATTTCAACAACCAAATAATCAATTTATATACTCTTTAATAATTCTGAAAAATTATTTCCTTCATATATAAAATATAATAAAGGTAAAATTATTTCATTTACCCAATTTAAAATGATATTATGTCGACTTTCCTCGTTTAAGTGTTTAGAAATCTCTATCGATACGGTTGTACTTCCCGCACAGACTAGAATTCATAAACAACTCAACGGATAATCAAACATAATATAAAACATTTTTATACTCACTAACAAATACGCGCTCGTATCTATTATTACACTCACACTCATTCTAGAGTACTACTGACACTAACTCTAATGAGTAATTCCCAACAGAGCCAAGGTTGTCGCTTAACCAAATGCTCTGATACCAGATGTAACGAACTCGATTTTTCGACGCTTCGAAAATCGACATTAATACGTCCATTGTATCAACTGCCGAACAATCGAATGCAGGAAAACCGAACCCTTAGGGTTTACAAGAAGAGGTAGAAGAAGAAGATAGAAGAAGAAAATAGAAACAATAATAGAATCTCACAATCACAGCGGAACAACTTATAATAGATAAATGAATAATCTTTAAATCAAAAGAACTATTCATTTTATACATTACATCATCAGAGTCAATATACAACGCAACACAATAATGGACAGTTATATGAACCTATCCTCACAATTGAATACACAGCGGAAAAGATAATATCATATACAAGTGATACGCTTCGCCATCCAGCTTGCTCCCGATCTCCACAGCAACTCCTGAATTCCAGAATTACTTGATAACCTGACTTTAGACTGCCCGTGTTAAAATTGGTGGGTACCTAGAGTTTAGAAAGGGAACAATAAACTCCAGGTCAGTCATGGGACTGGTGCGAGAACTTAAAACAGTTTATCTTAAAATAACAAAGAAATATTTTAAAATAGATCCGCAATGCTTTTAGAAAATGCAACTACCATAGGGCCTCCCGCCACACACATAATGCAAACGCAGAATTAGAGGAGATTTCTCCTTATGATAGTCAAACATGCTCGATACACAAATTTCTTTGATATTATTACTATAAGTGCAAAGTCCAGGAAAACATTTCGAAAGTACAATATAAATCTTATCCAGCATAGGTACCATTATATTATGCCTACTATAGCTACCTCCTGAGGAGGCAGGTTATACAATTTGCAATCGTAAAGGGTTCGTATTGTTTCTTTGGATTTGCAACTAATGGTCGGGCCAACGAACTTCCCATTACATGGGTACGCCTCTAGAAGGACGCCCCGAGAACCTAATCGGATCTCTGCCAACACAAGGTCGGGTTACCTCTAGCTAGGTAACTACTGACACGAGTATGCCATCCCCCGGTCGTAATCGACCTAAATCTCAGGATTCACCAACAACCACATAGAAATAAATTTACGGCAACCACATAGGTTAAGTATCAGGGCTTCATACCATAATACCACCTCTGTCCAGAAGGAAAATGAACATACCCTATGGGGGCGCTATCCCCAAATAACATCGCTGCATTCTTCCTGTTTTGACCATTTCCGGGGTGTGAGGTTCGACGAAGCCTCGTCCACAAAGCTACGCTTTTCGTAAATGCCACGCTTTGATCAACAAATGATAAACATCACTTAGCATGCCACGTTACCAAATTGGGAATATATCACTAGTAACCATCAACTACATAACCTCTGAGCTCGTACGTCTCAGAGAGGGGTGTTAAGCTAAGAGAATTAATTCTCCGCCACCAACATAAATGTATTTGATAGAAACCAGCTTTACATCTCAAACTGTAACGTTAGACACACATCCATACAAGTCCATTCCGGGATCGAACGGAACCGAAGGCACTTTCAAAAGAAGCCCTTGCAATCCGGATATTCACTAATCACGACCGGACTTCCCATCACAAAGGGTGATAAAATCTCTATATCGAAAATCAGCCGATGCAGAGACATTCGACGGTAACCCTTCCATTTTCGAAAATATCTGGTCTTCAACACTGGTCTTCAAATGCTATCTCTTACGACGTATCACTATTCGGAATGGGATTTATGATCCAAAGGTCCTCTCCCGGCTAAACCGAATAACGAGCGCTTATTTAAAATAAATGTAGCATTCAAATTCAAGCAAATCACAACAAATACCCATTTAAAGGAAATAATGATTGTCGGTTATTTAACTATCAATAGATATGCACAACATCACCAGATTCCAAATAATTTCCCAAATTATTTATTTTCCAAAAATATCCTTACAAGATAATCCGTAAATTTGTTTCCACGCTTCAAAAACAAATCAATATTTATTTTTAAATAAATTTCTCTTTCCTTTATAAATTCCATGGTGAATTTAAATTTCCAAATATCCACTGATATACGATTTTTAAATCGATTTCAAATATTCACTTTCAATTTATCTTTAAAAGATATAATCTCAAAACATTTCACTTCATATTGGAAAAACATTTTCATACTTATTTAATAATAAATAATTCACAAATCTATTTGTTTTCAACATTTGGCAAAATATACAATATACTTAAATCACAATTAAGTATACATTTTATTCTTTAAGGAAAACATTCTCTTAAACACATTATTTGAGTCAAAACGAATGTTGCATAAAGCATCGTTACGACAACCCAGAATCACTAGTATAGGGATTCGAAATTAAGATAAATATATAAATCTCAACACTATATAAAACATTTCCTTTCGAAAATCATTTACTATAACAATAGTGTTATAGTCCATCATTTCCTTATTTCTCGAAAACGTCTATTTTAACAATGCATGTTGAAATCTATAGTTTCGATCCTTAACAAATTTTAAAACAACTTCAAATCGCTTTAATTCTATTTAAAAGATCACTTCCTAAAACATTTCTTTAATATATTATTCACCGTCCAAAATCGTGAATATAAATCGTTTACCAAATTCAACACTTCTACATATTTAATTAAAGGATTATCCACTGTCCAAAATCGTGAATATAATTCGTTTACCAAATTCAACACTTCTACATATTTAATTAAAGGATTATCCACTGTCCAAAATCGTGGATATATCTCCTTTAATAAGCTTTCATATTTTCTTATCAAATTCAATATAAAACAACGTTTATAAATTCACATATATATAAATTTTATAAAAACTTCAAATTATAAAATCTCATAATTAATAAATTCTATTTAAATCTCATTTAAATGCCAAAATCGAATCTATAAGTTAATTACTTATAAATCTTTTATTTTACAAAATCTATTCATTTTATAACTTCACAATTTATAAATCTATAAATTTCATTCACTTATGAAATCCATTTATACTTCATTTTAACACTTACAAAAACTCTTTTTTATAATTCCAATATTTTAATTTATAAATATCAATTTTATAATTTTTTATATAAACCGTTTATAATAATTCAAAAATCCCAATTTAAACCATTTTACAAATTAATCAACTACTTATTTCAAAAATCACATTTCGGTTATATTTCACAAAAATCATAATTTTCATAACATAAAAATTATAACGTTTATTTATTTAAAATGAATCAATTCCAAAATTCAATAAAATGTATACTTTCAAAAATCACTTGAAAAATCCTTTTTTATTCGAAATCGTTACTTTAACATTTTTAAAACTCCAAAAATAGGCCCAATGCTGCAACAGCACCAATACATCAACCACGACATCCAAACATCATATATCAATATGATAACAGAATAAACCGCAAATATTTGTAAATAAATCAATACTGTTGAGGAAACCAGTTGGATCCCTCCAACCTGTATCCCTGCATCCACAGATGTTAGCACAATACCAATCCCGTTTCAAGACGGAATATCGCGGTACATGGGTTTATATAAAATATTATCCGCTATTATGCGGCGCTATAGGGTCTCATCCGCTATATAATGCGGGAAAATCAATTCCAAGTACATATATAGTATCAATTCCATTTGAGGTGGAATATCGCGGTATATGTGTTTAATAAATAACATCCGCTTAATATACGGCGTATAGGGTCTATTTCAACACAACAGATAACAATTTATCATTCAATCACACAATCAAGCAATTTTAAATTTAACTATTTAAAATTTAAATCGAAACACAATTCGATTGAGTGAGAAGTTCTCACCTTGCTTCCAATAACAGTTGCAGTGTTTTATTTCGAATAAAATTAAACACGCATTTAATTTTACCCAAATTTTACACTAGCTCCAATCAACTCCAATCCAGCTCCATCACGTAGTATTCGTCAATACGAACCTGACGCAATTCGTTTCGTCCAAAACGGACCTCATATGACAAAGATACATCATTTTAAACTTTAAACGAATTTATATAAATTTATTCACTATTTCTTTTTATATTTATAAATCTTTTCAATCTGAGCCGCACGTTCTAACTTGATGAAATCAGGGCCGTGCCCTTATTCTTCTCCCCCATCAGTACAACACGCCACCAAAAACCCATATGGTCGCCCTCATTCATCAATTATCGAGCCATATACGATCGACTTCAGGTCGATCAAGCACCTTCATTCCAAAGGCCACGACGAGCTCCCCCATCACCACCAACGCCGACGAACTCGGTCGCTACATGCCCCTAGAAATCTCATTCGAACATGGTGACCTTGAGCGTCGATTGCCGATGATCCACTTACTCAAAATCGATCACAATGTTGAAGTTGTAGATCTCAATACGCTCTTCAACTTTGTAGTTGATAACTTTCTGTATAGATTGATGAATTCGAAGAAATCAAAGAGGAAAGGAAACGAAAATATCGGCCATTCAAATTAAAACTGGCACCACAAACCCTTGCCAGGGTTTTAATGAAAATATAAAATTTTGAGGCCTTTTATAGAAAATTCTCGCGACACTATTCACCCAAATTTTTTTCGAACTCCAAACGAACGTGCCGCCTGGCGTTTATAATGTTTTACCCCTATTCCGAACGCAATGAAATATATATCGGGTGCCAATTCGATCCTATTTGAAAGATAGGTTTTCAAATCGACTATTTAAATTCAAAATTCACTTAAACCGATTTCAGTGCGTTTTTGCTTGCCCCGGACAAACCGTAAATCCGATTCACACGAAATTTAAAACCGTATAATAATATAACATTACGGATCCGATGAAACGGGTTTCGTCGAAATCCGAGACTGTTTGAAAAATGGCTATTTTTAATCATCAATTAAATATTAAAATATTCAGTTTCCACAAATTAACTTCTAATTCAATTTTAAAAGTTCTATAACATCATTCTGACTCCAATATGATTTAATACAACTTTACAAATCAGTTTTAATCACATTAAACCCAATTTTCAATTATTTCTGTAATTTCAAATATTAAATTATTGAATTAATTATTCAACTAAATCTAGATATTCGAAATATAATTTATTAGACTTACCAATTTTACTTGTTAATATTTAAAAATCAATCAAATATACGAATTTCAGATGACAGGTATTCTGGGTCGTTACAATTGGAATTGGGTAAATTGTTGAATCTAAAATTCTAAGCCTGCTTAAAATAATTTAAAGGCTTGCAAAATTTATATTGATAATACTGAAGATAGTAAAAGTGTTAAAATTTCATTCGGAAGTGTTTTGTTCAATTTTGAAAATATATCGTTTAAAACAATATTTAAAATTAGCCTTCTGGGAGCACAGTCTCGGAATTCGACGAAACCAGCTTCATTGGATCCGTAATAGTTAGTTATTATCGGATTTCAATCTTCGTAGCAATCGAAGTTTTCGTTTGACCCTGGCAACTCAAAACGCATAGAAACTATTTTAATCGATTTAATTTAACATTGATCGTTTATTTTCGTAACTCGAGCATATGATCGAATTAGCCTCCGAAACACGTTCCATTGTGTTCGAAACGTGGGTAAAACCTTATAATCGCCTGGCGGCATGTCTGATTCGGAGTCCGTTCGAAAATCTTGTAAAATTTGAGAATATAAATAAAATAAACAGTAACCTTCTTCAATACGCTGTTCCTTCCTTCCCAAACACGCCACTCCCTCTGTTAAAAGTCGTATGTGACGCCCCGATTTTACGACGCCCGAAAGTCGACATTTATACGTCCACTGTATCAAATGTCGCACAGTCGAATGCCGGAAAACAGAACCGAGGGTTAAAGAAGAAGAAGATAGAAGAAAACGAGAAACAATAACAAAATCTCACATTTCGCAGTGGAAAAAATATAATAGATAAATGAATAATCTTTAAAAAAAGAATCATCTCAGTCAATACAATACAACATCAGAGTTTACAATGACATCATACATCACTGACAGTTAATATAACTTGACTGTATGAAAATTGATTTGCACTAACCATACGCAACGGACACTACATAGTAAAGATACGTCTCGCCATCCAGCTTCAACTCATGATCTCCACAGCAACTCTTTACTAATTTCGCTCCCGGATAACTGATAATGGTAACTGATAACTCTGGCTACCCGTGTAGAAAATTATGGGCACTCAGAGTTTGGAAAGGGAACAATAAACTCCAGGTCAGTCAGGGGACTAGTGCGAGATCTTAAAACAGTTATTCCTTTACAAAAGAAAAAAAACGAATTTAAAAGAAATTCACAATGCTTTTGGGAAAATGAAACTACCATGAGGCCTCCCGGCACACACACAATGCAATCGCACACTTGGGGGAGATTTCTCCTTATGACAGTCAAACAGGCTTAATACGCAAAATCTTTTTAATATTATCATTAGTGCATAGTGCATAAAACATTTGCAAGTATAATATTAATCTTAGCCTGCATACGTACCATTATAGTATGCCTACTATAGCTACCATATTAGATCGCAGGTTCTACAACTAAAACCGTACAAGGCGCGTATTGGTAATTAGATTCCAACAAATGGTCAGGCAAAGCAACTTCCTATTTCCACATGAGTACGTCTCTAGAGGGACAACCCGAGAACCTAACCGGATCTCTGCCAACACAAGGTCGGGTTACCTCCTCAAAAATAGGTAACTACTGACACGAGTATGCCATCCCCCGCTTGTAAACAACCTTTATCCGAGGATCCTCAACAACAACAATCACAAAGTAATATATATTAGCGATATCCACATAAGTTAAGTATCTAGGCTCCATATCATGATACCACTTCTATCCAGAAGGAAATGCACATACCCTAAGAGCCGCTACCCCCTATAACCTTGCTGCATCCTTCCTGTTTTGACCATTCCGGGGTGTGAGGTCCGACGAAGTCTTGTCCACAAAGCTACGCTTTTCACAAAAGCCATGCTACGATAAACAAATGATCAGTAGCACTTCGTATGCCACGTTACCAATTTGGAAATGTATCACTAATAACCATCAACTACATAACCTCTGAGCTCGTACGTCTCAAAGAAGGGTGTTAAGCTAAGAGAATAAATACTCCGCCATCAACAGAAATGTATTTGATAGAAACCAGTTTTACATCTCAAAGTGTAACGTCTGACACACATCCATATAAGTCCGTTCCGAGATCGAACGGAACCGAAGGCACTTCCAAAGAAGCCCTTGCAAATTCGGATATTCACTAATCACGTCCGGAATCCCCATCACAAAGGGTGATAAAATCTCTATACCGGAGCAACCCGGTGCAGAGACATTCCACAGGTAATTCTTTCGCTTTCGAAAATACCCGGTCTTCAACACCATCTTCAAATGCAATCCCATTTCGTCGTATCGTTATTCGAAATGTGTTTTATGACACAAGGTCCTCTCCCGGCTAATCCGAATAACGAGCGCTTATTTTAAAAATAAGTGTTACATTCAGATTCAAACAAATCACTACAATTTCACTTTGATCTTTTAAACAAAAGATCCATCACAATCACAAAGGTTCGATGTGGGTTTCGAATATCTAGTTGGAATTCGACTCCCGGTCGCATCAAAATTCAAATGCCGATTAAGGCCAATATTGATAATCGGTTATTTAACTATCAATCATCATTCACAACAGTCATTGGATTTCAAATAATTTTCCCCCAATTACTATTATTTTCAATATATCTTCACAAAATAAAATTTCACACTTCAATCCTTTGAAAATAAATTTCAAACCAATTTCCACATTTCAATCTTTTTTTGAAAACAAATTCAGAACACTCTTCTCACGCGGAATACATTCCCAAACATTTCTTCATTTCCACTGAAAATCTACCGATTTCAAATATTCTAAAATAATATAAAAATATTAATTCAAAATATACTTGGAAACATTTAAAATAAACTATTTTAGAATATTTGCTTAAATATTAGTTATGAAAAATATTATACTAATATCTCATATAAAAATTCAGGTCCAAAACTAATTTTAAAATAAAAATTTGTGAATAGAGTATAAATATTTAAATAACTATTTTCTAAATTTAAATATCAATTTAAATCTTTAAAATAATCCCTTATATAATTAATTAAATAACTTCTTTTTACTTTAAACAATTTCCAAACTAATTTCTCCAACAATATTACTCTAAAACCAAATCTAAAACTTTTAAATTTTATTCAAAAGCTATTTTAAAAATATACTCGGCTTTCCAGGGATGAATTCTTTTTCCATTACAAAATGGTCCATTCCAATAAATTAATAAATCTTCTTGATTCATTTTAATTTACATCCCAATTTGTAAATTTCTTTCCACACTTTAAAAATAAACCAATATTTATTTTTAAACAATTTCCCTTTTCTTTACAAACTCCCGTTGTGAATTTACATTTCCAAATATCAACTGATATACGAATTTTAAATCGATTCCCAAATATCATCTTCAAACCCAATCAAATCCCAAATTGATTTCCATTTTATTTCAAACAAAAAATCAAATTCTAATTTGATTTCCCAAATTAATTTTCCAATATCAAATCAATTTCAAATTGATTTTCCAAGTTATTTCCAAAACACCTAACCAAATTTCCAAATCGATTCCTTAGATTTATTCTAAGTCCAAATTAATTCCCGAATCGATTTCTAAAATTAATTTCAACTCTAAATTAAATTCCAAATTTAATTTCTAAATTTATGTCCTTTGAAATAAATTTCTTTATCTCTTTCAATTATTTAAAATACGTATCTTAGATAAATCTTTCAACTATTAAACTACATTACTCGAAATTCCTTTATAAAAATATTTTCCCCTATTTTTGGAATTTATTCAATAAGTTTTCAAAGATAAAACTTTATCTATTTAAATTCCTTCTTTTAAAATCTACCCGATTCCTCTGAGTGAATTTATTATAAATTTTCTACCCAAATTTCAAAATCAAATTTTTATTTATTTCTGGTATCCTACCAAAAATATATTCTGCTAAATTACAGCCTTGAACAGTTTCAATCAGAAATAGTCACAGGAATTAAAAATTATCAACACACCACATACGAAACAAATTAAATATTTGAGGAATCCAGTTGGATCCCTCCAACCTGTTTCGCTGCATCCACAGACGTTAGCACAACAATTAAATAGCCATTCCACTTCAAGGGGGAATATCGCGGTATATGGGATTTATAAAATATTATCCGCTACTATGCGGCGCAATAGGGTCTCATCCGCTATATAATGCGGGAAATCAACAACTCCAAATACATATATAATACAATTCTACTTCAAGGTGGAATATCGCGGTATATGGGTTTAATATAATAAACTCCGCTATTATGCGGCGCATAGGGTCTAACTAATATAACTAATAATAAATTAATTATCCAAACACACAATCAATCAATTTTAAATTTAACTAAATTAAATCAGAACTAATCAGAACTAAATTAAATCAGACTTGATTCTCCATTTTAGACCTTGTATCAAACAATTATATGATTTTATTAATACTCAAACTAATCGAATAATTTATTTCCTTTTAAAATAAATTTAATTAATCAATGATTTTTATTTTAAACAAATCATCAAAATTTAAACTAATTTTTCTTTTATAATCTTTAGTAATCAAAATATTTGTATAGGTTAATTAAACCAATTGCTCCCCATAATTTTTTATTTTAAATATTTAAAACTAAATTTGAAATTTGTATATGTGTATTTATTTCACAGAAACACTTTTTTATTAAATTAAATCAGACATCTTTTTGAAAATGTCTTATTAGAGATATCTGTTTTTAAAATTTCTTTTACTGTAACGATTATATTATTTTTATTTCCTCTTGCATGCATATATATATATATATATATATATATATATATATATATATATATATATATATATATATATATATATATATATATATATATATATATATTATCGTTATGCTTGAAATTAGAGTAGAAAAGATTCGAGAATACCACAAGACTAGCCATGCTCGAGCCACCAGCTACCCTCACAAGCTCACATGATTTGCCACCGCCGAAAATTGCGAGTCAGTGCACGCGACTTCACATCAATCTGGCACCCAGTTTCTTCACCCACATACGCGCGCCATCGTGCTCGAACAGCAAAGCCGTGAGCGAAGTTGCGCTCGATCTTCGGTTGCCCCAAATGCACGATTCGCTGTTGCCTCGAACCCTTGTTGCATGCCATGATTATCGATCCATCTCTGCCTCGTCGAAAATCGACTCGCCAGAACTCGGTGCGAGCTTCCTCCGATGTCGCGCTAACCACCATCGATGCCCTAGCCACCTCGACTTCGAACTTCCCCCAATCCTCGCGAATTTTCGATCGAACGAATAATTCGTTCGTTTTTCTTCTTCTTTTATGTGATTCCAAGATTGAAAATGAAGAGAGGGATGCGCCCATTGATTTTTATTTTATGCGAGGCTCAAAAGTTTGATTTGGAGAGGAACGAAAAGATTTTGTTTTCTTTAAAATGCTCAGCTATTATACTTTTCTTCCTTTGTTGCTTAATATTTTTTTTTTATAATAAATTTCTAAACGAACACGTGCTTCAACTATTACCAAGTGTAAGAAAATAAATGAGACGTGTAATTCACCTTGAGAAATAATGTTATATTAAACACACAAACATATATCATTTTTAAATTCAAATTTAAATTTAAATCGTTAAATTTTGCAACTCAAAATTTCAAACTCCAATCAAGGCATGCCGCCAGGCTTTTATATTGTTAACCCCCTATTTCGAACGCGATGGAAAAGGTTACGAGTCCAAAATCAATCGTATGGAGAAGATAACTTTTTTGAACCAGTTAAAACATTAAATTTTCTATTTAATTTTCAACGCGTTTATTTATCATACGGCCAGACGATCACTCCAAATACTACGAAAATTGAAATCCGATAATAACACAATATTACGGATCCAATGGAGCTAGTTTCGTCGAATTCCGAGACTGTGCCTCGGAAAGCTATTTTTAAATATCGATTTAAACGATAAAATTCAATACTGAATAAAGCAGTTTCAAATCAAATTCTAAAGCTTCTATCATCTTCAGTATTATCAATATAAATTTTCTAAGCCATCAAATTATTTTTAACGGGCTCAAAATTGAAGATTTACAATTTTACCCAAATTTCTATAATTAAATTTGATAATTAAATTGCTAAATCCATAGTTAAAATTGAAACTCGAGCTTAAAACAACTTCCAATATCTAAAATCAATTAAATAATTTAATTTCGAATGTTGAAAATTTTGGGTCGTCATATCCTTCCCTCTTAAAAGAATTTCGTCCTGAAATTACTAGTTAAGAAGAATGGACCTTAACCCGTTTACTAAGTATCCAAAATAAACAATTTTAATAACTTGTCAAAACCAATCTTTTATTAACAACCCATTATTGATTCAACTAACTTTCCAACCTCAACCGTAAACTCCAAACAGTATTATTTTCTTAACCATTCAAATTCAAATTCAAATTTTAAATTTTCAAAATTTTCTCAAAATTTTTCCAACTCCCTAAATTTTCGAAAAATTTCGCCAGCGTCTTCTTTGCGCGGCTAGCTCGGTACGACTAGAAAATGGCACCACAGGCCCTCGGATTCAAAAAGAAAACAAAAAGCCAAGCGGCTGGACAAGAAAATCATCAAATTTCATACTGAAGTTCAAATACGTAACTTTTTGTTGAGCAATTCAAAATTTATCTTCGAAATCAAAATCCCAATTCCTTTGTCTTTAACACACCTGAATATCCTGATATCCATGATGTCCAATTTCAACATTCATAATTCATTTTTTTTTTGCACATTTCTTTACAAAGATTTCAATACTCACTTCTTAGACCCTTTTTACTTTACTATTAAAGTTATATATCCATTTTCATTCTATCTTGCATTTTCACTTCCATTTGAATTCAATTCACAATTTCAATTTATTTGGATTCAGTTTAACTTCTGAATATTGAATTTTATCAACTATCTTTCATTCACAACTGATTTATATCACTATTTTAAATTAGTTCCATTTACTAATTCACTACAAATTCCAATTTGTTTTATCTCAAACCATTTTTTCCATTTCCACCTTTATTGTCTTTAGTTCACTTCGAACTAATCTTTACAACTTCACTTGATTTCGTACAATTCAAATTGGTTTTCAATATTCAGTTTCAATTTCAGTTTTATTCTTTTGTTCGTTTTCAAAAATTTATTTCAATTCACTATTTTTTGTTTATAACCACTTATTTTTAAACTGGATTTCAAATCCCATATGAATTTAATTTTACCTTTCGTTTATAATTATTGAATTCGATTCATTTCAACCTATACCAATTTGGTGTTTTCTTCAATTAGTTTCACTTACTAATTTTAGTTTAATACTTCACTTTGTCTATCACAAATCAATTTCACTTCCAACTCCAGTTCTATTTACTTATAAATTCAAAATGAATTTTAACATTCAATTCACTTTCATTTACTCGCAATTACAAATTTTTTTATTCTTTTACAATTTTATTCCACTAATAGATTTTTTTCCATTAAAATATAATTAAAGAGAAACATAGGAGCGAAGAATACTCAAGCTCCAAAACTAAAGAGAAAACGGATGACTAAAGCACAAACCGTATACTAAATTTGTATTCACTCTATTAACAAGAGACAAATTCTTCAGCAAATATAAACAAATAAAAAAGTATCAGATAATAAAATGAAATACACGTCCAAAAAATTGATTTTGTGAATACATTTTAACGTAAATCTCAAGTGATAGTGTGATAAATGTGTAAACGGATGTCATAGATATCAACTACTTGGAAACGCATGTAACATTTTTGAATTAGGTAAAGGACTTGAGTGAAGAGTGAAAACATGCTTACATGATATATATGCTAAATGAATAGCTCACCTACGAGCAAAACTGGTCTTATGCCATTTTAGGCCTGGACAAATTTCTAGTTTGGGCGCTTAACCATTACTAAGTTTAAAAAGAAAAGAAGCTTGACAATCCTTAAAAAATCGGTTTATTGGTACCATCACAATAGAATAAAAAAAAGCAAAGGTGCAAGTTTTAAGACATTAAAGATGCAAAAAGGAAAAGAATGCATTTCTTATTTGAATTTAACTAACAGTCACGTTCCGTAAGAGTCTTTTCTTTCTCAACAATATAAATACACTAATGCACTAAATATGCCTAGGCTATACAAGAACAACGCCGCGAGTAGAGCTAAAATGAAATTTGCAACCTGCAAATAAGATTTTGTATAAATAAATTATCAATCAAAATAGTTTCTTTGTTGTAACTATAAACTACTTAACATTCAAGAGTAGTTACTATCTTCTTTTGATTTAAGAATTTTTTTCATAAGTCCATAATAACCAATAAATGAAGAATTTAAATATATGCCTATGAAATCTACGATTTGAGACCTAAAAATAATTTTGTTCCTTCTTTGCTTACAAAACTTTTGTCTGGCATTGGATATTTAGCAAGCAAATGCATTTAGCGGGCCTTATGTTTTGAAATAATTATAGTAACTAATAAAATAAATGAATCTAAAATCCATTAAATTAACTTTAACAATCACTGATTCCTGTTTTCTAATGGAACCTAAGAATATAAACACTTTTTAATTAACCACTAACTACTCATTAGAATGCACTTAATGAACTCGTTTTATAATTCCAATATTCTATATATATATTTTTTTTGAAAATTTATTTTATATATATATATATATATATATATATATATATATATATTATAAATATCAATGTTAAAAATCTTTTGGTTATATTTCACAAAAATATTAATTTTTATAACATTAAAATTTATAATGTTTTAATTATTTAAAATGAATCAATTCAAAAATCAAATAAAACATATACTTTGAAAAATCATTTTTAAAATCCTTTTAAAATCAAAATCGTTATTTTTAAACTTTAAAAATGGATCCGATGATGCAACAACACCAAATAATCAATCACGACAAACCAAACATCATATATCAATATGATAATCAACAAATATCATAATATATGTAAATAAATCAATATAATTGAGGAATCCAGTTGGATCCCTCCAATCTGTTTCCCTGCATCCAAAGATGTTAGCACAATACCAATTCTGTTCCAATACGGAATATCGCGGTATATTGGATTTATAAAAATATTATCCGCTTAATAGACGGCGCAATAGGGTCTCATCCGCTATATAATACGGGAAATCAACTCCAAGTACATATATAATACCAATTCCAATCAAGATGGAATTATCGCGGTAAATGTTTTTAATAAATAACATCCGCTTAATAGACGGCGTATAATGTCTATTTAACACAATAGATAATAAATTATCATCCAATCACACAATCAAGAAATTTTTAAATCTAACTATTTAAAATTTAAATCGAAACAATTCGATTGAGTGAGAAGTTCTCACCTTTCTTTCAATTCCGTTTTCAGCTTTTATTTCGAATAAAATTAAACACGCGTTTAATTTTACCCAAAATTCTCACTAACTCCAAACGACTCCAAACAGGCTCCATTGCGTTGTGCTTGACAAAACGAATCCAACGCAATTCGTTTCGTAAAAATCCGACCTCGTATGAAGAAGTTATGACATTTATAAGTTTACACGAATTTAAATATAAATAAATTACAATTTCTTTTTTTTATTAACCAATTGAATATCGGCCACACGTTTGTGAAGATGGGATCCAGGCCGCAAGCGACTTCATCTCCTCCATCGATGGCCGCACCTTCTCCACTGATGGCCGCCGCACGTTCGAACCCATATATCACGTTGAACCCTAGATGGCCGCACCTTCTCCACTGATCGAGAACACGATCAATTTACGTCAAACGAAAGCTCGTCTCGAGCTCAACCTATGCCGTGAATCTCATGCAACTCGGCGGTCTTTATTGCTCGAATTTCGTGCGTGAAGCTCGGCTGTTCAAGCCCCTTTTGTCGTCAATCCGTCGTGTAACGACCCGCAAATCCGTACCCCTTAAGTTAACACTATTCTACAACAATCAACTCAAGTTGTACAGAAATACGAACCATTTGGGTTAAAGAAGAAGAGAAGGAAGAAGAAAATAGAAACAACATCAGAATCTAACCATCGCAGCGGAATAAAATATAATAGAAAATAAATGATCTTTAGTCAAAAGTCAAATATCTCTGTTTACATATATTACATCATCAGAGTACATCAATCATAGCTCAACATTAATAATATACAAATGAATACTCAACAACTCAACACAGCGGAATATACATACGTACATACATACATATACATACATACATACATACATACATACATACATACATACATACATACATACATATATATATATATATATATATATATATATATATATATATATAAGTACGGGAGTACGTATCGCCATTCAGCTCGTCTCCTGAGCTCCATAGCATTATATCCTGTACCCTATAATACTCGGTCTGACCCGAGCATTACAGTTAAATAACACCCGAGTCAGTATGGAAGACCAGCGTGAGAAAATCACACCCAATTTGATTATTAAAGTTTCAAAAATTCTTTGAAAACAAAAGCATCTCGTAAGACCACGCCACAAATAAACATGTCGGGTTTTTACCTTACGATAGCTAAAACAATTTTTATATAAATCCTCTGATATTATAATAATGTCTATATACAAATACTTATAAAATAGCCGAAATTGTTACATGATTAAATTCCAGCTACTAGCCACAGGGTGGGTAATACAAACAAAACTCGTACAAGGCTCGTAGGGAGAATGGATTTCCAACCAATGACTAGGCACTGGGGTACCACCTGTCACAGTACGGGGCCTAGATCACCGTACCGAGGAGTACGCCAGCTCCCCTACCACACAAGGCCGGGACTACCCCTTACTAGATAATCCCGAGTGAGATCACCCCGCGGTTGGGATCAGCAACCGCACCACTAAGCCGAAAATAAAATGGAACATCTAGACTGGAATGACCTCACCCTGCTTGGGTGCTACCCACCTAGTCTTGCTGCATAACCCCTGATTTTCAGTCATTCCCATTTGATGAGGCTTGAGGCTAAGCGTTACCTTTATAGAACATATTCCTTAGAATGCCCATCGTCCACCTGACGATGTTTCGCAAGCATTCATCCATACAAGTCCGTCCCGGGTTCGAACGGAACCGAAGGCACTATTCCTACTACATCCATTTTGAAAATATCCTCAGGATTAGTAGCGACTAGCCCTTGCACTTCACTGCTCCATCTTCGAATCTAAAAATGTTTTCACGAAACGTACAAACCGCATCGAAGTGGTTTTCGAGAAATAAATCTCGATCCCGGTCTCTTCGAAACGATCAGCGCATTTGTCCAATATTGATCGGTTATTTAACTATCAATTAATATTCACAAACAACCATCAACCAATAAATAATTTCCCAAATTATTTATTTATCTCAAAATATCTTTACAAGATGTATTTCTATTTTCAATCCTTTCAAAACAGTTTCAAAACCATCTTTCTTTTCAGAATCAACTTTCCCAAATATTTTCTATCTCCTCTGAAATCACCAAGCACAAAAATAGATTTTTAAAATAATTTAAAACACTTTACTTTGAAATATATACTTTAAAACATTTAGAATAAAACTACTTAAATAATTTGTTAAAAATACATACTATATGAATTTGAGAAAATAAGGTTACTTTATAAAATATAAAACCAGGTTTTCACCTTTAAAACAAATACTAAGTCACTTTTAAATAATTAATGTTATAATATATATTAAAAGGAAATACTTGCTTTAGAAATTAAACATTAGAAATAATAAATTTTACAAAAACTTGCTTCCTTAAAAAAAACAACTTTAAAACATTTAATTTATATTTACAAATTTACTTTTAAAAACGTGTACTTGGCCATCCAGAGAGAATTTCAACTTCAAGCACTTAAATCAATTTCCCGAATTGATTTCCAATTCATTCTATTTGAAATAAATTTCTTTACTTGCTCGGTACATTTCAAAATTCATTAATTATGGACTTTATTATTATTATTATTTGCTGTTTGATTTTAAACCTTTTAACTGAAATATACAAATTTCAGGCTTTTCCCATTTTCTTCTTTGACCCTTTCAAAATTTAGAATCCTAAATTTAAAATAAATGTTCTGTTCTTTAGATATTAGCATTGGAGTTTACAATTCATTAACTTTCTATTAATTCAAAAATCTCCTTTCTATATTCAAGATTTATTAATTAGAATTCTTATGTCACTTTATTTTATTTTTATTTCATTCTTAAATTTATTTTTATTTCCATAATTATTTTACTTACAAATTCATTTCCTTTCTTTTCTTTCCAACATCCAAGTTATCTATTTTTCTGGAAATTCAATATACCCAATTATCCAATCAAACCATAGCATTCAATATTTCATCATAATCCATCATAAAATATCAAATCATCATAAAAGGGTAATTTAAATAATTTAAATAAAAGTTGAGGGATCCAGTTGGATCCCTCCAACCTGTTTTCCCTGCATCCACAGACGTTAGCATAATATAATGCATCAATTCCCAAATATAGCATACAATAGCACATCAAACAATTCAACCATTCAAACAATTATTAAAATTTAATCATTTAAATTTAAATTTAACTGAGTGAGATTAACTCACCTTTGACCTTTACTTTGCAACCCAATCCATCTCGCTTGTTTTCTCGATTTATAGACCTTGTATAAATAATTTATGGCTTAATAATTTATTAACATTTGAACTAACCAAACAGTCTATTAACATTTAATAGTGTAATTTAAACTAATTTTTCCTTAAACAATTTTTGTAACCAAAATAAATTTCATAGGTTAATTAAACAGTTAATTTCCCAAATTCATTATATATATCCATTTACCTATGTACTTCTTGAAACTACTTATACAAAATGACCTATATACATTTTTTTGTTTTTTAAAAAAAAAAACCAATTCAGTTTTTATATAAGCTCTATAACAGTGTTAACATCCCTATATGTATATATATTTCTGGTTTCTATAAATATATAAATATAAGTTATTAAAACAAGGTGTGTAACTATATACATATAAACTGCTATATACCTTACTGGGAAAATGATTCCAGGCTATACCACCCTCGACGTCAACGCTACAAGCTCGCGCGCTCCCTGGAAATCACGACCACGAACTCCGGTACCTCGCATAGCTCGATCGCCGCTGCCATTCGAAACGCCATAGCGCCAAACTAGATCGCGACAGCCTTTCCCTCCAACCCTAATTCGCCTCCACCAATCATGACTGCCACCACCGAGTCGACCCACTGCTCAAACCATCTGGCGACCCACTATCGTCACCTCGCCCAAATCGCGAACGCGGCCACCCCCACCCCCCAAACCCTAATCGCAACCATTGACCCTCCAGGAGTTCGCCTGCCTTCTCCTATTGCACGCGCGCGACCTCGGTTTTATTTGAGATCGGCTAGGTTTCCAATTTGCATATACGAACGAATTCGTATTTTTTTTTTCGATCGGCCAAAAGTCGAATCACGAGAGGGTTGATGAATTTATTTGGGAAAATTACAGCGGCCATGGTTGTTGATGTTTAGAGAGGGGGAAACTAGATTAAAACCGCGTGGGGCTATGAATTCACTCGGTCATTCATTTTTTTTTTCTTTTTCGTTTGTTAATGACAGGAACTGAATTGAAGAAGCGAGGAAGAAACTAGCAGATTTTAGAAAGAACGAGAATTGTACGATGGGAGATAAGGGTAGCGTGTTAAAACGAATATGAGATGGCGTATACAAGAAGCTTGACTAATTAAATTATTATCAATTAAATTTTCAACGCGTTTATATATCGTACGCTCACACAACAACTTCGATCAACACGAAATTTGAAATCCGATAAAAATACAATATTACGAATCCAATGAAACTATTTTCGTCGAATTCCCAGACTGTGCCTCGGAAGGCTATTTTTAAATTCAATTTAAACGATATATTTTTAAAACTGAACAAACCATTTTTAATTTCAATTTTACAACTTCTATTATCCTCAGTACTATTAATATAAATTTTTTTTCAGGCCTTCAACGTATTTTTAACAGGCGTAAAATTCCAGATTCGACATTTTTATTCAACTTCCAGTTATTTAATTCGATAATTTAATTGTCAAATAAATTGTGATATTCTTAATTCAAGTTAAAATTGCTCTATTGAATACTTAAAATCAATTAAATATTCCGATTTAAATGCTTGAAAATTCCGGGTCGTCACATTCCTTCCCCCTTAAAAGAATTTCGTCCCCGAAATTACAAGTTAGGAAGAATGATCCAATACCCATTTACCTTTTCCAAAACCAATCAGTTTCTAACAATTCAACATCTTACCAACTACCTTTTTATAAAAGACCCATTATTATTCTTATTAACTTCCAAACCTTACCATTTGTTTAACCATTCAAGTTTCAATTTAAAACCAAATTTTGAATTATCAAAATTTCTAACTCCCTAAATTTTCGAAAATTTTTGCCAGCGTCTCCTTTGCGCGGCTAGCTCGGTACAACTACAAAATGGCTCTACGGCCTCCCAAATCCAAAAGAAAACAAAAAGCCAAGCAGCTCAATCCAAATCCAAATCCCAATCAAATTTCATACCAAAATTTAAATATATACCTTTTGTCGGGCAATTTAAATGTATCTTCTGAAATCAAAATCAATTCTCTTTTCCATTTAGATTACCTGCATATTCTGCTTAGCACTAATATCCAATCTCAATATCCCAAAACATTTTATCGGCTTTTTCACAAAATGCCAATATCTATTCATTCAAATACTAACTTGGAATATATTTACATTATCAATTTCCAATTAAGAAATTCACCATTCCTTACTTTAGTTAACCTAAGCATTTTATATGTTTCTTACATTTATTTTCACTTTACCACTTTAATTTATATCCATTTCTATTCAAATTGATTCTTTCATTTCCATATGAATTCAATTTATCTTTAACTCTGAATATTTAAATTTTATTTTCCATAAATAACTAATTCATATCATTACTTCAAATTGGTTTCCTTTGCTAATTTATTTTAGTTTCCAATTTGGATTCGATAGTCGTTAACACAATTTTCTAAAATTTTCTAGCTCCCAAAATTTCTGAAAATTTTTGGCAGAGTCCCCTTTGTACGGAGGAGCTTTTGCAATTTGACAAAAGAGATAAATATATATACATCGACCCACACGTCGGAAAAACCAAAAACAGTTCATATTTCCTGTTTTTATTGCGTAGGCGTACCTTATTTAGCATTTTAAGCAAGCGGCTTATTATTTTTAGCAAATAGCACTAGCAAATCCAGCCACACGGCTTCCAGGTACCTGTACTTACTCAATTTAAACATGTAAGTGCCAAATATATGCAATTTAACAAGATTTCACTTAGTTGCAATAGTTAAACACATGGGTTCTAAAAGAAATTCACACTAAACATTTTTTTTCCGTAAGCAATCTATACAATTTTTCTACCAATTCAATTGTTTCAATTAATTTATAGCCATTTTCATTCAATTTGTATGGTTATCATTCCATTCGTATACAACTTCATCAATTTGAATGATTTAAAACTCAATTGCTTACAATGAATTTATTTTTTTAAGCAAACTGAACTCATATTTAATTCAATTGCTCTCAAAATCATTTTATTTTACTCCTATCAATTCACAAAATTTTAATTTCTTCTTTTTACATTAAATAACAATTTATTCTTTGCAATTTGACGAGATCTATGTGAATAAATAAGTATTTAGGTTTTATAACCAATTTAAATGGATTTTAACTCAATTTATTCTTAATTCTATTCCATTTGAAAATTTATTCACAATCCACATATTCTCAGTTTTATTGCATTTCAATTTTATTAACCAAACTAGTTCATTCAAAACCATTAACACTTACGTTCCTCTTCATTACCAAATAAATTTCCTTTTTATTGTAATTCATTCACAACCATTTATTTAGCTCGACGCATCCAAAGCTTGCATATTACTAACCATTTCCGAATTAATTCAACCCAAGCTTTAATTACTTTACTCAGTTTATTCTATATTTGTTTATACCAAACTATTTTATTTAGCTCGAAAACAACCCAGGCTATTTCATTCAATAACCATTTCAATTTTTATTTGTGATTTATTCATTTGCGATTCATTTCTTATCCGCATTCATTTAAAACCATTACATTAACTTGAAAACATTCTATTTTCCCATTTTCTCCAAGTTATTTCAATTCTTTAATAATTTAAATGGTTTACAATTGTTAAATTAAGAATTTCATTCCATTAAATATTATCGGCATCTCACCGAATTTATTTCAATTAAAATTTATATTTTACTCAACTTAATTTCATCCCAATATCATTTAACTTAGTTTAAGTAGAATTAAATTCAACTTCCCCATCTATTTAGCTTAAGTCAATTTAATTTAATTTACTCAAATTTTTATACTTAAGCTCATTTTCATTTTTCAAGTGGATTTTTCTCTTTTCTATTCAACTTAACTCTATCACAATCAAAACTCATTTTCAATCTACAATTTCTTATGATTAGTTATTATAAAATTAAACTTTCAGATTCAACTCGTTCAATTTATTACAAGGCCATATCCAATTTATTTCCATTTATTTGGATTTTATTTGCCATTCTAACTAGTACTATTTTAATCTATTTCCATTTTTATTCGATACATTTCAATTATATCTAATTTGTTAACACTTCAAGTTAAATTTTAATTAATAACTCAAGTCCTGATTCTACCATTCACCTTTAAATTACCATCCAATTTTATTAATCACAATATAATTACATTTACTTCACTATCCATTCAAGTCGAATTTGATTTATAACTTGTGTTTTATTTTCCAACTTCATCATAAACTCACAATTCAATTCCATTAACTAATTCATTATCTAATTAATTCTTCCCCTAATCCAAAATTCAACATTTGATTTTAATCTCAAAATCTCTTCATTTAATTTTCTTAAGTTCAAATTTAGTTTATAATACAAGTTTTGATCTTCATTTTATTTTTCAATTCATCAAACAATATTTATTTTGGGTTTCTATCTCACTTTATCAAATTTTATAAGCCACAACTTATTATTTACACAATTCCATCCATCATAGGCTTAAATATATTCTTCTTTTATTTTAACTCAAGCCTTATGCTTATTTATAACCCAAGCATATTTTATTCCAAGTATTATAATTCTTTTACACTTTATTCTTATTTATTCATTCCAATTCTTATTCAATTTATTTTCCATTTGTTCAGGTAAGAATCTAGTTCCATCCAATAATTCAATTGAATTCTTATCCCAATTCAGTTTTACTTTAACTCGGATTTATTCAACTCAATCCAATTTCAACTCAATCCAATTTCAACTAAATTGGAATACAACTGGATATTATTTTCAGCCTATCCAATTAATTTCAATCTAGTCAAATTTTAATTTCCCATCCAAGTTAATTCCATTTTTAACTTTTCTCTTTAAATTTAAATTCCAACATCCAAAGCTTATATTTCCCTGATTTAAAAATCATCTCAATTTATAAGCTTATAACCTATCTCATCAGGATTTTTAAACATCCGACTTTTGTTTTAGAATCATCTTAAAATCTCCAACATCTCAAATCTCATTTCTTAAAAATTTAAACCAATCCTGGTTTTTATTTTCAACACATTTCCTTTGAGATTTTCAAAAACAACTAGCTTTTCTGAATAAATCAATTTGGCAGCAATCCATCACTTATAAATTCGAAAACGAATACTGATGATGCGGCCGTCATCATCAGAATTATTTTCCAATAATCCAAGTGATTTCAATGCTATATCACTTCCAATATCCATTGAAAACTGATTTCCATTCAGAAATATTTCCAAAACAGTAATGCTATCATTTATCTTTAAAACACTTCCAAATCTCCGATATTTAAATTTTCAAATCCTGCTTAAATAAATAAATTTTAACTATAATTCATATGTACAATTTATGCTTATACAAATTTCCATTTGATTGTATTTCAATTTATAAATTACATTTATAATTCATATTTATAAATTTCATTTTATAATGAATTTATTCTCCTAAATTTTAGTTATATTTCAATTTCTATTTAAATTTTTACTTAACAATGATAATACTTTAATATTATCATTTCTAACATCCAACCAACCATATATTAGCTAAATAGTTTTCAAAAACTATTCTTTATATCAAAATATGTTTTTGGGTAAAATTATTTCATTTACCCATATTTAAAATAATACCGTGTCGATTGTTCTATTAAAGTGTTTCGAAACCCCTTCAATACAGTTGCGCAGACTGTGTCGACGAAGGTTCATATGCCACTCAATAAATCAATCAACACAATATTAAAACAATTTATATTCACTAACAAATACGCGCTCATATCTATTAATACGCTTAAGCTCATTCCAGAGTACTATAGACTCTATTTTATGAGTAATTCCCACCAGAGCCAAGGTTATCTCCAACCTAAGCTCTGATACCAAGTGTAACGACCCGCAAATCCATACCCCTTGAGTCAACACTATTCTACAATAATCAACTCAAATTGTACAGAAATACGAACCATTTGGGTTAAAGAAGAAGAGGAGGAAGAAGAAAATAGAAAACAATATCAGAATCTAACCATCGCAGTGGAATAAAATATAATAGAAAATAAATGATCTTTACTCAAAAATCAAATATCTCTGTTTACATATATTACATCATCAGAGTACATCAATCACAGCTCCACATCAATAATATACAAATGAATACTCAACAACTCAACATAGCGGAATACGTATATATATACAAGTATGGGAGTACGTATCGCCATCCAGCTCGTCACCTGAGCTCCACAGCATTATATCCTGTACCCTATAATACTCGGTCTGACCCGAGCATTACAGTTAAATAACACCCGAGTCAGTCTGGAAGACCAGCGTGAGAAAATCACACCCAATTTGATTATTAAAGTTTCAAAAATTCTTAGACAACAAAGCATCTCGTAAGACCACGCCACAAATAAACATGTCGGGTTTTTACCTTACGATAGCTAAAACAATTTTTATATAAATCCTCTGATATTATAATAATGTCTATATACAAATACTTATAAAATAGCCGAAATTGTTACATTATTAAATTCCAGCTACTAACCACAGAGTGGGTAATACAAACAAAACTCGTACAAGGCTCGTAGGGAGAATGGATTTCCAACCAATGACTAGGCACTGGGGTACCACATGTCACAGTACGGGGACTAGATCACCGTACCGAGGAGTACGCCCGCTCCCCTGCAACACAAGGCTGGGACTACCCCTTACCGGATAATCCCGAGTGAGATCACCCCGCGGTTGGGATCAGCAACCGCACCACTAAGCCGAAAATAAAATGGAACATCTAGACTGGAATGACCTCACCCTGCTTGGGTGCTACCCACCTAGTCTTGCTGCATAACCCCTGATTTTCGGTCATTCCCATTTGATGAGGCTTGAGGCTAAGCGTTACCTTTATAGAACATATTCCTTAGAATGCCCATCGTCCACCTGACGATGTTTCGCAAGCATTCATCCATACAAGTCCGTCCCGGGTTCGAACGGAACCGAAGGCACTATTCCTACTATATCCATTTTGAAAATATCCTCAGGATTAGTAGCGACTAGCCCTTGCACTTCACTGCTTCATCTTCGAATCCAAAAACGTTTTCACAAAACGTACAAACCGGATTGAAGTGGTTTTCGAGAAATAAATCTCGATCCCGGTCTCTTCGAAACGATTAGTTCATTTGTCCAATATTGATAGTCGGTTATTTAACTATCAATTAATATTCACAAACAACCATCAACCAATAAATAATTTCCCAAATTATTTATTTATCTCAAAATATCTTTACAAGATATATTTCTATTTTCAATCCTTTGAAAACAGTTTCAAAACCATCTTTCTTTTCAGAATCAACTTTCCCAAATATTTTCTATCTCCTCTGAAATCACCAAGCACAAAAATAGATTTTTAAAATAATTTAAAACACTTTACTTTGAAATATATACTTTAAAACATTTAGAATAAAACTACTTAAATAATTTGTTAAAAATACATACTATATGAATTGGAGAAAATAAGGTTACTTTATAAAATATAAAACCAGGTTTTCACTTTTAAAACAAATACTAAGTCACTTTTAAATAATTAATGTTATAATATATATTAAAAGGAAATACTTGCTTTAGAAATTAAATATCAGAAATAATAAATTTTACAAAAACTTGCTTCCTTAAAAAAACAACTTTAAGACATTTAATTTATATTTACAAATTTACTTTTAAAAACGTGTACTTGGCCATCCAGAGAGAATTTCAACTTCAAGCACTTAAATCAATTTCCCGAATTGATTTCCAATTCTTTCTATTTGAAATAAATTTCTTTACTTGCTCGGTACATTTCAAAATTCATTAATTATGGACTTTATTATTATTATTATTATTTGCTGTTTGATTTTAAACCTTTTAACTGAAATATACAAATTTCAGGCTTTTCCCATTTTCTTCTTTGACCCTTTCAAAATTTAGAATACTAAATTTGAAATAAATGTTCTGTTCTTTTAGATATTAGCATTGGAGTTTACAATTCATTAACTTTCTATTAATTCAAAAATCTCCTTTCTATATTCAAGATTTATTAATTAGAATTCTTATGTCACTTTATTTTATTTTTATTTCATTCTTAAATTTATTTTTATTTCCATAATTATTTTACTTACAAATTCATTTCCTTTCTTTTCTTTCCAACATCCAAGTTATCTATTTTTCTGGAAATTCAATATACCCAATTATCCAATCAAACCATAACATTCAATATTTCATCATAATCCATCATAAAATATCAAATCATCATAAAAGGGTAATTTAAATAATTTAAATAAAAGTTGAGGGATCCAGTTGGATCCCTCCAACCTGTTTTCCCTGCATCCACAGACGTTAGCATAATATAATGCATCAATTCCCAAATATAGCATACAATAGCACATCAAACAATTCAACCATTCAAACAATTATTAAAATTTAATCATTTAAATTTAAATTTAACTGAGTGAGATTAACTCACCTTTGACCTTTACTTTGCAACCCAATCCATCTCGCTTGTTTTCTCGATTTATAGACCTTGTATAAATAATTTATGGCTTAATAATTTATTAACATTTGAACTAACCAAACAGTCTATTAACATTTAATAGTGTAATTTAAACTAATTTTTCCTTAAACAATTTTAGTAACCAAAATAAATTTCATAGGTTAATTAAACAGTTAATTTCCCAAATTCATTATATATATATATATATATATATATCCATTTACCTATGTACTTCTTGAAACTACTTATACAAAATGACCTATATACATTTTTTTGTTTTAAAAAAAAAAAACAATTCAGTTTTTATATAAGCTCTATAACAGTGTTAACATCCATATATGTATATATATTTCTGGTTTCTATAAATATATAAGTTATTAAAATAGGGTGTGTAACTATATACATATAAACTGCTATATACCTTACTGGGAAAATGATTCCAGGCTATACCACCCTCGACATCAATGCTACAAGCTCGCGCTCCCCCTGGAAATCACGACCACGAACTCCGGTACCTCGCATAGCTCGATGGCCGCTGCCATTCGGAACGCCATAGCGCCAAACTAGATCGCGACAGCCTTTCCCTCCAACCCTAATTCGTCTCCACCAATCGTGACTGCCACCACCGAGTCGACCCACTGCTCAAACCATCTGGCGACCCACTATAGTCACCTCGCCCAAATTGCGAACGCGGCCACCCCCCCAAACCCTAATCGCAACCATTGACCCTCCAGGAGTTCGCCTGCCTTCTCCTATTGCACGCGCGCGACCTCGGT
Source organism: Allium cepa (assembly GCA_030765085.1). Classification (NCBI taxonomy): domain Eukaryota; kingdom Viridiplantae; phylum Streptophyta; class Magnoliopsida; order Asparagales; family Amaryllidaceae; genus Allium; species Allium cepa. The sequence goes on along the minus strand of CM060945.1, from coordinate 571,786,291 downwards.
TTTATTTGAGATCGGCTAGGTTTCCAATTTGCATATACGAACGAATTCGTATTTATTTTTATTTTTTTTCGATCGGCCAAAAGTCGAATCACTAGAGGGTTGATGAATTTATTTGAGAAAATTACAGCGGCCATGGTTGTTGATGTTTAGAGAGGGGGAAACTGGATTAAAACCGCGTTGGGCTATGAATTCACTCGGTCATTCTTTTTTTTTTTTTTTCGTTTGTTAATGACAGGAACTGAATTGAAGAAGCGAGGAAGAAACTAGCAGATTTTAGAAAGAACGAGAATTGTACGATGGGAGATAAGGGTAGCGTGTTAAAACGAATATGAGATGGCGTATACAAGAAGCTTGACTAATTAAATTATTATCAATTAAATTTTCAGTGCGTTTATATATCGTACGCTCACACAACAACTCCAATCGAAATCCGATAAAAATACAATGTTACGGATCTAATGAAACTATTTTCGTCGAATTCCGAGACTGTGCCTCGGAAGGCTATTTTTAAATTCAATTTAAACGATATATTTTTAAAACTGAACAAACCACTTTTAATTTCAATTTTACAACTTCTATTATCCTCAGTACTATTAATATAATTTTTTTTTCAAGCCTTCAACGTATTTTTAACAGGCGTAAAATTCCAGATTCGACATTTTTATTCAACATTCAGTTATTTAATTCGATAATTTAATTGTCAAATAAATTGTGATATTCTTAATTCAAGTTAAAATTGCTCTATTGAATACTTAAAATCAATTAAATATTCCGATTTAAATGCTTGAAAATTCCGGGTCGTCACATTCCTCCCCCCTTAAAAGAATTTCGTCCACGAAATTACAAGTTAGGAAGAATGATCCAATACCCGTTTACCTTTTCCAAAAGCAATCAGTTTCTAACAATTCAACATCTTACCAACTACCTTTTTATAAAAGACCCATTATTATTCTTATTAACTTCCAAATCTTACCATTTGTTTAACCATTCAAGTTTCAATTTAAAACCAAATTTTGAATTATCAAAATTTTCTCAACATTTCTAACTCCCTAAATTTCCGAAAATTTTTGCCAGCGTCTCCTTTGCGCGGCTAGCTCGGCACAACTACAAAATGGCTCTACGGCCTCCCAAATCCAAAAGAAAACAAAAACCAAGCAGCTCAATCCAAATCCAAATCCCAATCAAATTTCATACCAAAATTTAAATACATACCTTTTGTCGGGCAATTTAAATGTATCTTCTGAAATCAAAATCAATTCTCTTTTCCATTTAGATTACCTGCATATTCTGCTTAGCACTAATATCCAATCACAATATCCCAAAATATTTTATCGGCTTTTTCACAAAATGCCAATACCTATTCATTCAAATACTAACTTGGAATATATTTATATTATCAATTTCCAATTAAGAAATTCACCATTCCTTACTTTAGTTAACCTAAGCATTTTATATGTTTCTTACATTTATTTTCACTTTACCACTTTAATTCATATCCATTTCTATTCAAATCGATTCTTTCATTTCCATATGAATTCAATTTATCTTTAACTCTGAATATTTAAATTTTATTTTCCATAAATAACTAATTCATATCATTACTTCAAATTGGTTTCCTTTGCTAATTTATTTTAGTTTCCAATTTGGATTCGATAGTCGTTAGCACAATTTTCTAAAATTTTCTAACTCCCAAAATTTCTGAAAATTTTTGGCAGAGTCCACTTTGTACGGAGGAGCTTTTGCAATTTGACAAAAGTTATATATACATCGACCCACACGTCGGAAAAACCAAAAACAGTTCATATTTCCTATTTTTATTGCGTAGGCGTACCTTATTTAGCATTTTAAGCAAGCGGCTTATTATTTTTAGCAAATAGCACTAGCAAATCCAGCCACACGGCTTCCAGGTACCTGTACTTACTCAATTTAAACATGTAGTGCCAAATATATGCAATTTAACAAGATTTCACTTAGTTGCAATTGTTAAACACATGAGTTCTAAAAGAAATTCACACTAAACATTTTTTTTCGGTAAGCAATCTACACAATTTTTCTACCAATTCAATTGTTTCGATTAATTTATAGCCATTTTCATTCAATTTGTATGGTTTTCAATCCATTCGTATACAACTTCATCAATTTGAATGATTTAAAACTCAATTGCTTACAATGAATTTATTTTTTTAAGCAAACTGAACTCATATTTAATTCAATTGCTCTCAAAATCATTTTATTTTACTCCTATCGATTCACAAAATTTTAATTTCTTCTATTTACATTAAATAACAATTTATTCTTAGCAATTTGACGAGATCTATGTGAATAAATAAGTATTTATGTTTTATAACCAATTTAAATGGATTTTAACTCAATTTATTCCTAATTCTATTCCATTTGAAAATTTATTCACAATCCACATATTCTCAGTTTCATTGCATTTCAATTTTATTAACCAAACTAGTTCATTCAAAACCATTAACACTTAGGTTCCTCTTCATTACCAAATAAATTTGCTTTTTATTTTAATTCATTCACAACCATTTATTTAGCTCGACGCATCCAAAGCTTGCATATTACTAACCATTCCCGAATTAATTCAACCCAAGCTTTAATTCCTTTACTCAGTTTATTCTATATTTGTTTATACCAAACTATTTTATTTAGCTCGAAAACAACCCAGGCTATTTCATTCAATAACCATTTCAATTTTTATTTGTGATTTATTCATTTGCGATTCATTTCTTATCCGCATTCATTTAAAACCATTACATTAACTTGAAAACATTCTATTTTCCCATTGTCTCCAAGTTATTTCAATTCTTTAACAATTTAAAAGGTTTACAATTGTTAAATTAAGAATTTCATTCCATCAAATATTATCGGCATCTCACCGAATTTATTTCAATTAAAATTTATATTTTTACTCAACTTAATTTCATCCCAATATCATTTAACTTAGTTTAAGTTGAATTAAATTCAACTTCCCCATCTATTTAGCTTAAGTCAATTTACTTTAATTTATTCAAATTTTTATACTTAAGCTCATTTTCATTTTTCAAGTGGATTTTTCTCTTTTCTATTCAACTTAACTCTATCACAATCAAAACTCATTTTCAATCTACAATTTCTTATGATTAGTTATTATAAAATTAAACTTTCAGATTCAACTCGTTCAATTTATTACAAGGCCATATCCAATTTATTTCCACTTATTTGGATTTTATTTGCCATTCTAACCAGTACTATTTTAATCTATTTCCATTTTTATTCGATACATTTCAATTCTATCTAATTTGTTAACACTTCAAGTTAAATTTTAATTAATAACTCAAGTCCTGATTCTACCATTCACTTTTAAATTACCATCCAATTTTATTAATCACAATATAATTACATTTACTTCACTATCCATTCAAGTCGAATTTGATTTATAACTTGAGTTTTATTTTTCAACTTCATCATAAACTCAGAATTCAATTCCATTAACTAATTCATTATCTAATTAATTCTTCCCCTAATCCAAAATTCAACATTTGATTTTAATCTCAAAATCTCTTCATTTAATTTTCTTAAGTTCAAATTTAGTTTATAATACAAGTTTTGATCTTCATTTTATTTTTCAATTCATCAAACAATATTTATTTTGGGTTTCTATCTCACTTTATCAAATTTTATAAGCCACAACTTATTATTTACACAATTCCATCCATCATAGGCTTAAATATATTCTTCTTTTATTTTAACTCAAGCCTTATGCTTATATATAACCCAAGCATATTTTATTCCAAGTATTATAATTCTTTTACACTTTATTCTTATTTATTCATTCCAATTCATATTCAATTTATTTTTCATTTGTTCAGGTAAGAATCTAGTTCCATCCAATAATTCAATTGAATTCTTATCCCAATTCAGTTTTACTTTAACTCGGATTTATTCAACTCAATCCAATTTCAACTAAATTGGAATACAACTGGATATTATTTTCAGCCTATCCAATTAATTTCAATCTAGTCAAATTTTAATTTCCCATCCAAGTTAATTCCATTTTTAACTTTTCTCTTTAAATTTAAATTCCAACATCCAAAGCTTATATTTCCCTGATTTAAAAATCAACTCAATTTATAAGCTTATAACCTATCTCATCAGGATTTTTAAACATCCGACTTTTGTTTTAGAATCATCTTAAAATCTCCAACATCTCAAATCTCATTTCTCAAAAATTTAAACCAATCCTGGTTTTTATTTTCAACACATTTCCTTTGAGATTTTCAGAAACAACTAGCTTTTCTGAATAAATCAATTTGGCAGCAATCCATCACTTAGAAATTCGAAAACGAATACTGATGATGCGGCCGTCATCATCAGAATTATTTTCCAATAATCCAAGTGATTTCAATGCTATATCACTTCCAACATCCATTTAAAACAGATTTCCATTCAGAAATATTTCCAAAACAGTAATGCTATCATTTATCTTTAAAACACTTCCAAATCTCCGGTATTTAAATTTTCAAATCCTGCTTAAATAAATTTTAACTATAATTCATATGTACAATTTATACTTATACAAATTTCCATTTGATTGTATTTCAATTTATAAATTACATTTATAATTCATATTTATAAATTTCATTTTATAATGAATTTATTCCCCTAAATTTTAGTTATATTTCAATTTCTATTTAAATTTTTACTTAACAATGATAATACTTTAATATTATCATTTCTAACATCCAAGCAACCATATACTAGCTAAATAGTTTTCAAAAACTATTCTTTATTTCAAAATATGTTTTTGGGTAAAATTATTTCATTTACCCATATTTAAAATAATACCGTGTCGATTGTTCTATTAAAGTGTTTAGAAACCCCTTCAATACAGTTGCGCTTGTCGACGAAGGTTCATATGCCACTCAATAAATCAATCAACACAATATTAAAACAATTTATATTCACTAACAAATACACGCTCATATCTATTAATACGCTGAAACTCATTCCAGAGTACTATAGACTCTATTTTATGAGTAATTCCCACCAGAGCCAAGGTTATCTCCAACCTAAGCTCTGATACCAAGTGTAACGACCCGCAAATCCATACCCCTTGAGTCAACACTATTCTACAACAATCAACTCAAGTTGTACAGAAATACGAACCATTTGGGTTAAAGAAGAAGAGGAGGAAGAAGAAAATAGAAAACAACATCAGAATCTAACCATCGCAGTGGAATAAAATATAATAGAAAATAAATGATCTTTACTCAAAAGTCAAATATCTCTGTTTACATATATTACATCATCAGAGTACATCAATCACAGCTCAACATCAATAATATACAAATGAATACTCAACAACTCAACACAGCAGAATACGTATATATATACAAGTACGGGAGTACATATCGCCATCCAGCTCGTCTCCTGAGCTCCACACCATTATATCCTGTACCCTATAATACTCGGTCTGACCCGAGCATTATAGTTAAATAACACCCGAGTCAGTCTGGAAGACCAGCGTGAGAAAATCGCACCCAATTTGATTATTAAAGTTTCAAAAATTCTTTGACAGCAAAAGCATCTCGTAAGACCACGCCAGAAATAAACATGTCGGGTTTTTACCTTACGATAGCTAAAACAATTTTTATATAAATCCTCTGATATTATAATAATGTCTGTATACAAATACTTATAAAATAGCCGAAATTGTTACATGATTAAATTACAGCTACTAGCCACAGAGTGGGTAATACAAACAAAACTCGTACAAGGCTCGTAGGGAGAATGGATTTCCAACCAATGACTAGGCACTGGGGTACCACCTGTCACAGTACGGGGCCTAGATCACCGTACCGGGGAGTACGCCCGCTCCCCTGCAACGAAAGGCTGGGACTACCCCTTACTGGATAATCCCGAGTGACATCACCCCGCGGTTGGGATCAGCAACCGCACCACTAAGCCGAAAATAAAAAGGGACATCTAGACTGGAATGACCTCACCCTGCTTGGGTGCTACCCACCTAGTCTTGCTGCATAACCCCTGATTTTCAGTCATTCCCATTTGATGAGGCTTGAGGCTAAGCGTTATCTTTATAGAACATATTCCTTAGAATGTCCATCGTCCACCTGACGATGTTTCGCAAGCATTCATCCATACAAGTCCGTCACGGGTTCGAACGGAACCGAAGGCACTATTCCTACTACATCCATTTTGGAAATATCCTCAGGATTAGTAGCGACTAGCTCTTGCACTTCACTACTCCATCTTCGAATCCAAAAACGTTTTCACGAAACGTACAAACCGGATTGAAGTTGTTTTCGAGAAATAAATCTCGATCCCGGTCTCTTCGAAACGATTAGCGCATTTGTCCAATATTGATAGTCGGTTATTTTACTATCAATTAATATTCACAAACAACCATCAACAAATAAATAATTTCCCAAATTATTTATTTATCTCAAAATATCTTTACAAGATGTATTTCTATTTTCAATCCTTTGAAAACAGTTTCAAAACCGTCTTTCTTTTCAGAATCAACTTTCCCAAATATTTTCTATCTCCTCTTAAATCACCAAGCACAAAAATAGATTTTTCAAATAATTTAAAACACTTTACTTTGAAATGTATACTTTAAAACATTTAGAATAAAACTACTTAAATAATTTGTTAAAAATACATACTATATGAATTGGAGAAAATAAGGTTACTTTATAAAATATAAAACCAGGTTTTCACTTTTAAAACAAATACTAAGTCACTTTTAAATAATTAATGTTATAATATATATTAAAAGGCTTGCTTTAGAAATTAAATATTAGAAATAATAAATTTTACAAAAACTTGCTTCCTTAAAAAAAACAACTTTAAAACATTTAATTTATATTTACAAATTTACTTTTAAAAACGTGTACTTGGCCATCCAGAGAGAATTTCAACTTCAAGCACTTAAATCAATTTCCCGAATTGATTTTCAATTCTTTCTATTTGAAATAAATTTCTTTACTTGCTCGGTACATTTCAAAATTCATTAATTATGGACTTTATTATTATTTTTTATTATTTGCTGTTTGATTTTAAACCTTTTAACTGAAATATACAAATTTCAGGCTTTTCCCATTTTCTTCTTTGACCCTTTCAAAATTTAGAATCCTAAATTTGAAATAAATGTTCTGCTCTTTTAGATATTAGCATTGGAGTTTACAATTCATTAACTTTCTATTAATTCAAAAATCTCCTTTCTATATTCAAGATTTATTAATTAGAATTCTTATGTCACTTTATTTTATTTTTATTTCATTCTTAAATTTATTTAAATTTCCATAATTATTTTACTTACAACTTCATTTCCTTTCTTTGTTTCCAACATCCAAGTTATCTATTTTTCTGGAAATTCAATATACCCAATTATCCATTCAAACCATAGCATTCAATATTTCATCATAATCCATCATAAAATATCAAATCATAATAATAGGGTAATTTAAATAATTTAAATAAAAGTTGAGGGATCCAGTTGGATCCCTCCAACCTGTTTTCCCTACATCCACAGACGTTAGCATAATATAATGCATCAATTCCCAAATATAGCATACAATAGCACATCAAACAATTCAACCATTCAAACAATTATTAAAATTTAATTATTTAAATTTAAATTTAACTGAGTGAGATTAACTCACCTTTGACCTTTACTTTGCAACCCAATCCATCTCGCTTGTTTTCTCGATTTATAGACCTTGTATAAATAATTTATGGCTTAATAATTTATTAACATTTGAACTAAGCAAACAGTCTATTAACATTTAATAGTGTAATTTAAACTAATTTTTCCTTAAACAATTTTAGTAACCAAAATAAATTTCATAGGTTAATTAAATAGTTAATTTCCCAAATTCATTATATATATATTTATATCCATTTACCTATGTACTTCTTGAAACTACTTATACAAAATGACCTATATACATTTTTTTGTTTTTTTTAAAAAAACAATTCAGTTTTTATATAAGCTCTATAACAGTGTTAACATCCATATATGTATATATATTTCTGGTTTCTATAATTATATAAATATAAGTTATTAAAATAGGGTGTGTAACTATATACATATAAACTGCTATATACCTTACTGGGAAAATGATTCCAGGCTATACCACCCTCGACATCAACGCTACAAGCTCGCACGCACCCTGGAAATCACGATCACGAACTCTGGTACCTCGCATAGCTCGATCGCCGCTGCCATTCGTAACGCCATAGCGCCAAACTAGATCGCGACAGCCTTTCCCTCCAACCCTAATTCGCCTCCACCAATCGTGACTGCCACCACTGAGTCGACCCACTGCTCAAACCATCTGGCGACCCATAGTCGTCACCTCGCCCAAATTGCGAACGCGGCCACCCCCCCAAACCCTAATCGCAACCATTGACCCTCCAGGAGTTCGCCTGCCTTCTCCTATTGCATGCGCGCGACCTCGGTTTTATTTGAGATCGGCTAGGTTTCCAATTTGCATATACGAACGAATTCGTATTTATTTATTTATTTTTTCGATCGACCAAAAGTCGAATCACGAGAGGGTTGATGAATTTATTTGGGAAAATTACAGCGGCCATGGTTGTTGATGTTTAGAGAGGGGGAAACTAGATTAAAACCGCGTGGGGCCATGAATTCACTCGGTCATTCATTTTTTTTTCTTTTTCGTTTGTTAATGACAGGAACTGATTTGAAGAAGCGAGGAAGAAACTAGCAGATTTTAGAAAGAACGAGAATTGTACGATGGGAGATAAGGGTAGCGTGTTAAAACGAATATGAGATGGCGTATACAAGAAGCTTGACTAATTAAATTATTATCAACTAAATTTTCAGCGCGTCTATATGTCGTCCGCTCACACAACAACTCCGATCGAAATCCGATAAAAATACAATATTACGGATCCAATGAAACTATTTTCGTCGAATTCCGAGACTGTGCCTCGGAAGGCTATTTTTAAATTCAATTTAAACGATATATTTTTAAAACTGAACAAACCACTTTTAATTTCAATTTTACAACTTTTGTTATCCTCAGTACTATTAATATAAATATTTTTTCAAGCCTTCAACTTATTTTTAACAGGCGTAAAATTCCAGATTCGACTTTTTTATTCAACTTCCAGTTATTTAATTCGATAATTTAATTGTCAAATAAATTGTGATATTCTTAATTCAAGTTAAAATTGCTCTATTGAATACTTAAAATCAATTAAATATTCCGATTTAAATGCTTGAAAATTCCAAATTATTTATTTTCCAAAATTATCTTTACTAGATATATATAATTTCCACACTTCAACATTTGGAAACAAATTTCAAATCACTTTTCACCTTTACCACTTTTGAAAGCAAATTTCAATCATTTTCCTTACGCGGAAATACTTTTATTTCAACATGGTTCATTTAAACCAATTAAATAAATCCTTAACGATTTACTTTATATTTACGTTCCAAATCCGTAAATTAATTCCCACACTTCAAAAATAAATCAACGTTTATTTTTAAACAAATTTCCCTTTCTTTTATAAATTCCATAGTGAATTTACAATTCCCAAAATATCTATGAATATACGATTTCCCAAACCGATTTCTAATATTCATTTTCAATTTATCTTTAAAAGATAAAATCTTAAAATATTCACTTCATATTGGAAAACATTTCCATACTTATTTAATAATAAGAAATTCACAAATCCATTTAATTTCAACACTTGGAAAATAATTGATATACTTAAATCAAAATTAAGTATATATTCCATTCTTTAAGAAAAACATTCTTTTAAACACATTAATTTGTGCCAAAACGAATGTTGCGTAAAACATCGTTACGACGATCCAAAATCACTAGTATGGGGATTCGAAATTTAGATAGATATATAAATCCCAATACTATATAAAACATTTCTTTTCGGAAATCACTTACTATAACAACATTGTTATAGTCCACCATTTCCTTCTATTTCTCGAAACATATATTCCAACAATGAATGTTGAAATCTATGTTTTCGATGTTTAATACATTTTAAAACATCATTAAAATGATTAACTTCATTTTATAATATAGCTTTCCCAAAAATTACCATTTTATTTAATAATATATTCACTGTCCAAAATCGTGAATATACTTCACTAACCAAATTTCAACATTTCTACATATTTTATATAAAAAATAGTTCGCTACCCAAAATCGCGAATATACTTCTTTTAATAAATTTCTATATTCAATTTATCCAATTCCATTGATTTCGAATTTATAAACAATGTCTATAAATTCCATTTCTATTTATAAACTTCAATTTATAAATCTCCTTTATTAATCCGATTCAATTAATTTATCTCAAATATATATCAAAAGTCCATATTATAAGTTAAATACTTATAATTCATTTATTTACAAAATCGTTCTTTTTAAAACTTCTATTACTTATAAGATTCATTTATATTTTATAACAACTTTAACTTATAAAATCTCCTTTATTAACAATTTCTATTAATATCCCGTTTAAATGCCCAAAATCCAGTTTATAAGTTAATTACTTATAAATCTTTTATTTCACAACATCTATTCATTTTATAATCTTCACAATTTATAAATCTATAATTTTTAATGAAATCCATTTCATACTTCATTTTAACACTTAATGAACTCGTTTTATAATTCCAATATTGTGTGTGTGTATATATATATATATATATATATATATATATATATATATATATATATATATATGTATATATATATATATAATAAATATCAATGTTAAAAATCTTTTATATACATCCTTTATAATAATTCAAAAATCCAAATTTAAACTATTTTATAAAGCTATTTATTTTAAAAATCACCTTTTGGTTATATTTCATAAAAATATTAATTTTTATAACATAAAAATTTATAACATTTTAATTATTTAAAATGAATCTGTTCAAAAATTAAATAAAACGTATACTTTGAAAAATCATTTTAAAAATCCTTTTAAAATCAAAATCGTTATTTTTAAACTTTAAAAATGGATCCGATGATGCAACATCACCAAATAGTCAAACATGACAAACCAAACATCATATATCAATATGATAATCAACAAATATCACAATATCTGTAAATAAATCAATATAATTGAGGAATCCAGTTGGATCCCTCCAACCTGTTTCCCTGCATCCAAAGATGTTAGCACAATACCAATTCCGTTCCAATACGGAATATCGCAGTATATGGAATCTATAAAAATATTATCCGCTTAATAGGTGGCGCAATAGGGTCTCATCTGCTATATAATGCGGGAAGTCAACTCCAAGTACATATATAATACCAATTCCAATCAAGATGGAATTATCGCGGTATATGTTTTTAATAAATAACATCCGCTTAATAGACGGCATATATTGTCTATTTAACATAATAGATAACAAATTTTCATCCAATCATACAATCAAGAAATTTTAAATTTAACTATTTAAAATTTAAATCGATACAATTTGATTGAGTGAGAAGTTCTCACCTTGCTTTTATTTCCGTTTTTCAGCTTTTATTTCGAATAAAATTAAACACGCGTTTAATTTTACCCGAAAATCTCACTAACTCCAAACGACTCCTAACCGGCTCCATTGCGTAGTGCTTGATAAAACGAATCCAACGCAATTCGTTTCGTAAAAATCCGACCTCGTATGAAGAAGTTATGACATTTATAAGTTTACACGAATTTAAATATAAATAAATTACAATTTCTTTTTTTTATTAACCAATTGAATATCGGCCGCACGTTTGTGAAGATGGAATCCAGGCCGCACGCGACTTCATCTCCTCCATCAGGTAAATACGCGAGCTCGAACCCATATATCACGTTAAAACCTAGATGGCCGCACCTTATCCACTGATCGAGAACACGATCAATTTACGCCAAACGAAAGCACGTCTCGAGCTCGACCTACGCCGTGAATCTCATGCAACTCGGTGGTCTTTATTGCTCGAATTTCGTGCGTGAAGCTCGGCTGTTCAAGCCCCTTTTGTCGTTAATCCGTCGCGTCATTTCCGATCATGACCGTTGAGAATGTAGATCTCGATACGATCTATAACTTTGTAGTTGGAGCTTTCTTGAATTAACGTATGGATTGGAAGATAATTGAAGAAGAAAACTGGAAATTTTCGGCCATTAATATATATGAAACAGCCGCTAGGGTTTTCTGAGTAGGGTTTGTGAAAATAAGAAAATCTTGTGGCCTTTTATAGAAAATTACATGACACTATTCACCCGAAAATTTTCCGAACTCCAAGCGAAGCGTGCCGTTTGGCGTTTCTAAGGTTTACCCCGCGTTTCGAACACAATGGAACATGTTTCGGGAGCCAATTCAATCATCTGTGCGAGTTATGGAAATAAAGATCAAATTTAAATTAAATCGATTAACCAAATTTCTAGGCGTTTTAGCTTGCCTCGGACAAACAGTAAATCCGAATGACACAAAATTTGAAATATTACAATAATATCACATTACGGATCCGGTGAAACTGGTTTCGTCGAAATCCGAGACTGTTTGAAAATTTTCTATTTTAACTCGTCAATTAAATATTAAAATATTCAATTTTCACAAATTAACTTCAAATTCAATTTTAAAAGTTCTATAACATCATTATAACTCCAACATGGTATAATAAAATTTTACAAATCATTTTCAATGATATTTAACCCAATTTCGAATTATTTCTGTAATTTCAACTATTAAATTATCGATTTAATTATTCAATTAAATCCAGATATTCGAAAAATAAATTATTCGACTAATAAATTTCACTTATTAATATTTAAAATCATTTAAATATAAAAAATTAATTGACAGAAATTCAGGGTCGTTACACCTTAATTAATTATCATAAGTGATTATCCTTAATCACTTTTATTAATTAATAAATGACATTGAGTAATTATCGTTTAATCCCTTGATTGTAATGGTTGCGGATTTTCGGCCACGAAGGTCGACATCAATACGTCCACTATATCAACTGCCGAGTAATCGAATGCCAGAAACCGAACCGTTAGGGTTAAAAAAGAGGTAGAAGATAAAAGAAGAAAGAAAGAAGAAGAAAACAGAAACAATAACAGAATCTCACAATCGCAGCGGAACAACATATAATAGATAAATGAATATCTTTAAAACAAAGAATTATATCAGTTATTACATTACATCATCGTTACATTTTATTAACAGAGTTTACAACAACAAACAACGGAAAAGAAATACTATATACTAGTTGATACGCCATGCCATCCAGATTGCTCCTGATCTCTACAGCAACTCCTGAATTCCAGAATGACGTGAAAACCTGACTCTAGACTGCCCGTGCTAAAATTGGTGGGCACCCAGAGTTTAGGAAGGAAACAATAAATTCCAGGTCAGTCATGGCACAGGTGTGAGAACTTAAAACAGTTATTCTTTTAAAAAACAAAGAAATATTTTTAAATTAGATTCGCAATGCTTTTAGAAAATGAGACTACCATAAGGCCTCCCGCACACACACAGACAATGCAAACGCAGAATCAGAGGATATTTCTCCTTATGATAGTCAAATATGCTTGATACGCAAATTTTCTTTGATATTATTACTATAGGTGCAATGTGTAGAAAAACATTTCGAAAGTAATGATATAAATCTTAGCTAACATACACATTCTAAACTATGTCTACTATAGCTACCATCTAAACAGTGGGGCGCCACCATAAGTAAATGGCAGGTTCTACAACTAAAACCGTACAAGGTACGTATTGGAGTTTGGATTTTCCAACAAATCGTCTGGCCAAGGAACTTCCCATTGCCAAATTTGACCATATGGAACACTAAATATAACAATCACGGCATCCAAAACATCATATATCATATGATAACAGAATATATCACAATATCTGTAAATAAATAAATACGGGTGAGAAATCCAGTTGGATCCCTCCAACCTATTTCCCTGCAACCACGGATGTTAGCACAATACCTATCCCGTTCCAATACGGCATATCGCGGTATATGGAATTTATAAAATATTATCCGCTATTATGCGGCGCAAATGGGTATCATCTGCTATATAATGCGGGAAAATCAACTCCAAGGACATATATAATACCAATTCCACTTCAAGATAGAATATCGCGGCATATGCTTTTAATAAATAACATCCACTTAATATACGGCGTATAGGGTCTATTTAAAACAATAGATAATAATTTATCATTCAAACATGCAATCAAGCAATTTTAAATCTATTTATTTAAAATTTAAATCGAAACAATTTCGATTGAGTGAGAAGTTCTCACCTTGCTTCCAATAGCGGTTTCAGCGTTTATTTCGAATAAAATTAAACGCACGTTTAATTTTATTCGAAATATTTCAATAACTCCAATCGATTCCAATCCAGCTCCATTGCGTAATGCTCGACAATACGATTCCAACGCAACTGGTTTCGTCAATTTCTGATCTCGTATGACAAAATTATCAATTTTTAAAGTTCGTACACATTATAATATAAATTAATTTCAATTTCTTTTATATTTTTATACCTAGATTCAATCAGAGCCGTCCATCACTAAGCCCTAGAATCTGGGCCGCATATTCCAATCATCTTCTTCCTCCAGTTACGAAATCGCATACGAGACCCATAGCCGCCAAAATCATCCAATTATCGCGCCACCTTCGTGCCATTTGAAGACGATCGGCTACCTCCATATCGAAGCCCAACGTCTACTCCATCTTTGCCACAACCACGAACAACTCGGCCTCTTCCTGCTCACGAAATTCGCGCTCGAAACGACGACGAACACGTCCTCTTTTTGCCCCCGAACGACGACGATACCCAAAGTCTACGGTTGGATCTGAAGATCTTCTCACGCTCTACAACTTTCATGTTGAAGGTTTCTCATAAATGTCTATGGATTTGAAGAAATCGAAGGGAGAATGAGATGAATGTTTCGGCCATTGATTTCTGAAGGTGGCGGCTAGGGTTTAGAATTAGGGTTTAGTGTAAAAGTGAATAATCAAGGTCCTTTTATAGAAAATTTCCGTGCATTATTCACCCGAAATTCTTTCCGAACTCAAAACAAAGCGTGCCGCCTGGTGTTTATAATGTTTTACCCCCATTTCGAACGCAATGGAATATATATCGGAAGCCAATTCGATCATATTTGAAAGATAAGTTTTTGAATCGACTATTTAAATTCAAAATTCACTCGAATCGATTTTTACGCGTTTTAGCTTGCCCCGGACAAACCTTAAATCCGATTGACACGAAATTTGAAATCATACAATAATATAACATTACGGATTCGATGAAACTGGTTTCGTCGAAATACGAGACTGTTTGAAAAATGGCTATTTTAACTCGTCAATTAAATATTAAAATATTCAATTTTCACAAATTAACTTTTAATTCAATTTTAAAAGTTCTATAACATCATTCAAACTCCAATATGATTAAATGCAACTTTATAAATCATTCTTAATCACATTAAACCCGGTTTCCAATTATATCTGTAATTTCACATATTAAATTATCGATTTAATTATCCAATTAAATCAAGATATTCGAAATAAATTTTTTTTGACTTACAAATTTTACTTATTAATATTTAAAATCAATTAAATATACGAATTTCAAAAGACAAAAATTCTGGGTCATTACAAACTTCCCCCCTTAAAAGAATTTCGTCCTCGAAATTACCAAGTAAGAAAAAGTTATAGAATCCATTAACTTTTCAAAATCCATAGTTAAACTTCTTTCAATAACTTTACTAAGTTTTCAAATCATACTTAGTTATCTTTTCAAAACTAACTATATCGTTTAACTTTTAACTTTAAACTTTAAATCAAAACTTAGTTTTCACAAAATTTTCCAATTTTCTCAAAAATATTCTAACGCCTTAAATTTCCAAAAAAAAATTCGCCATGGTCTCTTTTGCGCGGTTCGATCCGAAAAAAAGGGCAATATATATATATATATATATATATATATTATATATATATATATATATATATATACATATATATATATACATATATATATATCACAAATATACATCTCATCAAGTAATGAGGCATCCCGCAGTGAAAGAAGTGTAAAAGTACGATATGTAATCCGAGATATGTGTCTTATATATTATTAGCGAGCATATACGGCTAATGTAGCGGAAAGTGAGCTCCAAAAGCGAAGCAAGCGCAATCCGCACCTACTAAACACTCAACAAACAATGAGAAACATGTTTATACGAAAATAATATCAATATACAACGTATATCACTACAACAACTATATATGTCAATATAGCAAATGTAAACGAAAGCAATAAATTCAACCATCAACCAACTATCATCCTACTAACATCCATAACCAAATCAATATTAATTCATATTCAATTAGTTTGCATTCACCAATTTACATTCAAGTTGGTTCACTTCCAAATCAAATTCAATTCTCTTTAGAATTCACTTAACTTCCAATTTGATTTCAATTACTTTAGCTTTCAATTTCATTAATTCGATTTCATATGGATTTCTATACAATCAACTAACCATCATTTAACAAACAATGTATATCCAACATTACCAAATTTCTTTACTTTACTTACATTCATTCAATTAGGTTCATCACTTTTAATTTGCTTTAATGAATTAACACTTACATCCATTATTTCATACCAATTCATTTACATTCGGTTGATTAACATTCAATTCATTCATTAATTCAATTGCTAATTCATTTTACCATATAAAGTTGAATTGCATTTATATAACTCAAGTTCATATTCACCACTTCACTTTATTAATTTACTTTGATACCCAAAATCAACTTCATTCAACATTACTTAAGTTATATTCCATTTCAAACATCATTTGTTTATCTTAACTTAAATTCCCCCTTATAAATCCAATTCAGATTCCAATTCGTCACTTATTCAAATTCATATCTCATTTTGCTTAACAAAATTGTTTAACCATTTTATCATTTGGTTTCACTTACATTCAACAATTAGAACTAGGATTTTTAATTTCAAATTTGTTTATCACAACCAAACTTCAATTTTCAATTTACTGTGGTAGCAAATCCATCACACAGAAACTCGAAAATGATACTGATGATGCTGCAGTCATCACCCTTATTATTACCCAGCAATAGTAGAGAATTCAGTGCTTAATATTCTTTCAAAAAAATTTCCTTTTATTCATAAATCACATTTATAAATTTTTTACTTATATAATTTCACTATTTTCTCTTTACTTATATAAGATCATTTCACAATTGTAAATCATATTAATTATAATTCCATACTTATAATTCTTCGCTTATACAATTTATTCTTTTAATTAACTTATATATATTCTTACATTTTCAGCAACCAAACTAAACATTTTAATAATTTATGAAAAATTATTTCCTTTATATATAAAATATAATCAAGGTAAAATTATTTCATTTACCCAATTTAAAATGATACTATGTCGGTTTATCTCGTTTAAGAGTTTAGAAGCCCCTATCGAAACAGTTAGCTAGACTCCATGTAACGACCCAGAATTTCTGTCAATTGAAATTCAAATATTTAATCGGTTTTAAATATCAACAAGTAAAATTTGTAAGTCGAATGAAGTATATTTCGAATATTTAGATTTAATTGGATAAGTAAATCGATAACTTAATATTTGGAATTGCATAAATAATTGGGAATTGGGTTTAATGTGAATAAAAATAATTTATAAAGTTATATTAAATCAAATTGGAGTTAGAACAATGTTTGTGAACTTTTAAAATTGAATTAAAAGTTAAATTGCAGAAATTGAATATTTTAAATATTTAATCGACTAGTGAAAATAGTCATTTTTCAAATAGTTTCGGATTTCAATGAAACCAGTTCATCGGATCCGTAATGTTATATTATTGTAAGGTTTCAAATTTTGTGTCAATCGGATTTACTGTTTGTCCGGGGCAAGCCAAAACACATAGAAATTTGTTTAATCGATTTAATTTAAATTTGATCGTTTATTTCCGTAACTCGCACATATGGTCAAATTAGCTTCCGAAACATCTTCCATTGTGTCAATCGATTTAATTCAAATTTTGTGTAAACGTCACACGATCATGCTTGATTTTCGAAGAGATGGCTTGACAGAGCATGGCCGGCCTGTGGGCGATGATAGTGCTCGTCGTGGCCTTTCGAATGAAGGTGTTCGATTAACTTGAAATCGCTCGTGTTGGTCGCGAAAATTTCTTGAACAACGGCGGCATGGGTTTGACTTGAACCTTGAAGGGAATCGCGTGAGTGTGGAAGAAAATGAATGCGGCCGAGATCTGGATGCTTTAGTATGAACGACTCTGATTGAATCTGGGTATAAAAATATAATAGAAATTGAAATAAATATATTATAAATGCGTACAAACTTTGTAATAACATAACTTTTTGATACGAGGTCAAAAACGCACGAAACAAATTGCATCGGGTTCGTTTTGACGAGCACTATGCAATGGAGCCGGTTTGGAGTCGTTTAGAGCTAGTGATAATTTTGGATAAAATTAAAAGCGTGTTTAATACTATTCAAAACAAAACGCTACAACTGTTATCGGAAACTCAAGGTGAGAACTTTTCACTCAATCGAATTGTTTCGATTTAAATTTTAAATAGTTAGATTTAAAATTGCTTGATTGTATGCTTGGATGATAATTATATCCATTGTTTTGAAATAGACCCTATACGCCGTATATTAAGAAGATGTTATTTATTAAACACATATACCGCGATAATTCCAACTTGATGTGGAATTAGTATTATATATGTATTTGGAGTTGATTTCCCGCATTATATAGCGGATGAGACCCTATTGCGTCGCATAATAGCGGATAATATTTTATAAATCCCATATACCGCGACATTTCATCTCGAAGTGAAATTGGTATTGTGCTAACATCTTTGGATGCAGGGAAACAGGTTGTAGGGATCCAACTGGATTCCTCAAACATTTGAATTTATTTCATATGCTGTGTGTTGGTTAATTTATAATCCGTGTGATTATCTTTGTGATTGAGATTGTTGAACGCTGTAGGTTAGTCGAATATATTTTTGGTATCATTGTATATCGAAAATAGATAAAAATTGGATTTTTGAAATTTCAAGTTGAATGTTATAGTAAAAATTACTTTTGAGAATTGGCATATTGAATAAAATTCAAAATTACGGAAAAAAGGGGCTAAGTAAATGGATTTCGATTTATATTATTATAAGTTGAAGAAATTTATTTTAAAAAGAAATGATTTTGTACATTCATTGGAGATTTATTAAGCGATTAACTTCATTTTATAATATAGCTTTCCCAAAAATAACCATTTTATTTAATAATATATTCATTGTCCAAAATCGTGAATATACTTCACTAACCAAATTTCAACATTTCTACATATTTTATATAAAGAATAGTTCGCTATCCAAAATCGCGAATATACTTCTTTTAATAAATTTCTATATTCAATTTATCCAATTCCATTGATTTCGAATTTATAAACATGTCTATAAATTCCATTTCTATTTATAAACTTCGATTTATAAATCTCCTTTATTAATCCGATTCAATTTATATGTCTCAAACATATACCAAAAGTCCATATTATAAGTTAAATACTTAAAATTCATTTATTTACAAAATCGTTCATTTTAAAACTTTTATTACTTATAAGATTCATATTTTATAACAACTTCAACTTATAAAATCTCCTTTATTAACAATTTCTATTAATATCCCGTTTAAATGCCCAAAATCCAGTTTATAAGTTAATTACTTATAAATCTTTTATTTTACAACATCTATTCATTTTATAATCTTCACAATTTATAAATCTATAATTTTTAATGAAATCCATTTTATACTTCATTTTAACACTTAATGAACTCGTTTTATAATTCCAATATTATATATATATATATATATATATATATATATATATATATATATATATATATATATATTATAAATATCAATGTTAAAAATCTTTTATATACATCCTTTATAATAATTCAATAATCCAAATTTAAACTATTTTATAAATCTATTTATTTTAAAAATCACCTTTTGGTTATATTTCACAAAAATCTTAATTTTTATAACATAAAAATTTATAACATTTTAATTATTTAAAATGAATCAATTCAAAAATTAAATAAAACGTATACTTTGAAAAATCATTTTAAAAATCCTTTTAAAATCAAAATCGTTATTTTTAAACTTTAAAAATGGATCCGATGATGCAACATCACCAAATAGTCAAACATGACAAACCAAACATCATATATCAATATGATAATCAACAATATCACAATATCTGTAAATAAATCAATATAATTGAGGAATCCAGTTGGATGCCTCCAACCTGTTTCCCTGCATCCAAAGATGTTAGCACAATACCAATTCCGTTCCAATACGGAATATCGCGGTATATGGAATTTATAAAAATATTATCCGCTTAATAGGTGGCGCAATAGGGTCTCATCTGCTATATAATACGAGAAATCAACTCCAAGTACATATATAATACCAATTCCAATCAAGATGGAATTATCGCGGTATATGTTTTTAATAAATAACATCCGCTTAATAGATGACGTATATTGTCTATTTAACATAATAGATAACAAATTTTCATCCAATCATACAATCAAGAAATTTTAAATCTAACTATTTAAAATTTAAATCGAAACAATTTGATTGAGTGAGAAGTTCTCACCTTGCTTTCATTTCCGTTTTTCAGCTTTTATTTCGAATAAAATTAAACAAGCGTTTAATTTTACCCAAAATTCTCACTAACTCCAAACGACTCCTAACTGGCTCCATTGCGTAGTGCTTGATAAAACGAATCCAACGCAATTCGTTTCGTAATAATCCGACCTCATATGAAGAAATTATGACATTTATAAGTTTACACGAATTTAAATATAAATAAATTACAATTTCTTTTTTTATTAACCAATTGAATATCGGCCGCACGTTTGTGAAGATGGAATCCAGGCCGCACGCGATTTCACCTCCTCCATCAGGTAAATACGCGAGCTCGAACCCATATATCACGTTAAAACCTAGGTGGCCGCACCTTCTCCACTGATCGAGAACACGATCAATTTAAGCCAAACGAAAGCTCGTCTCGAGCTCGACCTACGCCGTGAATCTCATGCAACTCGGTGGTCTTTATTGCTCGAATTTCGTGCGTGAAGCTCGGCTGTTCAAGCCCTTTTTGTCGTCAACCCGTCGCGTCATTTCCAATCATGACCGTTGAGAATGTAGATCTCGATACGATCTATAACTTTGTAGTTGGAGCTTTCTTGAATTAACGTATGGATTGGAAGATAATTGAAGAAGAAAACTGGAAATTTTCGACCATTAATATATATGAAACGGCGGCTAGGGTTTTCTGAGTAGGGTTTGTGAAAATAAGAAAATCTTGTGACCTTTTATAGAAAATTACATGACACTATTCACCCGAAATTTTTCCGAACTCCAAACGAAGCGTGCCGGTTGGCGTTTCTAAGGTTTACCCCGCGTTCCGAACACAATGGAATGTGTTTCGGGAGCCAATTCGATTATCTGTGCGAGTTATGGCAATAAAGATCAAATTTCAATTAAATCGATTAACCAAATTTCTAGGCGTTTTAGCTTGCCTCGGACAAACCGTAAATCCGATTGACACGAAATTTGAAATATTACAATAATATCACATTACGGATCCGGTGAAACTAGTTCCGTCGAAATCCGAGACTTTTTGAAAATTTTCTATTGTAACTCATCAATTAAATATTAAAATATTCAATTTTCACAAATTAACTTCAAATTCAATTTTAAAAGTTCTATAACATCATTATAACTCCAACATGATATAATAAAATTTTACAAATCATTTTCAATCATATTTAACCCAATTTCGAATTATTTCTGTAATTTCAACTATTAAATTATCGATTTAATTATTCAATTAAATCCAGATATTCGAAAAATAAATTATTCGACTTATAAATTTCACTTATTAATATTTAAAATCAATTAAATATAAAAAAATTAATTGACATAAAATCTGGGTCGTTACACCTTAATTAATTATCATAAGTGATTATCCTTAATCAATTTTATTAATTAATAAATGACATTGAGTAATTATCGTTTAATCCCTTGATTGTAATGGTTGTGGATTTTCGGCCACGAAGGTCGACATCAATACGTCCACTATATCAACTGCCGAGCAATCGAATGCCAGAAACCGAACCGTTAGGGTTAAAGAAGAGGTAGAAGATAAAAGAAGAAAGAAAGAAGAAGAAAACAGAAACAATAACAGAATCTCACAATCGCAGCGGAACAACATATAATAGATAAATGAATATCTTTAAAACAAAGAATTATATCAGTTATTACATTACATCATCATTACATTTTATTAACAGAGTTTACAACAACAAACAACGAAAAATAAATACTATATACTAGTTGATACGCCATGCCATCCAGATTGCTCCTGATCTCCACAGCAACTCCTGAATTCCAGAATGACGTGAAAACCTGACTCTAGACTGCCCGTGTTAAAATTGGTGGGCACTCAGAGTTTAGGAAGGAAACAATAAATTCCAGGTCAGTCATGGCACAGGTGTGAGAACTTAAAACAGTTATTCTTTTAAACAACAAAGAAATATTTTTAAATTAGATTCGCAATGCTTTTAGAAAATGAGACTACCATAAGGCCTCCCGCACACACACAGACAATGCAAATGCAGAATCGGAGGATATTTCTCCTTATGATAGTCAAATATACTTGATACGCAAATTTTCTTTGATATTATTACTATAGGTGCAATGTGTAGGAAAACATTTCGAAAGTAATGATATAAATCTTAGCTAACATACACATTCTAAACTATGTCTACTATAGCTACCATCTAAACAGTGGGGCGCTACCATAAGTAAATGGCAGGTTCTACAACTAAAACCGTACAAGGTACGTATTGGAGTTTGGATTTTCCAACAAATCGTCTGGCCAAGGAACTTCCCATTGCCAAATAGGTACGCCTCTTGAAAGACGCCCCGAGAACCTAACCGGATCTCTGCCAACACAAGCCGGGTTACCCCTAGCTTGGTAACTACTGACACGAATATGCCATTCGCCGGTCGCAACCGACCTAATTCCTAGGATTCCCCAACAACCACAAAGTAATAAGTTTGCAGCAACAACATAGGTTAAGTATCAGGGCTCCATACCATAATACCACCTCTATCCAGAAGGAAATGACATACACTAAGGGGGTGCTGTCCCCTAATAACCTTGCTGCATCTTTTCCTGTTTTGACCATTTTCGGGGTGTGAGGTCCGACGAAGTCTCGCTCACAAAGCTATGCTTTTTATAAAAGCAATTTGATCAACAATTGCTCAGCAACACTCAGCATGCCACGTTACTAAATTGGGAATATATCACTAGTAACCATCAACTACATAACCTCTGAGCTCGTACGTCTTAGAGAAGGGTGTTAAGCTAAGAGAATAAATTCTCTGCCACCAACAGAAATCATATTTGATAGAAACCAGCTTTACATCTCAAATTGTAACATCAGACACACAACCATACAAGTCCGTTCCGAGATCGAACGGAACCGCAGGCACTTCTAAAGAAGCCCTTGAAATTCGGATATTCACTAATCACGACCGGACTTCCCATCATCACAAAGGGTGATAAAATATCTCTATATCGGAGATCGGGCGATGCAGAGTCATTCGACGGTAATCCTTCCGTTTTCAAAAATATCCGGTCTTCAAATGCTATTCATTACGACATATCACTATTCGGCATGGGATTTATGACACAAAGGTCCTCTCCCGGCTAAACCGAATAACGAGCGCTTATTTTCAAAATAAGTGTAGCATTCAAATTCAAGCAATCATAACAAATACCCATTTAAAGGTAAATATTGATAGTCGGTTATTTAACTATCAAGGCGAATAAATATTCAGCACCATAATAATCACTAGGCCCTTTTTATTAATTTTCCATAAATTAAACAACTTGCCAAATATTCACTTCAATTTATCTTTAAAAAGATATATTCTCTAAACTATTTCAAATTCAACATTGGAAAACATTTCCAAATACTTATTCATTTTCAATTTATCTTTAAAGGATAAAACCCAAAACATTTCACTTCATATTGGAAAACATTTCCATACTTATTTAATAATAAGTAATTCACAAATCTATTTATTTTCAATACTTGGGAATCAATATACTTAAATCACAATTGAGTATGTATTTTATTTTTTTAAGGAAAACATTCTCTTAAACACATTCATTTGAGTCAAAACGAATGTTGCGTAAAACATCGTTACGACAACTCAAAATCACTAGTATTGGGATTCGAAATTAAGATAGATGTATAAATCCCAATACTATACAAAATGTTTCCTTTCGAAAATCATTTACTATAACAACAGTGTTATAGTCCACCATTTCCTTATACTTTCTCGGAAATGTCTATTTGAACAATGAATGTTGAAATCTATAGTTTCAATCTTTAACACATTTTAAAATAACTTCAAATCGTTTTAATTCCACTTAAAAGATCACTTCCTAAAACATTCCTTTAATATATTATTCACTGTCCAAAATCGTGAATATACTTCGTTAACCAAATTTAACATTTCTACACATTTTATTTTAAAGGATTATCCACTGTCCAAAATCGTAAATAATCTCCTCTAATGATCTAAAATAATTGACTTATCAAAATAAGTTGATTTCGGATTTATAAAACAATGTTTATAAATTCACATCTATATAATTTTATAAAAACTTCAACTTATAAAATCCCTTAATTTACAAATTCCATTTAAATCTTATTTAAATGCCAAAATCCGATTTATAAGTTAATTACTTATAAATATTTTATTTTACAAAATCTATTCATTTTATAACTTTCCAATTTATAAATCTATAGAATTCATTCACTTATGAAATCCATTTATACTTTCATTTTAACGCTTATAAAAACTCGTTTTATAATTCCAATATTTTAATTTATAAATATCAATTTTATAAATCTTTTATATAAACCTTTTATAAAAATTCAAAAATCCCAATTTAAACCATTTCACAAATAAATCAACTACTTATTTCAAAAATCACATTTTAACTATATTTCTCAAAAATCATAAATTTTATAACATTAAAATTATAGCATTTATTTAATTAAAATGAATTAATTTCAAAATTTAATAAAACGTATACTTTCAAAAATCACTTTAAAAAAATCCTTGTAAATTTGAAATCGTTACTTTAACATTTTTAAAACTCCAAAAATAGGCCCAATGCTGCGACAACACTAAATATAACAATCACGGCATCCAAAACATCATATATCATATGATAACAGAATATATCACAATATCTGTAAATAAATAAATACGGGTGAGAAATCCAGTTGGATCCCTCCAACCTATTTCCCTGCAACCACGGATGTTAGCACAATACCAATCCCGTTCCAATACGGCATATCGCGGTATATGGAATTTATAAAATATTATCCGCTATTATGCGGCGCAAATGGGTATCATCCGCTATATAATGCGGGAAAATCAACTCCAAGGACATATATAATACCAATTCCACTTCAAGATGGAATATCGTGGCATATGCTTTTAATAAATAACATCCGCTTAATATACGGCGTATAGGGTCTATTTAAAACAATAGATAATAATTTATCATTCAAACATGCAATCAAGCAATTTTAAATCTATTTATTTAAAATTTAAATTGAAACAATTTCGATTGAGTGTGAAGTTCTCACCTTGCTTCCAATAGCGGTTTCAGCGTTTATTTCGAATAAAATTAAATGCGCGTTTAATTTTATTCGAAATATTTCAATAACTCCAATCGATTCCAATCCGGCTCCATTGCGTAGTGCTCGACAATACGATTCCAACGCAACTGGTTTCGTCAATTTCTGATCTCGTATGACAAAATTATCAATTTTTAAAGTTCGTACACATTATAATATAAATTAATTTCAATTTCTTTTATATTTTTATACCCAGATTCAATCAGTGCCGTCCATCCCTAAGCCCTAGAATCTGGGCCGCATATTCCAATCATCTTCTTCCTCCTGTTACGAAATCGCATACGAGACCCGCCAAAATCATCCAATTATCGCGCCACCTTCGTGCCATTTGAAGACGATCGGCTACCTCCATATCGAAGCCCAACGTCTACTCCATCTTTGCCACAACCACGTACAACTCGGCCTCTTCCTGCTCTCGAAATTCGCGCTCGAAACGACGACAAACACGTCCTCTTTTTGCCCCCGAACAACGACGATACCCAAAATCTACGGTTGGATCTGAAGATCTTCTCACGCTCTACAACTTTCATGTTGAAGGTTTCTCATAAATGTCTATGGATTTGAAGAAATTGAAGGGAGAATGAGATGAATGTTTCGGCCATTGATTTCTGAAGGTGGCGGCTAAGGTTTAGAATTAGGGTTTAGTGTAAAAGTGAATAATCAAGGTCCTTTTATAGAAAATTTCGGGTGCACTATTCACCCGAAATTCTTTCCGAACTCAAAACAAAGCGTGCCGCCTGGTGTTTATAATGTTTTACCCCCATTTCGAACGCAACGGAATATATATCGGGAACCAATTCGATCATATTTGAAAGATAAGTTTTTGAATCGACTATTTAAATTCAAAATTCACTCGAATCGATTTCTACGCGTTTTAGCTTGCCCCGGACAAACCGTAAATCCGATTGACACGAAATTTGAAACCGTACAATAATATAACATTACGGATTCGATGAAACTGGTTTCATCGAAATCCGAGACTGTTTGAAAAATGGCTATTTTAACTCGTCAATTAAATATTAAAATATTCAATTTTCACAAATTAACTTTTAATTCAATTTTAAAAGTTCTATAACATCATTTGTAACGTTTGTGATTTTTCGTTGCCGAAAAACCGAAATGTTAGGGTTTAAGAAAGAAGAAAGAGGTAAAAGAAGAGAGATAAAGAAAGAAAAAGAAGAACAGAACAGCAACAGAAACAATATCAGAATCTCACAGTCGCAGCGGAACAACATATAATAGATAAATGAATAATCTTTAAAACAAAGAAATATATCAGTTATTACATTACATCACATTACATTCTCAGAATTTACAACAACAATAGACAACAGAGTCAATACATCAATGGACAGTTATATAAACTTGTCCTCATACAGAATATACAGCGGAATAATAAATAGTATAATATCATATACAAGTGGTACGTCTCGATATGCAGCTCGCCTCCTGAGCTCCATAGCACTCTTAAATCCAGAATAACCTAATAAACCTGACTCTTGACTGCCCGTGTGGAAATTGGTGGGCACCCAGAGTTTAGGAAGGGAACAATAAACTCCAGGTCAGTCATGGGCCTGGTGTGAGAACTTAAAACAGTTTATTCATCTTTAAAACAAAGGATAGGATAATTTTTAAATAAATTCGCAATGCTTTTTAGAAAATGAGACTACCATAAGGCCTCCTGCACACACACACAATGCAAACGCAGAATCGGAGGAGATTTCTCCTTATGATAGTCAAATTTGCTTGATACGCATTAAAAAGAAGCATTTGATATTATTGCTAGTGCATAGTGTAGAAAAATCATTTCGAAAGTAGAATATAAATCTTAGCCAACATACGACCATTATCGTATGCCTACTATAGCTACTATGTTCAATAGCAGGTTACCGCCACATTCCATAGCAGGTAATACAACTAAAACCGTACAAGGCTCGTATTGTTTCTTTGGATTTCCAACAAATGGTCAGGCCAAGGAACTTCCCATTGCCACATGGAAACGCCTCTGTAATGACGTCTCGAGAACCTAACCGGATCTCTGCCAACACAAGGCCGGGTTACCCCTAACTGGGTAACAACTGACACGAATATGTCATTCCCCGATCGTAACCGATCTATATCCGAGAATCCCCGATTTCCAACAACCACAAAGTAATAAATTTGCAGTAACCACATAGGTTAAGTATCTGGGCTCCATACCATGATACCACCTCTATCCAGAAGGAATGACATACACTAAAGGGGTGCTACCCCCTAATAACCTTGCCGCATCTTTCCTGTTTTGACCATTTCCGGGGTGTGAGGCTCGATGAAGTCTCGTCCACAAAGCCACGCTTTACAAAAGCAGTGCTTTGGGTCAACAAATGATCAAAGCAATGATCATCAAGATAGACGATCAAACAAATGATCCTATCACAAACGATCAACCAATGATCATTTCACAGCATCACTCAGTATGCCACATTACCAATTCGGGAATGTATCACTAGTAACCATCAACTATATAACCTCTGAGCTCGTACGTCTCAGAGAAGGGTGTTAAGCTAAGAGAATAAATTCTCCGCCACCAACAGAAATATATTTGATAGAAACCAGCTTTAAATCTCAAATTGTAACGTCAGACATACAATCCATACAAGTCCGTTCCGAGATCGAACAGAACCGAAGGCACTTCCAAAGAAGCCCTTGCAAATCCGGATATTCACTAATCACGTCCGGACATCCCATCACTAAGGGTGATAAACCTCTGTATCGGAGATCAGCCGATGCAGAGTAACTCGACCGTAATCCATCCGTTTTCACAAATATCCGGTCTTCAACACCGATTAATAACGACGTATCACTATTCGGAGTGGGTTATGCGACCCCATGATCCTTTTCCAGTTAACTCGAATAGCGAGCGCTTATATAAAAATAAGTGTGGCATCCAATTCAAACAATCACAACAAATACCTATTTAAAGGTAAATATTGATAGTCGGTTGTTTAACTATCAATAAAGATGCGCAACATCACCAGATTCCAAATAATTTCTCAAATTATTTATTTTCCCAAAAATATCTTTACAAGATATAAAATTTTCCACACTTCAAAAATAAACAACGTTTATTTTGAAAACCAATTTTCCCTTTTCATTTATAATTTCCATAGTGAATTTATATTTCAAATTATCTATTGATCTACAGTTTTCAATAGATTTCAAATATTCAATTCCAATTTATCTTCAAAAAGATAAATTCTTAAAAACATTCCATTTCATATTGGCAAAGCATTTCCATACTTATTTAATAATAAGTAATTCAAAAATCTTATTTATTTTCAACAATTTGAAAATATTCAATATACTTAAACCATAGTTAAGTATATTTTTCATTCTTTAAGGAAAACATTCTCTTATTCACATTTATTTGGGTCAAAACGAATGTTGCGTAAAACATCGTTTCGACAACCCAAAAATCACTAGTATAGGGATTCGAAATTAAATAGATATATAAATCCGAATACTATACAAAAATATTTTCTTTCGGAAATCATTTACTATAACAACAGTGTTATAGTCCATTATTTCCTTATTTTTTTCTCGAAAACGTCTATTTCAACAATGAATGTTGAAATCTACGACTTCCTTTCCTTCTATTTCTCGAAAACGTCTATTTCAACAATGAATGTTGAAATCTATGTTTTCGATACTTGATGCATTTTAAAACATCTTTAAATCGTTTTAAATTCTATTTAAAACATCCTTTTCCCAAAAGATATCCATTTTACTTAACAATATATTCTCTGTTCAAAAACGTAGATATAACTCCTTTAATAAACTTTTATATTCAATTGATCAAATTCAATTGATTACGAATTTATAAACAATGTTTATAAATTCTATTCCTATTTATAAACTTCGATTTATAAATTTCCTTTATCAATCCAATTCAAGTTATATAACTCAATTTTATACCAACGGTCCATATTATAAGTTAAGTACTTATAATTCATTCATTCATTTGCCAAATCGTTCTTTTTAAGCTTTACAAATTCCAAATCTTATTGCTTATAAGATTCTTTTATATTCCATGACAATTTCAACGTATAAAAAAATTTCTTTATTTACAATTTCTATAAATATCTCATTTAAATGCCCAGAATCCATTTTATAAGTTAATGACTCATGAATCTTTTATTTTCAATATCTATTCATTTTATAACTTTCACAGTTTATAAATCCATAATTTTCAATGATCCATTTTATACTTCATTTTAACACATAATAAACTCGTTTATACTTCCAATATTTTTTTATTTATAAATATAAATTTATAAAATCTTTTATATTCATCCTTTATAATAATTCAGAAATCCAATTTAAATTATTATATAAATCTATTTATTTTTAAAACTACCTTTGGTTCTATTTCACAAAAATCTTAAATTCTATAACTTTAAAAATTAAAATTTTTATTTAATTAAAAATGAATCAACACAAAATTTCAATAAAAACATATACTTTGGAAAAATCAATTAAAAATCCTTTATAATTCAAAATCGTTAAAAATACTTTTAAAAAATGGATCTGATGATGCAACAGCATCCAATAGTCAATCATGGCACAAATATCATATATCGATATGATAATTAATAATCACACAATATCTATAATCATATAAACATTTGTGAGGAATCTAGTTGGATCCCTCCAACCTGTTTCCCTGCATCCACAGACGTTAGCACAATACCAATTCCACTTCAAGGTGGAATATCACGGTATATGGGATTTATAAAATATATATCCGCTTAATAGGCGGCGCAATAGGGTCTCATCCGCTATACAAGGCGGGAAATCAATTCCAATATATACATATGCCAATATATGTATATTGCTATATATAGTATATCCTACTATATCTACTATCACAATCAAACAGCAATCAATAATTGCAATCATCATTCAAAAATTTTAAATCTAACTATTTAAAATTTAATTCGATCTGTTCGATTGAGTGGGGAGTTCTCACCTTGGTTTTAATTCTGATTTCAGCGTTTATGTCGAATAAATTAAACAGACGTTTAATTTTACCTGAAATTTTCGCTAGCTCCAATCGACTCCAAATCAGTTCCATAGCGTAGTGCTTGACGATACGATTCCAACGCAATTTGATTCGTATTTTTTCTACCTCGTATGAAAGAGTTATCACAGTTTAAAGATCGTACAAATTATAATATAAACAATTAACATTTGTTTTTAATTTTAAACCCACATACAATCGTGGCCGTTGATTTTCTGTTGAGGAGATCCAGGCCGATGCTACCTTTCTTCCTCTCCCAGACACATTCGAACGCGAGAAACCCAACACCGCTGACCTAGGGTTGAATATCGCCACCTCCTCGACGAACCTGAACACGATCAGGGATCTCCACCACGTTCGCCATTACCAAGGCCACCATCGGCCAGAGCCGTGGCTAGCTCGGTGGTCTCCAGCCCCCTCAAAATGCGTGCGACCTACCCACGAACACGCCTCCCCTGCTCCCTCCACATTGCTCCAATGACGATCATCTCCGTATGGATATCTTCGTCTCGATGGACCCTTCAACTTTCGTGTTGACAAGTCTTCCTAATTGCTAATGGGTTTTGAGAGATTGAGGGAAGAAAGATGGACGATTTCGGCCATTGAAGCTTTCAGGAGGCGGCTGAACGTTTTAGGGTTAGGGTTTATATATTATTTTTTTTCTTGAGAATAATGGGCTATTTATAGGAAACGACCAATACTATTCATCCGGGGTTCCCGAACTCCGATTTACGCGCGGTAACTGGCGTTTCTGGGGTTTATCCCGCGTTCCGGACACAATGGAACAGGTTTCGGAAGCTAATTCGGACATCTGTGCGAGATACGGTAATAAACGTTCGATTTAAATTAAACCTGATTTAAACGATTTCTAGGCGTTTTAATTTGTACCGGACAAACGGCAAATCCAATCGACCTGAAATTTGAAATCTTATAATAATATCATATTACGGATCTGATGAAACTGGTTTCGTCGAAATCCGAAACTTTTTGAAAAATGACTATTTCAACTTGCCGAATTAATATTAAAACAATTCGATGCGTTTCGAGCTGCCACGATCAAACGACAACTCCGATTGCTACGAAAATTGAAATCCAATAATAACAAACTATTACGGATCCAATGGAACTGGTCTCGTTCAATTCTGAGACTGTTCAAAAATTGGCTATTTTTCAGTTGATAATTAAATATTAAAATATTCAATTTTCACATATTAACTCCAAATTCAATTTTAGAAGTTCTGTAACATCTCTATAACCCCAATATGATATAACAAAATTTTCCAAATCATTTTCAATCATATTAACTTGATTTTTTATTATTTCTGGAATTTAACTTATTAAATTATCGATTTAATTGTCCGATTAAATCCAAATATTCGAGAAATAAAATTATTCGACTTAAGAATTTCATTTATTAATATTTAAATTCAATTAAATATCCAATTTTTAAATTATCATAAATTCTGGGTCGTTACATCACTCTAACTCCAATATGATTACATGCAACTTTATAAATCATTCTTAATCACATTAAACCCGGTTTCCAATTATATCTGTAATTTCACATATTAAATTATCGATTTAATTATCCAATTAAATCAAGATATTCGAAATAAAATTTATTCGACTTACAAATTTTACTTATTAATATTTGAAATCAATTAAATATACGAATTTCAAAAGAGAAAAATTCTGGGTCATTACAAACTTCCCCCCTTAAAAGAATTTCGTACTCGAAATTACCAAGTAAGAAAAAGTTATAGAATCCATTAACTTTTCAAAATCCATAGTTAAACTTCTTACAATAACTTTACTAAGTTTCAAATCATACTTAGTTATCTTTTCAAAACTAACTATATCGTTTAAATTTTAACTTTAAATCAAAACTTAGTTTTCACAAAATTTTCCAATTTTCTCAAAAATATTCTAACGCCTTAAATTTCCAAAAAAAAATTCGCCGTGGTCTCTTTTGCGCGGTTCGATCCGAAAAAAAATGGCAATATATATATATATATATATATATATATATATATATATATATATATATATATATATATAGACACACACACACACACACACACACACACACACACACACACACACACACACATCTCATCAAGTAATGACGCATCCCGCAGTGAAAAAAGTGTAAAAGTACGATATGTGATCCGAGATATGTGTCTTATATATTATTAGCGAGCATATACAGCTCATGTAGCGGAAAGCGAGCTCCAAAAGCGAAGCAAGCGCAATCCGCACCTACTAAACACTCAACAAACAATGAGAAACATGTTTATACGAAAATAATATCAATATACAACGTATATCACTACAACAACTATATATGTCAATATAGCAAATGTAATCGAAAGCAATAAATTCAACCATCAACCAACTATCATCCTACTAACATCCATAACCAAATCAATATTAATTCATATTCAATTAGTTTACATTCACCAATTTACATTCAAGTTGGTTCACTTCCAAATCAAATTCAATTCTCTTTAGAATTCACTTAACTTCCAATTTGATTTCAATTACTTTAGCTTTCAATTTCATTAATTCGATTTCATATGGATTCCTATACAATCAACTAACCATCATTTAACAAACAATGTATATCCAACATTACCAAATTTCTTTACTTTACTTACATTCATTCAATTAGGTTCATCACTTTTAATTAGCTTTAATGAATTAACACTTACATCCATTATTTCATTCCAATTCATTTACATTCAATTGATTAACATTCAATTCATTCATTAATTCAGTTGCTAATTCATTTTACCATATAAAGTTGAATTGCATTTATATAACTCAAGTTCATATTCACCACTTCACTTTATTAATTTACTTTGATACCCAAAATCAACTTCATTCATCATTACTTAAGTTATATTCCATTTCAAACATCATTTGTTTTTATCTTAACTTAAATTCCCCCTTATAAATCCAATTCAGATTCCAATTCGTCACTTATTCAAATTCATATCTCATTTTGCTTAACAAAATTGTTTAACCATTTTATCATTTGGTTTCACTTACATTCAACAATTAGAACTTGGATTTTTAATTTCAAATTTGTTTATCACAACCAAACTTCAACTTTCAATTTACTGTGGTAACAAATCCATCACACAGAAACTTGAAAATGATACTGATGATGCTGCAGTCATCACCCTTATTATTAACCAGCAATAGTAGAGAATACAGTGCTTAATATTCTTTCAAAAAAAATTCCTTTTATTCATAAATCACATTTATAAAAATTTTACTTATAAAATTTCACTATTTTCTCTTTACATATATAAGATCATTTCACAATTGTAAATCATATTAATTATAATTCCATACTTATAATTCTTTGCTTATACAATTTATTCTTTTAATTAACTTATATATATTCTTACATTTTCAGCAACCAAACTAAACATTTTAATAATTTATGAAAAATTATTTCCTTTATATATAAAATATAATCAAGGTAAAATTATTTCATTTACCCAATTTAAAATGATACTATGTCGGTTTATCTCGTTTAAGAGTTTAGAAACCCCTATCGAAACAGATAGCTAGACCGCATGTAACGACCCAGAATTTCTGTCATTTGAAATTCAAATATTTAATCGATTTTAAATATCAACAAGTAAAATTTGTAAGTCGAATGAATTATATTTCGAATATTTAGATTTAATTGGATAAGTATATCGATAACTTAATATTTGGAATTGCGTAAATAATTGGGAATTGGGTTTAATGTGAATAAAAATGATTTATAAAGTTATATTAAATCATATTGGAGTTAGAACAATGTTTGTGAACTTTTAAAATTGAATTAAAAGTTAAATTGCAGAAATTGAATATTTCAAATATTTAATCGACTAGTGAAAATAATCATTTTCCAAACAGTTTCGGATTTCAACGAAACCAGTTTCATCGGATCCGTAATGTTATATTATTGTAAGGTTTCAAATTTCGTGTCAATCGGATTTACGGTTTGTCCGGGGCAAGCCAAAACACATAGAAATTTATTTAACCGATTTAATTTAAATTTGATCGTTTATTTCCGTAACTCGCACATATGATGAAATTAGCTTCCGAAACATGTTCCATTGTGTCCGGAACGCGGGGTAAACCCTAGAAACGCTGGTCACCGCGTGAGATTTGGAGTTCGGAAAAATACGATGAATAGTGTTTTTGGCGAATTTTCGACAAAATGACCTTGATCATTCACATTTGCAACACAACTCAAAACCCTAACCCTAATTTAATTCAGCCGCCACCTCCAATCTCCAATGGCCGAAAATCTCTTTCAATCCTCCTCAATTTTCTCTCCATCCATCAGCTTTTAGGCCGAGACTTCAACTAGAGATTCGTAGAGGGTAGTGAGTTCTATCAAATCAACGGGTATGATCGTAATTGGTGCAGAGATTCAATGGCAAATCTCGCGTAAACGTCACACGATCATGCTTGATTTTCGAAGAGATGGCTTGACAGAGCATGGCCGGCCTGTGG
The DNA here is from genome assembly GCA_030765085.1 of Allium cepa. Taxonomy (NCBI): domain Eukaryota; kingdom Viridiplantae; phylum Streptophyta; class Magnoliopsida; order Asparagales; family Amaryllidaceae; genus Allium; species Allium cepa. Next base: position 571,750,800 of record CM060945.1, on the reverse strand, counting down.
GCGATGATAGTGCTCGTCGTGGCCTTTCGAATGAAGGTGTTCGATTAAGTTGAAATCGCTCGTGTTGGTCGCGAAAATTTCTTGAACAACGGCGGCATGGGTTTGACTTGAACCTTGAAGGGAATCGCGTGAGTGTGGAAGAAAATGAATGCGGCCGAGATCTGGATGCTTTAGTATGGACGGCTCTGATTGAATCTGGGTATAAAAATATAATAGAAATTGAAATAAATATATTATAAATGCGTACAAAATTTGTAATAACATAACTTTTTGATACGAGGTCGAAAACGCACGAAACAAATTGCATCGGGTTCGTTTTGATGAGCACTACGCAATGGAGCCGGTTTGGAGTCGTTAAGAGCTAGTGATAATTTTGGGTAAAACTAAACGCGTGTTTAATACTATTCGAAACAAAATGCTACAACTGTTATCGGAAACTCAAGGTGAGAACTTTTCACTCAATCGAATTGTTTCGATTTAAATTTTAAATAGTTATATTTAAAATTGCTTGATTGTATGCTTGGATGATAATTATATCCATTGTTTTGAAATAGACCCTATACACCGTATATTAAGCAGATGTTATTTATTAAACACATATACCGCGGTAATTCCAACTTGATGTGGAATTGGTATTATATATGTATTTGGAGTTGATTTCCCGCATTATATAGCGGATGAGACCCTATTGCGCCGCATAATAGCAGATAATATTTTATAAATCCCATATACCGCGACATTTCACCTCGAAGTGGAATTGGTATTGTGCTAACATCTTTGTATGCAGGGAAACAGGTTGGAGGGATCCAACTGGATTCCTCAACATTTGAATTTATTTCATATGTTGTGTGTTGGTTAATTTATAATCCGTGTGATTATCTTTGTGATTGAGATTGTTGAACGCTGTAGGTTAGCCGAATATATTTTTGGTATCATTGTATATCGAAAATAGATAAAAATTGGATTTTTGAAATTTCAAGTTGAAAGTTATAGTAAAAATTACTTTTGAGAATTGGATAAGTTAAAAAGGAGTTTTAAAAAGACAAAGTTATTTTTGAAACCATATTGAATAAAATTCAAAATTACGGAAAAAAGGGGCTAAGTAAATGGATTTCGATTTATATTATTATAAGTTGAAGAAATTTATTTTAAAAAGAAATGATTTTGTAAATTCATTGGAGATTTATTAAGCAGAAATTAATTGGTTTTGATAATTAATTAAGAATAATTTATTAAGTATTAACTATTAATTAAGAGTTAATTAATGATCAATGAAAGGACAATTTATTAAAAAAAATTATAATTAATTGGCTATTGATTTACCATAACTAGCAAAATTTGTTCAAAGAAATTTATTTTATTTAAATTAATCAGATGATTAAATTTATCCTACTTATGGATGTTTGAATTATACTGGATGTTGCATTGTTTGATATCTTTGATATGTGATGCTTTGTGATATATCCTAATGTGTGTTGTGATCTGTAATTTATTTATCTATGATATATATCTGTGATCTGTAAATGAAAGGTAAGTGTTATAGTTTATATCGCTTATCAAATATATTGTTATATTTTGATCTGTGATGATTGAATGTTGTTGCACTATTGTGTTAAACCCTTGGACTACACAATACACGCACAAAATGTGGATTTCACGTGGTTATCAGTTAAGTCACAGATTTTTGACAATTCTAAAGATTGAATTTTTGAATCCTAATTAGTTTTGGAATTGGGATTGAAAAGTTTTTGAAAATGAATTCCAAAAATAAGAGTTATTTTAAATAACTTAATAAAAATTGGAATTTAAATCATTTGATTTAAATTTTGAATTCAATGTTTGAAATTGAATTCAATGATTTGGGAACTATTGTCTAAAAGATTGTACAAATTATAAAAAGGTGTTTATATGGGATTTTAGCCATTTAAAATATAGTTTTGGAAATTTTAAATTTAAATCCAAGTTTATACTTGAGTGGCTTTAACTCGTGAAAAATTGTAATCTGTTTTTCCCAAAACGAAAACTATCTGTTTTCAAATAATAATAGCTTTCACATAAGGAAAGAAATTCCCATTTGTGTTAAAAGAATGTAAAATTGAAATTAAACTTTTTTGAAGGCTATGAATTAATCTTTGTGAAAGGTTGTTGAACTTGACTTGAAATAAAGGAGTATTTCAAACGGTGTATCTTTTATATTATAAAAGATTTGAATGGTGAATAGTTTTGAATGCTATAAGTTAAATCTTGATTTAAAGATTTAATGAGTTAATCCAATTGAAATGGAAATTATCTGGGAATCTGGGAATAAATCTTTGTGAAACTGGGTAAACTTTTATGAAGTAAATCTTTTTGTTTAAAGATTTAAAATTGTAATTTGTTTAAACCATTTGAAAGAAAGGGTTTGGGGTTATAAGTTGTGACCTAATTGAAATCTCAATATCCATATGTTTTAAAAATATTGCGTTCACTATACGGATTATCCGAGAGAGGACCTTTGTGTCATATAGCCCATTCCGAATAAGTGATACGACGTAATGGATAACATTGAAGACCGATGGTGAAGACCGGGTATTTGTGAAAACGATAGGATGACCTATCGATTGTCTCTGCACCGTTAGCTACGGTATGGAGATTTCCTTTGTGATGGGAAATTCGATCGGGATTGTGAATACCCGGATTGCAAGGGCTTCTTTTGAAGTGTCTTCGGTTCTGTTTGAACACGGAACAGACTTGTATGGTTACGTGTTTGACATTACATTTTGAGATATAAAGCAGATTTTTTTCTAATACATTTTTGTTGGTGGCAGAGACTTTATTCTCTTAGCTTAACACTGTTCTCTGAGACGTAGGAGCTCAGAGGTTTTGTAGTTGAAGGTTATCAGCAATATACTCCCAATTTGGTAATGTGGCAAGCTGAGTGTTGATGTGTGATGATTATTTATTGATCATTAGTTGATCAAAGCATGGCTTTATGCCTATCTTTGTGGACGAGACTTCATTAGATCTCACACCCCGGAAATGGTCAAAACAGGAATATGCGGCAAGTTTATGAGGTTCGCTCCCTTTAGGGTATGTCATTTCCTTCTAGAAAAGGGTGGTGTCAGGTTTGGAGCCCTGATGCTTAACCTATGTGGCTGCTCCAATCTCATTTTATGTGTGGTTATTGCTTTGTGATTGAGGGCCATCGGATAAAGGTCCCAAAGGACCGGGGGGTGGCATATTCGTGTAGTAGTTACCTAGTTACAGAGGTAAACCGACCTTATTTTGGCAGAGATCCGGTTAGGTTCTCGGGACGTCCCGCTAGAGGCGTACCCTTGTGGCAGTAGGAAGTTCCTTAGCCTGACTATTTGTTGGAAACCTAATTCCCAATACGAATCCAGTACGGTTTTAGTTGTATAACCTGCCATTTACTTATGGTGATCACCACTGTTTAGATGGTAGTTATAGTAGGCATAGTTCGAAATGTCTATGTTGGCTAAGATTAATATTCTATTTTCGAAATACTTTCATCACTATGCACTAATAATAATATCAAAAATGATTTGTTTTGCGTAGTAAGCATCTTTGACTATAATAAGGAGAAATCTCCTCCAATTCTGCGTTTGCATTGTGTGTGTGGCGGGAGGCCTTATGGTAGTTTCATTTTCCAAAAGCATTGCGGATATTTCTCACTTCCCTTATTGTTGTTTTAAAGATAAATAACTTCTTTAGTTCTCACACCAGTCACATGACTGACCTGGAGTTTATTGTTCCCTTCCTAAACTCTGGGTGCTTACCAATTTCCACACGGGCAGCCTAGAGACAGGTTATCCGGTTATTCTGGATTTAGGAGTGCTATGGAGCTAAGGAGGCGAGCTGGATGGCGAGACGTATTACTTATATATGATATTATATTTTTCGCTGTATAATTCACTTGTAAGGACGAATTCATATAATTGTCCAATTGTGTTGTATATTGTTGTTGTACACTCTGATGATAGTGTAATGTATTAACTAATATAGTTCTTTGTTTTAAAGATTATTCATTTATCTATTATATGTTGTACCACTGCGATTGTGAGATTCTGATATTGTTTCTGTTGTTCTTCTTTCGTTCTATATTCTTCTTCTGCTACCTTTTTCTTCTTCTTAAACCCTAAGGATTCGGTTTTTGGGCATTCGATTGTTCGGCAATTGATACAGTGGACGTATTGATGTCGATTTTCGGAAGTCGAAGAATCGGGTCTTTACAATGTGGTATCAGAGCATATAGTTAAGCGACAACCTTGGCTCTATTGGGGACTACTCATTAGAGATAGAGTCAGCAGTACTCTAGAATGAGTTGAGTGTAATAATAGATATGAGAGCGTATTTGTTTGTGAATATGAAATTGTTTTGTATTGTGTTGACCTATCAGTTAATTGTTTATAGATTCTGGTCGGTGCAGCCTAGCTAACTGTATCTATAGGGGTTTCTAAACTCTTAAACAAGATAAACCGACATAGTATGGTTTTAAATTGGGTAAATGAAATAATTTTACCTCGATTATATTTTATAAATAAAGGAATAGTTTTTCAGAATTATCAAAGTGTATGTAAAATTTAATTGTTGAAAATGTAAGAAAATATATAAGTTAATAAAAGTTGTTTGAATAATCTAAAAAAACAAAAATAACAAAAAAAAACAACAATTGTGAAAGAATAAATTGTATAAAAGCAACAATTGTATAAGTATAGAATTATAATTGAAATGATTTACAATTGTGGAATAATCTTGTATAAGTAAAGGGAAATAGTGAAATTCTATAAGAAAAGATTTATAAATAAAAGAAAATTTGAAAGAATTTAAAGCATTGGATTCACTACTGTTGCTGGGGAATAATAAGGGTGATGACTGCAGCATCATTAGTATCATTTTCGAGTTTCTGTGTGATGGATTTGCTACCATAGTAAATTGAAATTAAATTTCGTTGTGATAAACAAATTTGAAATTAAAATCCAAGTTGAAATTAATAAGTTATCAAGTTTTGAACTTATAATATGAGATAATAAAGATTTAACTTTAGTAAAGTTGAAATAAATTTGAATTAGTATGATAAAATATATGATGTGAAATTTAACTAAAGAAAGTTAAATAAATTAAATCGATTTGAAAGTTGAATAATAAGTTGTATAACTTATTAAATGTGAAGATGTAAGTAAAACCAATTATTAAAATCGTTGAACAACTTTGTTAAGCAAAACGAGGTATGCATCTGAATAGGTGATAAAATTGACTTTGGTAAAAGTTAAATAGAATTTACTTTGGAGTTGGAATCTGAATTGGATTTATAAGTGGAAACTTGAAATGGAATATAACTTAAGTAATGTTGATTAAAGTTGATTTTGGTATCAAAATGAATGAATGAAATGATGTCATTAAATGAATATGAACTTGAGTTATATAAAGGAGATTCAACTTTATTTGTAAAATAAATTAGTAATTGAACTAATGAATTGAATATTAATCAATCGAATGTAATGAATTGATATAGAATAATGGATATAAGTGTTAACTCATTTAGGCTAATTGAATGTTAAACCAAATTGAAGGTAAACAAAGTGAATATGAATGTTGAATGTAAAGAGAATAAATTCGGTTGTATTTGATATACATTGGTTGTTAGATTATTGTTAATTGATTGAATAGAAATTCATATGCAATTGAATGGATAAAATTGAAAGCTAAAGCAATTAAATTCAAATTGGAAGTTAAGTAAATTTAAATTGAATAGAAATTGATTTGAATTAAAAGTGAACAAATGTGAATGTAAATTAGTGAATGTAAACTAATTGAAAATGAATAATTGAATGTCGTTGTATATAAATTGGTTGTAACAATTACAAGTAATGTCGAAATCATATAAGTTGTTTATAAACCTTGTTTAGTATGTATTTCTTTTAATATGCATGTGTTGTAGTTGTTTAAAAGGGTAAAATGTTAATAATTTCCTATATATGTCACTTACATATTTAAATTGAGTAAGTACAGGTACCGGGGCTAATGTTTGGCTGGATTTGGTTGCGCAAAATGCTAAATAAATAACTGCTTTGCTTAAAAATGCTAAAAAGGTACGCCTGCGCAATAAAAATTGAAAATATGAACTGTTTTTCTGTTTTCCGACCGTGTGGTCGATGTATATATATTTTTATCTGTTGTGATATTGTAAAAGCTCCTCCGTACAAAGGAGGTTATGGCGAAATTTTCTGAAAATTTAAGGCGTTAGAAAATTTTCGAGAAATTTTGAAATTTTTTTTTGTGAAAACTAAGTTTTGATTTAAAGTTAAAGGTTAAACGATATAGTTGGTTTTGAAAAGATAACTATATACATGGATTTGAAAATATTAGTGAAGTTTTGTAAGAGGTCTAACTATGGATTTTGGAAAAGTTAAACATTTAAATGAATTTGAAACTTAATTCGAACGAATTGTTTTGAAAAAAAAATTAATGAATTTGGGGCATTTTTCTTACTTGGTAATTTCGAGGACGAAATTCTCTTAAGGGAGGGAGATTGTAACGACCCAGACTTTCTATCACTTGAAATTCAGATATTTAATTGATTTTAAATATCAACAAGTAAAATTTGTAAGTCGAATTAATTTTATTTTGAATATTTAGATTTAATTGGATAATTAAATCGATAACTTAATATTCGGAATTGCGTAAATAATTGGGAATTGGGTTTAATGTGAATAAAAATAATTTATAAAGTTATATTAAATCATATTGGAGTTAGAACAACTTTTGTGAACATTTAAAATTGAATTAAAAGTTAAATTGCAGAAATTGAATATTTTAAATATTTAATCGACTAGTGAAAATAGTCATTTTTCAAATAGTCTCGGATTTCGACGAAACCATTTTTGTTGGATCCGAAACGTTATATTATTGTAAGGTTTCAAATTTTGTGTCAATCGGATTTACGGTTTGTCTGAGGCAAGCAAAAATGCATAGAAATTTGTTTAACCGATTTAATTTAAATTTGATCGTTTATTTCCGTAACTCACACATATGATCGAATTAGCTTTTGAAACACGTTTCATTGTGTCCAGAACGCGGGGTAAACCGTAGAATCGCCGGTAACCGCGCGAGATTTGGAGTTCGGAAAAATACGATGAATAGTGTTTTTGGCGAATTTTCTATAAAAGGACCTTGATCATTCACATTTGCAACACAACTCAAAATCCTAACCCTAATTTACTTCAGCCGCCACCTCCAACCTCCAATGGCCGAAAATCTCTTTCAATCCTCCTCAATTTTCTCTCCATCCATCAACTTTTTGGCCGAGACTCAACTAGAGATTCGTAGAGGGTAGTGAGTTCTATCAAATCAACGGGTATGATCGTAATTGGAGTAGAGATTCAACGGCAAATCTCGTGTAAACGTCACACGATTGGGCTTGATTTTCGAAGAGATGGCTTGACCGAGCATGGTCGACCTCTGGGCGGTGATAGTGCTTGTCGTGGCCTTTCGAATGAAGGTGTTCGATCAACTTGAAATCGCTCGTGTTGGTCGCGAAAATTTATTGAACAACGACGGCGTGGGTTTGGCGAACCTGGAAGGGAATCGCGTGAGTGTGGAAGAAAATGAATGCGGCCGAGATCTGGATGCTTTAGTATGAACGGCTCTGATTGAATATGGGTATAAAAATATAATAGAAACTGAAATAAATATATTATAAATGCGTACAAACTTTGTAATAACATAACTTTTTGATACGAGATCGAAAACGCACGAAACGGATTGTGTCGGGTTCGTTTTGACGAGCACTACGCAATGGTGCCGGTTAGGGGTCGTTTGGAGCTAGTGATAATTTCGAGTAAAATTAAACGCGTGTTTAATTTTATTCGAAACAAAACGCTACAACTGTTATCGGAAACTCAAGGTGAGAACTTCTCACTCAATCGAATTATTTCGATTTAAATTTTAAATAGTTAGATTTAAAATTGCTTGACTGTATGCTTGGATGATAGTTATTTCTATTGTTTTGAAATAGATCCTATATGTCATTTATTAAGCGGATGTTATTTATTAAACACATATACGCGATAATTCCAACTTGATGTGGAATTGGTCTTATATATGTATTTGGGGTTGATTTCCCGCATTATATAGCGGATGAGACCCTATTGCGCCGCATAATAGTGGATAATATTTTATAAATTCCATATACCGCGACATTTCACCTCGAAGTGGAATTGGTATTGTGCTAACATCTTTGGATGCAGGGAAACAGGTTGGAGGGATCCAACTGGATTCCTCAAACATTTGAATTTATTTCATATGTTGTGTGTTGGTTAATTTATAATCCGTGTGATTATCTTTGTGATTGAGATTGTTGAAGGCTGTAGGTTAGCTGAATATATTTTTGGTATCATTGGATACCGAAAATAGATAAAAATTGGATTTTTGAAATTTCAAGTTGAAAGTTATAGTAAAATTATTTTTAAGAATTGGATAAGTTAAAAAGGAGTTCTAAAAAAACAAAGTTATTTTTGAAACCATATAGAATAAAATTCCAAATTACGGAAAAAGGGGCTAAGTAAATGGATTTCGATTTATAGTATTATAAGTTGAAGAAATTTATTTTAAAAAGAAATGATTTTGTAAATTGGAAATTTATCAAGCATAAATTAATTGGTTTTGATAATTAATTAAGAATAATTAATCAAGCATTAGCTATTAATTAAGAGTTAATTAATGGTCAATGAAAGGATAATTTATTAAATGTTTTAAAGCAAAATTTATTCATAGAAATTTATTTGATTTAAATTAATCAGATGATTAAATTTATCCTACTTATGGATGTTTGAATTATATTGGATGTTGAATTGTTTGATATCTTTGATATGTGATGCTTTGTGATATAACCTGATGCGTGTTGTGATCTGTAATTTGTTTATCTGTGATATATATATATATATATATATATATATATATATATATATATATATATATATATATATATATGTATATATATATATATAAAGGTAAGCGTTATAGTTTATACTGCTTATCAAATATATTGTGATGTTTTGATCTGTGATGGTTGAATGTTGTTGCACTACTGTGTTAAACCCTTGGACTACACAATACATGCACAAAATGTGGATTTCACGTGGAAATCAATTAAGTCACAGATTTTTGACAATTCTAAAGATTGAATTTTTGAATCCAAATTTGTTTTGGAATTGGGATTGAAAAGTTTTTGAAAATGAATTTCAAAAATAAGAGTTATTTTAAATAACTTAATAAAAATTGGAATTTAAATCATTTGATTTCAATTTTGAATTCAATGTTTGAAATTGAATTCTATGATTCGGGAACTATGTTCTAAAAGATTGTACAAGTTATAAAAAGGTGTTTATACGGGTTTTTAACCATTTAAAATATAGTTTTGGAAATTTCAAATTTAAATCCAAGTTTATACTTGAGTGGCTTTAACTCATGAAAAATTGTAGTCAGTTTTTCCCAAAACAGAAATTATTTGTTTTCAAATAACAATAGCTTTCCCATTTGTATTAAAAGAATGTAAATTTGAAATTAAACTGTTTTGAAGGCTATGAATTAATCTTTGTGAAAGGTTGTTAAACTTGACTTGAAATAAAGGAGTATTTCAAATGGTGTATCTTTTTATATTATAAAAGATTTGAATTGTGAATAGTTTTGAAAGCTATAAGTTAAATCTTGATTTAAAGATTTAATGAGTTAATCCAATTGAAATGGAAATTTATCTAGGAACCTGGGAATAAATCTTTGTGAAATTGGGTAAACTTTATGAAGTAAATCTTTTTGTTTAAAGATTTAAAATGGTAATTTGTTTAAACCATTTAAAAGAAAGGGTTTGGAGCAGCCTCATCCGCTTAGTATACGGCGTATAGGGTCTATTTAAAACAATAGATAATAATTTATCATTCAAACATATAATCAAGCGATTTTAAATCTATCTATTTAAAATTTAAATCGAAACAATTCGATTGAGTGAGAAGTTCTCACCTTGCTTCCAATAGCGGTTTCAGCGTTTATTTCGAATAAAATTAAACGCGCGTTTAATTTTACCCAAAAATTTCACTAACTCCAATCGATTCCAGCCCAGCTCTATTGCGTAGTGCTCGACAATACGATTTTAATGCAACTGGTTTCGCCAATTTTCGATCTTGTATGACAAAGTTATCAATTTTTAAAGTTCGTACACATTATAATATAAATTAATTTCAATTTATTTTATATTTTTATACCTAGATTCAATCAGAGCCGTCGTTCCCTTAGCCCTAGAATCTAGGCCGCATATTCCCATCATCTTCTTCCTCCAGTTAAGAAATTGCGTACGAGACCCATAGCCATCGAAATCATCCAATTACCGCGCCACCTTCGTGCCATTTGAAGACGATCGGCTGCCTCCATATCGAAGCCCAACATCTACTCCATCTTTGGCCTCAACCACGTACAACTCAGCCTCTCCCTGCTCTCAAAATTCGCGCTCGAAACGACGACGAACACGGCCTCTTTTTGCCTCTAAACGACGACGATACCCAAAATCTACCGTTGGATCAGAAGATCTTCTCATGCTCTACAACTTTCATATTGAAGTCTTCTCATAAATGTCGATGGATTTGAAGAGATTGAAGGGAGAACGAGATGAATGTTTCGGCCATTGATTTCTGAAGGTGGCGGCTAGGGTTTGGAATTAGGGTTTAGTGTAAAAGTGAATAATGAAGGTCCTTTTATAGAAAATTTCCGTGCACTATTCACCCGAAATTTTTTCCAAACTCCAAACGAAGCGTGCCTCCTAGCGTTTATAATGTTTTACCCCCATTCCGAACGCAATGTAATATATATCGGGAACCAATTCGATCATATTTGAAAGATAAGTTTCTGAATCGACTATTTAAACCCGTTTTAGCTTGCTCCGAACAAACCGTAAATCCGATTGACATGAAATTTGAAATCATAAAATAATATAACATTACGGATCCGATGGAACTGGATTCGTCGAAATCCGAGACTGTTTGAAAAATGGCTATTTTAACTCGTCAATTAAATATTAAAATATTCAATTTTCACAAATTAACTTTTAATTCAATTTTAAAAGTTCTATAACAGCATTCTAACTCCAATATGATTAAATACAACTTTATAAATCATTTTTAATCACATAAACCCAATTTCCAATTATTTCTGTAATTTCACATGTTAAATTATCGATTTAATTATCCAATTAAATCAAGATATTCGAAATAAAATTTATTCGACTTACAAATTTTACTTATTAATACTTAAAATCAATTAAATATAAGAATTTCAAATGACAGAAATTCGGGGTCGTTACATTGATTACCTGATCTTTAACCATTAATTAATTCCTTTTAATTAAGTAATTTATCTTTAATTATTTACATTTATAAACTATTAATTACTTAAGATCTTTAAAATATAAACATTTTATCTTTAAGATTTTAAATCATGCACTTTTAGGTTTTAAAAATAACATGTACTTTAACAAAATTTTGGTTAAACCAGCCTTACGCATTTTATCTTTATCTTTAAAATTTTAAATCATGTACTGTCGAAGATGAACCTGAGCCAAACCCCGAACTCTACGCGCTCGAACTCGAGAAAGATGCTTCTTCCCCAAATCAACGTTATTCCCTGATACACCGGCCTTACGCATGCACGTGCATCGGAGATCGACGTCGCTCCGGTCGACACTGAGTATACCCACAAGTCGACAATCACTTCCCCGACCCCCTTGACCCCCAATTCGTCGAAACTGTTGGTGAATCAGAATCGAGCTAAAGCAACCCATATTTGTGGAATGAACTCTGGTCACAAAAACAACCTGCCGACGCCACTTCCAGTCCTCATCCTCCTCGCCATCATTCCTAAAGACGCGCAAGCCTTCCACGCACATTCTCCCCCATGTGCGATCAAACCAATCTCCTTGACGACGCCGCACGACTCAAATCTTCCGGCATCGTCTCGAACTAAACTAAAATCCTAAATCGACATCACCTGATCTCCATGGTGAACTAAAATTCGAACGAATATTTTTCTGGTAATCACCCATACACTAGCCTCCTCCACCATCGATCGCAACCTCCCACACTTCGTCGTTGGATGGGATTTGACGATAATGCTAGAATTAGTAAATTCGAGATAAATCGCCAAACCTTTACTTAAAAATCTTGAAATAATGATCAAAAATCATTGATTTGTGATTCGAATCTAATTGTGTAATCAAAAATGAAAATTTAAATACTTGAATTTTCTGATTATTTGAATCATTATTGTCTTTGATAAATTTTGAAATAATCATTCAACACAAACACTCGTGATTATTTTTTAAACTACATATCACTCCATCACTAAAGTTTTTCATTTAGGAAACATCTCATCAAAATGTTGATTTGAGGAGGTGTAGATTAAACTTTGTTGTTCTTAAGTTGAGAATGAAATAAACACCCAGACTCGTTCACATGCAGCAAACTTTTCACTGGCAATTCAATTCCCAGATTCACAAGCAACAACCAGATAAACAGAAAGATTTAGTTTTAGGGGTTTGCTCACATTGATGGGAAGAAGCAGAGAAGGATTTTTTTCTTGAGCATGTACTACTTTTCTCTTCTTTTCTTTAAATCCTGAAGTTAAATCTGCAAGTTGTAAGAAGAAACTTGCTTACTTTTCTGTTGTATTTGTTTATTTCAGTAATAACAGACAAATTTTAAATTACTTACAGGTTTGAATGTATATACAGAGAATCCTTTTTATTTTTATTCCTGCAGTTGAAATCCAGATTGAAGTTTAAGTCTTTGATCTTGTTTTTTTTTCTCCTGCATTGTTAACAAATCTATTTAAATCTTTGCTTTAATACCAATTAACATCAAAATTTGTCAAAATACAAATCTTTCATTACACGAATTCAGGTATGTGTGTTGATTCCGCATACTTCAATATGATTTTTAAACCAAGAACGAAGATTTTTAGTTTCACATTGGAAGAGCGGTTTGCAATTGAACAAAGTTTGCATTTTTCCTATTTTCGAATCAATGAATCAATTATAAATGTTGAAAATTGTGTCGAAGCTAGTGTGAACCTTGTTGATCTTAGGAAAATTATCAAATAATTTTTCAATTGTGTATATCGTTGTATCGAAGCAACTTTAGGGTTCGAACTCGCTTTTTGGTCGCTGAGATTGGTGAACCTGCCGCGATCTCTCTAGGAGATCGAGTAGTATGAAACTCGGGGAAAGGAAGCGTCAATGGCCAGGGAACGCGTGCTCGAAGTCGCATGACTTCGAGTGGTCGAAGCGCCGAGTTTGGGACGATGACAGGTTTGGGAGGAAATGGTTCGAGCGTTTCCAGGTTTCGAGTTTTATCTCGATTTCGATTTCGAGCTGTGAGATGGAGATCTGATGCTTGCGATTCGATTTGAATTGGAATTCAATATCTGAAATTGAATTCAATATTCAGTATTTATGATATTAAATGGTATACAAGTTTATATGGGTTTTAAACCATTTTTTTTAAAGTGTTGTTTTTGGGAATTTGAATTAACCCAAAAGATTTAACTTGTATAAATGAGATCGAATTTCTTCGAAAAGAAAACTACTTGTTTTCAAATAATAATAGCTTTCATTTTAAAGAAAGAATCTCCAAATTATGTTGAAAAGGTTTCAAGTTTGAAATAGAATTGAAATGCTTTGAAAGCTATGAAATGAGTCTTTGATTCAAAGACCGAATGAGTTAATCCAACTTGAATTGAGATTGTTTTTGAAAGGCTATGAATGAATCTTTGGAAATGATTTTGAAAGCTATAAGTTGAATCTTTGATTTAAAGATTCAACAAGTTAATCGAATTTTGAAAGCTATGAGTTAAATCTTTGATTTAAAGATTTAACGAGTTAATCCAATTGAAATGGAAATTGTTTTGAAATCCATAAATGGATCTTTGTGAAACCGGGTGAACTTTGTGAAATAAATCTTTTTGTTTAGAAGATTTGAAATGGTAATTGATTTAAACCATTTGAAAGAAAATTTTGAATTATTAAGTTGTGACTTAATTGAAATCACATATCTGTATGTTTTAAAATGTGGCGCTTACTATTCGGGTTAGCCGGGAAAGGACCTTTGGGTCGTATAACCCATTCCGAATATGTGATTCGACGTTATGGATAACATTTGAAGACCGGTGGTGAAGACCGGGTATTTGCGAGAACGATAGGATGACCTATCGATTGTCTCTGCACTGAGTTGCTCCGGTATAGAGATTCCCTAAGTGATGGGAAGTCCAATCGGGATCGTGAATACCCGAATTGCAAGGGCTTCTTTGGAAGTGCATTCGGTTCTGTTCTAAATCCAGAACAGACTTGTATGGATTGTGTGTCTGACATTACATTTTGAGATATAAAGCAGATTTCTTTCAAATACATTTCCGTTGATGGCGGAGAATTCATTCTTGTAGCTTAACACCCTTTCGTATTGATCAAATCCTTTCCCATCTTGACTACTTTAGCGGAATCATCTCGGTCCACGCATGCCTCCTCAAGGTCTATTATGGGTTTTATTTTTTCGCTTCCCCACGACAATCAAATTCTGTAATGATTTGGCTTCCTTCTACAAAATTAGCCTTAACTGTCCTCCTCTTGTTTCTAGGGAAAATGGACCTTTCATACATATGCTTGCTAACCTTATTAAACCTAATCTTTGCTTCAAATGTTGGATGTAAAAATCCATCATCTGAAGGCTGAAAAACAATAAAAGAATCAAAGTAAGCAGAAGGCCCCCTTTCGTATTGATCAATCAGAGCAAAGTACATTTTACAGGAGTTGAATTGCTCTCCATGGATAGTACCCCAGTCTCTCTTGGTTAAAAGAATTTCACCATCAGATATTTCGATAAGACAAAAGCATCTATCTCATTAAGTGCAGGTCTACCAAAGAAAGCATTGTAATAGGATCGCTAGTTAATAATCACGAAGAGAGTTTCAAAATTGATCAACATGGTGGTACTTCCATTTGTACTAGCAATTTTATTTGTCGCACTGGGTCGATCCCTCGTTGTTGAACCCAAAGATTGACTCAAAGCTGGGCTCTAGTTTGCCTTATGGGATTCCTATCTGATCAAAAGCATGTTTAAAAATGACACAGACCACGCTACCAGTATCCATAAGAATCGTAGATACTATAAATAGTCCAATCTGAGATGTGCTCATTAGAGGATCATTCTATGGGTGATAGGCTCCATTCTTCAGCTTTTTGCGAGTAATGACTAGATTTGGCATCGAGATGTTGAGTTGCGGATTTCTTAGCGGGGGATCTTCTTGAACAGATAACACACCATCTCTAGCCACATTCATGTTCATGTTCCTTGCTCCTTTGCTAGTCCCCGTAAGAGGTGGCCTTCCATGAATTACATTGATCATATTCAACGGCAAACTCAAGTTCAACGGTCTTCTTCCTCCAAGATGTTAACAACATTACTTGAAAATTTTTATGGATCGTTCCCAGTATGTGGCGCTTTTTTTTGTCCTGAATAATGCCGCTCACGAATTAATTTCTGAATGATTCCCGCCTAGAATCTGCATTCATCTGTTTTGTGGTTGTTTTCTTTGTAGTAAACGTTGTAGTCATCCCCTTTTCTCTATGCTGGGTAATTCTTGACCTTAAAGGAAGTTAGGAAGTTCACCTTCCCCTTTTTCACATCATAAATGTAAGACAATGGCTTGTTTAAAGCAATTGAATTAGCATTATGCTCTTCCCGTCTTATTCTGTTATGTCCATGATCTAATCCAAACCTTCCACTTTCCTTTCTAGGATTAGCTTTCTTCTTAGCCCGATATAATTCATCTATTTGAATGAATTTATCAGCCAGAAAGTGGAATTCCTGCATATCCTTACACCCATGAATAAAGATTTGCTTCCAGAAGGGTGTATTTTCTATTAACCCAGAGTGTAACATAATGAGCTTATCCCAATCATTCACGTCTTTATCTTTTGATGCTTATGTGCTTAATCTTCTAAGGTAATCTCCTAAATACTCTCATATCTCTACTTAATGTTGGCCAAAACAGCGTAATTAACAGTTCGGCCCTTGCATATACATAATTGGGCAAAGAACTCATTAGAAAATTGCTTTCATGAATAGATTACCTTTCATAGTATTGTCGATTCCATTTAGCGGCGGGTCATTGAAACATTAGTGGAAAAAGTCTGCATCGAACGGCTCTAGAAGCATTATACATATCGATTTGACTTTCAAAAGCCATCAAGTGATCATCGAGTCTATAGTTCCATGGTACTTCAGAGTTGGAATTTTCAACATATAATAAGACGACTGTTAACATGATTGCATCTGTGAAATGCTACTCATTCATTATCATTTGCTCTTTCATCAATGTTCCTCTTCCCCTTAGCATTCAACTGTCTTTGGTTGCTTTTTCTACCACACACTTCAGATAAGCTTCGACGTCATGATAACTTTTCCTGTATAGATTGTGATCTTTTGATGTTAAGCTTACGAACTGTTCAAGAGATCTGTCCAGTACGCTTCCTTGATGGCCGAATTAGCTGGAGGATGGCCTTCTTATTTGAAGATTTCAAGTTGACTTTTCTCTTTGCCTTATTTCTTTTTGGATTCGCTGTCATGAAATACCTTTGAGACAAGTCTGCTTTGAGAAGTTCCTGCATTTCCAACAATTGTTGTTAAAAGTGCTTTATTTTTTGTTGCATTATCATCTTGTTTAGCTAAGGTTGATGGTTGCCCTGGCACAACCCCCTCTAAGTAGAAAGTTGGAGTTATGTTTTCTTCTAAAGTTGTAGTGTGAACAACCTCTTTATCCATTCGACTAAGTCATTTGGATTTCATTTTCCTACATCAAATTACACAATCCATAATTAGTCTATAAGATTGCTACAAGGGCGGAGGTTTGACACCTCTTTCTAGCACCAAAAATGTTAATAAGAAAACTTGTCAACGTCTTCAAAGCTATGAGGTAAAAAAGAAATCCGGACTACATTTTAAAATGAGATTTTTTAAGAAGTGATCAGTCCTTTTGAAATCCCTTTCGATTGGGTTGACTTGGACAAATTGCTTTTGGAGGGTGGACTTATGGAAACATTGATGATAGTTGATATTTTCAATCAACCATATACAAATAGAGTTTATGACGAAAGCATCTCCTTCGAAACCTCATTCCTGAGTGAGTCGAAATAGGTAATTTACATTAGGCATTGTTTTCTTTTCGACTTTGTCGAAAGTGACATTTTGCCTTTAAGGTGAAGAGTTTTCTTTCGACACATCATTTATATTCTTTTGGGAAGAACTCCTTCGAAAGGTTCCTTTGTATTGTAGAATGCGTTCACCTTTTGAAGAAATTCATCCATATAGGATGGCTATCATTTATACATCAAATCCTTTTCGAAGTCCCTTTCAACCAATTCGATAGGGATTTATATTCTTTTGATGTAGATTTAATGTACATTATGCAAGCTCTTGATTACATATGCAATGGATTATTATATTGAGTAAAATAAGTTCCAGGAACTTATTAGTATCGAAACATCGTTATCATCTTTGTGCTAATTGATTATCATTTAATATGATGATAATTTGATTCACATGAATATTTTTTGAGATTATTCCATGGCATCGCATACGACAAAAAGGAATTAAGGAGATCTACTAGCATTATGTTCAATTTTCATTAGAAAAGCTAAAGATCGAAATGATCCCCATTATGATCCAAATCTTTATTGAATCCATGCACGTCCTCTTTTAACATTAATCCTAATTGAGTTACAAGTATGAATGCTTTTCCCAAAATTGATATAGGGTTAGCAAGATTTGATCTTGCTAAAAAGGTAAGAAATTGGAGAATGAGCTTAGGATTCCAGAATCTGGTCCCCGAAAATGGACCCCCTTGGGTTGTTTTTATAGACGTAGGTAGGCTCCCTTTCATACCCATCCTTTTGACTCAGTCGAAAAGTCTTCCTCCAATCTACTGCATGCATTCAAAAAGCCTTCTTTCAGTTTTCTATGCATCTGCTTTAGATGCCCTTGAAAGGCTATCCTTTCGAGCTTTCTCATCCATTCTAGCACTTCCTACCATTATATTCAGAACTTTCGACCCAGTTGAAAGGATCTCCATGACAATCTTTTGTTATAGTTAAGGTTTGGATGCTTCTTTTCCTTTTCTTTTTATTGGACTACTTTTGACTTCATCAAACGGGTGGTAGAAGTGTTCTTCGCTTTATGTTGCAACACTATTGCAAGTGAGAAATGAATTAAGCTTTCGCATTACTTCAAAAGGAATAGGGAGTGTCATCTGAGTCTTAATGGTTCTTGTCCTTCATGTGAGATTTTCATCATGCTTTCGAACGGTTTCAACCATTTCGAAAGGCTTGTCCTTGCTTTTGAAAGATTTTTCGGAACCAATTCTTCAAGTAGAATGAAAAAACCATCTATTTTGAAGGTTTCAACCATTTCGCAAGCCTTTCGTTCAACAACTTTGAAAGGAGGTTTGAAACCATTACTGCCTTTCTTATATATACGAATCCATCTACGTAGAAAGGTTTTAATGAGGTGGAAAGGTAGCCTTGTTTTTGAAAGCTTTTCTGCTTTTTATCATTTATGATAGCACCTGGTGCTTGCGACTCCTTTGAAAGTCAACTCAATACCTATGGAACATTGTTCTTTGAACTTTGGCAAAACTCACGTCTTCAGTTTTAGTAGAGGCTAGCACTTTTTAAACCTTCTTCAACCTTTGTTCTTAAATGAATTTTACGTTTAACATGAGTCGAACGCAACTCCTACTTGCTACTCTTCCTAAATGACATATTGTTCATCATCTTAAATTTGATGTCAAATTTGTTATGTTTAGTTATATTTTGCATCATCATCCAATACAAAATAGTGTTGGATCGTCCACTACTCAAAGGTCTTGTTCGATGCAGCTTGCATCCTCCGAATCATACCATATGAGCCAAAAGTATGTTAAGTTTAACAATGAAATGAATTGTATTACATATATAACTATATTTAAAATGTCATATTTCCATATTATAGCTTTCCGGCACAAGATACAGATGCATAACCGAACATGCAACCAAATGTATCTA
Source organism: Allium cepa (assembly GCA_030765085.1). Taxonomy (NCBI): domain Eukaryota; kingdom Viridiplantae; phylum Streptophyta; class Magnoliopsida; order Asparagales; family Amaryllidaceae; genus Allium; species Allium cepa. The sequence goes on along the minus strand of CM060945.1, from coordinate 571,731,668 downwards.
ATGATGAAGGAGATAGATGAACATCAAGATGGACAATTAAACGATGTTCCTTCTCTTGCATGACTATTATATCTATACTGGTTTACGATACGACGTGGATCGATAACATGCAAGTAAACAATGATCCTCTAAACTATGATTTTAGAGGTCTGGACAATGCTAGTGGTAATACAGATGAACCGGAAATGGAGATACTGTTGGATGATGACTTGTGTAATGCGCAGATGTTGGCTAGATGCATTGTCGCAAACCTGTAATTCAACAAAGAACCATTCTCATCATCTTATATTCGCACGGATTCAAATTTTGTATGGTATTCAAGACCAAAGCAAAATTTCTACAACATATTAGTGAAAGGTTAATATTAGTGAAACCTTTTATACACTGTCATCTGCAATGTCGATGCAAATTGTCAATGGAGAATTCATGCTATAGATGCAAAAAACTCGCAATTTAGATGGCGTGTTGCTAAAAAATATCTGAGCGATCGTACTTGCGTTAACGAAACAGTAAAATCTAATCGCAAGCAAGCGACGTCTAATTTTTTGGTTTCAAATATCATGCCTTTTGTGAAATTGGATTTGAACATAACAGTTGGAACTATGCAGGCATTAATGGAGGAATTATTATTTGTTAAGATCTGTTATATGAAATCATGGAGAGCACTAAGCAAGTAAATAGAATGAATATATTGTGGTCGGGCAGAGTCATATTCAAACCTAAGGTAGTATTTTGCAAAAATTACTAGAACGGATCCTGGTAGGGTTGAACATGTAACAACCGATGAGAATTGTGTCTTCAATCATGCTTTTTGGGCCTTGTATCGAGTGATTTGTGCATAATCGACTTTTGCTTTATATCAATGGTACATTACTTGTTGCGAATGCAGTTGTTGTGAAAGACCAAATTTATCCTTTGGCTTATGCGATTGTTGAGGCCGAATCATGTGATAGTTGGGGTTGTTGTTTTTGCTTGCATGCGTCGGTTTATTCACAGTGTTAATAATTCATGTATTACTTTCATTTTCGATAGAATGAAAGAAATATCTCGCATTAGAGAGCAAATGGAGATCGCCACCTAAGCATTGACTTTTTGGTAGACATTTGAAATAAAACTTTCAAACTGCCGGCTTTAGAGACAAAATTTTGACCAGTTTATTCTGCGCAGTGGCATGCGCTTCGAAGGAGGTTGAGTGTCTAAAAATCTCGGAAGAAATTAAGACCATCAACATTAGAGCTCATAATTTGACTGAGAGAATTCCGGCGGGGAAGGATGAGAGCTGGGCTTTGTGTAAGGATGATAGTGAACAATTTCATGTAATGACAACGAATGCATTTGAAAGCTTTAATGGTGTACTAAGAGTTGCAAGATCGCTGCCTGTTAAAGCTTTGGTTGCCAGTAGCTTCTTTCGATCGGTGGATTATTTCTATCAACGAAGAGAGTTAGCTAAGGCTTCAACATGTCGATTAGCTCCAAAGTGGAAAGCGAGATAGCGGAGAGAGCAAGTGAAGCAAGACGTTGTAGAATAGTCTACTTTAGCCAAACTGAATGACAAGTAATTCACAACTTTAGTGATGAGTTCAAAGTTACAATTAATAGTAAAACATGTTCTTGTACATGTAACATCCCTTTATTACAACAGCTTCCTTACATGCATGTTATGGTTGCTTGTTCATCAGTTGCTAATAGTGCAAAAACAGCTCATCATGACTTTGCCTTCCTTTGGTACTCATTTCAGAATTACTTGGCCACTTACACACCAAAATTTCATCTCGTTCATTACAAACATTATTGGAGTATAAAAGAAGGTCCTTTTTGTTTAGCCACCAACTGCTTATAAAGCATCTGGAAGGTCAATGTCTACACAAATTATAGGGACCATGGATGAAATTCAGCCTTCACGGGAAACAGGTGTAGTAGATATGGAGTTCTCTACCATAAGAGGATTCATTTGTACTTCAACAACTTAGTTTTTATCATAGCTTTTACTAACTCTTTATTTGTTTGTGTTTTGTAAAAGAATTGCTGTACTTTAGCATACATTGTTATTAATATTGTTCATGTTTGTGTTTGTGTTGTAAGGACACAAAATTGCTAATCAATAATATACATCAACATGAATTACTCGTACTACACAACCTATGATACAACACAATAATAATACAATAATGTACGACACAACACAACCTACATAACATATAATACAACTTACGGTATAACGTACAAGCAAACACCATACATTACTTATTAGGATTTCTCGGGAGTCTTGACTCTAGGTCTGCATATTTCTTTTGTTAGTCGATAATTCTCCTTTTTCAAACTTCAATTTTCTTCCAGCATCTCAAGTGCATACTCATGCCTTCTGTGACACATTGGAGGATCAATCCACTCGGTATAATCGCAACAACTAAACGGTCAAGGTAGTTGCCTACTGAACGTATACCGTGCACAAACGTAGTAAGTATGACCTGCGTTGATTTCATTTTTTTTCCACAATCACTTCACACACGCTATTATAGTGACGAATTTTATGTGAGATGGCCCCTCCAATAACAAGCGCTTTATCTTGATTTTTCCACCTACCGCCATGTATTGCGACGAAATGTGTCTACTTCTCGCCGTATACACGATCAGGTTGTTCAAAAACCTCTCTCGCTTCATTGAGAACTTATTTACGTAGCCTTTGATGATTAACTTAACAGTCCTCCACATTTGCACTAGATTCAAACGCATCCATGCATGTCATTAAAGTCTCCTAATCAATTTCCTATTAATCCATTTCCAGTAGTGGTTAATAAAAATTCGTTGTAAGAAATGCAAAGAAAGTGAAAAGCAATGAAAACCAATTAAGGTGAAATTGGTTTAAATGTTGAATATTACTGTAATGATCCAGCATTTCAGTCATTTAAATTTGAAATATTTAATTGATTTTAAATATTGAAAAGTTAAGTAAAATAACTTATGTTTTCAATATAGTGATTTATTTGATAATTAAATTATTAAATTGAATATATGTAATTGTTTAAATAATTGAATCTTGAATTTAATATGAATGAAAAGTAATTTCAATGACTGACTTAAATTCTATTTGAATAATAATAAAGATAGTAAACTTTTAACTTGGATTTAAAAGTGTATGAACAGAAATTGGAAATTTCTCGTTTTTAATTAACTAGTAAAAATAGACTTTTTGGACACTGTCTCGGATTTTGACAAAACTAGTTTCTTTGGATCCATAATAGTGAATTATAGTTAGCTGTGGAATATCGTGGCGATTGGACGTATCATTTGATCATGCAAGTTCAAAACGCACAGAAATTAATTAAGGGAATTTCAATTAAAAGAATTCGGTTTTGAAAAGCTTCCATTGTGTTCGTAATAAGGGTATATAACATATAGAATGCTAGGTAGCACGCCTCGTTTGGAGTTCGAAATTTTCATGGATGAATAGTGCCATACTTTATTTTCTATAAATAGCCCTCATTTTCCATCATTCGTAAACCTAATCCTGCAAATAAACTTCAGCCGTCATTGACTAATATGTATCTGATGGCCGACACTGATCGGAGCCACTAGGAACAAAATTAACCAACGACTTCAACTAGAGAAATGTAGAGCATGATCATACGAAGCTAGTGTATGATTGGATTGACGATCGCCCACTGAGGTGGCCGAAATCGTGGTAGGTTCATCACTGTATTTTATGAGTTTTGGTCTCGAGATTCACGTACGCACGTTGGATCGTGCTTACGGTTGAGGATTGCAGGGATAAGGTGGTGCGTAGAGGATCAGGTGCAGAGGGGGCGAGTGTTGGCGGAAGAACGTGCGAAGGTGCGCACGAATGAACAAAAAAAGAAGAAGTGGTTATAGCGCGCGTGGTCTACTGGTGGGAAGATGAAGATGGGTATGTGTTAAAAATTAATTAGTTAAGTATATTTTTAATTATCGATGTTTAATAATTCATAACTTGTTCATACGAGGTCTGTTTTGAGCGTGACAAATTGCTTTGCGTCCGTATAAGCTGCAACCACGCTACGGTGTTGAATGGACGAATTCAAAGTAATAGAAATTTTGAGATAAATTGAATGATCGTCCTGTAACGACCTTTCTTTTAGGACGTTTTAAGCAGACACACATGCTAACTCAAACCATACAAAGAGACAGCTTGTTATTAGGGTAAATTATAAAAATAGAAAAGAAATAAACAAATACAGAATCTCGTAGCGGAATTAAAAAATATAATCAGATAACAAGTTCATGAAGCTGTTTACAAATAAATTTGATTACTCTAACACAGTACAGAATCAGAGTTACAGACAATAAGAATAAACAATTAAATGAAGCTGAACAATATGATGTAATGGAATAAATATATTAAATAATAATAGTACATCTTCGTCTTCGTTCTTCAGAAATAAGGTCTTTAACCCTGAAATGCTTAGGCTGACCCGAGCGAATTGAAAAGACAAAAAACACTCGAGTCAGAACTAAAAAAATCTAATGTAAGTTAATCAATGGTAAATATGTATGTGACGGCGTCAGAGATGTTTACGGGGTATGACATCTCCTATCAAGTGTCTAACGTGAGGGCAGTAACTTAAGAGATGTTCGGGATTCCCATCTCCTAAGTGGAATTAAACTATCTATTATGTATTACAATACGTTATTATAATAGTGTCTACAATAAAGTAAAAGTATTGAAATAGCATTAAGGCATTACTCATATCCCCCCCCAACACATTTTATATATTCCCATAGTCTATATAGTACCGTACGCTACTCCGAGAGGTTTACGCAGAGGTCACCCCATAGGTATGGTAAAAAAAACTTGTAGAAGGTGCTCTATGGCATGTGAACACGGCACTCGAGGGAATGCCAGGATAGATTTACCAATTGTAGAACCAGGCCGGTGTAAACGCATAACAGCTACTACTGTCCACCTCGGAACACACTCCCAAATAAAAAATCAAGAGGTGGCCACCAATCATCACAAATGTCATAATATTGTATCGAAGAAGCATGTCCGATTGGAGGAATGACCTCACTTGGTCCAGGTATAGCTCCTATTCTAGTCACATCGAAGCCGACTCACGGGAGTCGGGGTCACATCATACCTTATACAAATGGTTCGTCAAACCATCATGCTTCATTTCTGGAATCTCCACCACGTACACAGTTGTTAAACTGGTTTAGGTATCGGCAGAGAGTATGACAATATCCGATCCCGTTCTGTTTAACAACCAATCGCTTATTACACACCGAATTGTTATTTTAAATTTTCAAAACCATTCATAATTGATATTAAAATATCGTATTCAATTCGAACCATATCACCTTCGAATTTATATTTCACATTGAAATCGTCTTCACCTTTGAAAACATATCATTTCTTTAAAATCATAATTTCTTTCAAAAATCATATTTCCAATATAGGTCAAATCCTTACTTCAAAATCATCGTATTCAATTAAATACAACATTTAAATCCCAACTTAGATTATAACATCATTTAACCGTATTCTCTTTTAAACCAATGAATTGGATATAACCACTTCCACTTTACTTAGTCAGAAATTTAGAAAATAGCTTAAATAGATATAAATAGTTAAAATAGTTATAAATCGTTAAAAGTGATAGTTTGGCACATGTCCCTAATAAGTTTCAAAATACACAAAAACCCTAGTAAAAAAGAGTTTGTAAATTAGGTTCCTAGAATTAATTTACTGAATAATGGCATAAATGTCTGCAACTTTTGGATATAATTGCATAAGTGTCTGCAATTATTTAGTGAATAATTGCATAACTATATGCAATAACTTGGTAACTTAATTCTAGGGACCTAATTTACATACTTTTTTTTACTGGGGTTTTTGTGTATTTTAAAACCTTTTAGGGACCTAAGCCTAATATTCATTAGTTAAAATGCTCTAAAATAATTAAATTATAGATTAAAAATAATGTTTAATTGATTTAAGATAGTTAAATAAATTTAAAATAGATTAAATATAATTAAAATAGATTAAATATAATTAAAATAGATTAATTAGCTTTAAAATAGACTAACTTGATTTAAAATAAGTTAAAATGGGTTAATTAGTTTAAGATAAATTTATGGTTTAAAAATAGGTTAAAATGATTTAATATAGTTAATATAGGTTAAAATAGTTTAATAGTTTGAAAATCTTAGTAATTAAAGTCTTTAAAATAATATGTTTTAAACAGTTTATATTAAAAATATGAATTTTGAAATTAATATCAATTTATAATTTATTTCATTTCAACACAATAGAACCATTTAAATTTTTAAATCAACAAAATCCAATTTGAGTCTCCATTCACATTTTCAATAAAATGCTACATTTACATCGATTTCAAATCATGTTTGAAATATCAGTTTAAATCATTTCAATTTCAATACATTTCAAAGTTATAGTTCAACCAACTCAAATAACACAATTGTGACAAATTTCACTTATCTCTAAAATTCGACTTTAAAATTTCAATTTAATTTCTTAAAGCAAATCTTTTAAACCAATTCACATTTCAACATAAAACTTGATTTTTCAATAATAATTCAATTTATATAAATCAAATTTTATTTTAAAATATCATTTAATTAAATTGAAAAATTAAGAATTTTGAAGTCAATTAATTTAAACAATCTGGTGTTCGTATATAATTCTCTACCATAGGGTCATGTGATACGTTTATTTATCATTTCGATCCTTAATTATTTTATATTTACGGATAGATCATTTCAATCCGCAATCCCAAAAATATTAGAATTCATAAAATCATTCGAGTCTATCATTTTAACCCATAATGATTTTTCCTTAATCTATAGATCGTTCGATTATATATCAGTTCAAACCATAGTGATTTTCCTAAACAATAACTAAGGGAACTTGCAGAGTGATAATAATATATAAATTAACATAACATCCATCATCCAATATCAACCATCACACATCCAACACAATCATCAGTCAATTCAACACATAAATTCAACAAATAACAGATTATCATTTACATGAAATTTACTGGCAATTTAAATTCAATAACAAATTAAATGACTATTTAATTCAAATAATTCAAATTAACAGTAATAGCAATTTAAATGTACCGAACAGCCATAAATAAATTCCTCATTACATCATAAATTAATTTAACAAACAAAAGAAATTTTAGAAGTTGCGAGTGGGTTAAAACACTCACCTTTGAATTTAAATCGAATTAAAATCCAATTTAAGCCCAAATTCAACAGTCTTGGAATTCATCCAAACAGGCGTCAAAATGTCCGAAATTTCAATGTGATCCCTATGCAAGAAACCGTGCGTAAAACGAACCTCGTACGCAAAAGATATTAGCATTAGAACACTCTACTATTTATATTAAAATAAATAAAATAATTAAACTCATTTATACCCTTACACGTGTACGTTACCGAAACCCTACAATCTTCTCAACATCGTGATCAACAGAGTCTCCCATATAGACGCGCGATCACGACCTATGCTTGACACGTGCGCCGCCGCCATAGGCTGCAGTCCCTTCCGCCAACATGCTCGAGCAAACCGCCTCCTCCCTGAGCCGACCCCTCCTGCGCCTCCAAGGAGCACGGCCACCACTGAAATAACAAGGTTTTTGAAACCCTAATCTTAATTTTTGGCCGCCACAGGTGGAGGTAGCCCCCATTTCCACCACCAGTCGACTCCGCATGACAATTTCTCAAAAACCCATAAACCAATTTCGTCGATTGTCGTCGAAATCAAAAAAACCCCAAATTGACATTAGGGTTTCGCGATTTCATGGCTTTGACCATGATTTCTGATTGATTTAATCATTGTCTTGAAAAACGAATGCCAGATGTAGGTTCCATTCATCGAGGCCTTTCCAACGTTATATAATTTGATAAGGCTTGGAGGATTTTGCTTTGATTTTGAATTTGAATTGAAAATTTGTTTGTCTACCATTGGAATGAGGAGTTGAGAAGGAAGTGTACATATAGAAAAATAAAAATATGAAGTGGCAAGTATTTATAACGGGCAATTTATAGGAAAAGCTGAAAAATAGAATGGACGGACAAGATTGATTGGGAAGTTGAACGATAAACAACCCGAAAATCCCGTTCTGTCTCCGTAATAAAAATGGGTCATCCCTTATATCAAAATAGATGTTTTCAATATTTTTAAACTCAATGGAAGCTATTTTAGATCCTAATTCCATCGTATGAAGAAGTTCTGTTAAAATCAGCCTATATCAAATTGATTTCAGTTAAATTGATTTCTAGGCGTTTCAAGCTCGTACGATCAAATGACAAGTCCGATCGCAATGAAACTTGAAATCCTACACTAACTCACCGTTACGGATTCGACGAAACTATTTTCGTCGAAATCCGAGACAGTAGCCAAAATGGCTATTTTCACGTTAATTAGATAAATTAATATAAATTCATTAAATTACTTTTTTTATTTAATTAAATTAACTAACCAAATATTATCATTTTTGATTGTTTGGATATTCATAATAAATTAAACAAGTTTACATATACTTGAGTCTCAAATATTTTCACAAATTACAGTGTTCAATTACAACTGTAATTGAACCCAACTAATTATAATTTAATTCCAATAAATTGTTTTTATTTTGAATTTCAATCTTTATATTCAATCAATTATTACTTTATAGCATAGTTAGTATTTGTTTTACATTTCATTATATTAATATACTCCAATTTTCATCTTGTATTTGTATTAACTATTATATTTCCATTTTATTGAATTTTGGTCAAATTTATACATTAATTAAAATTTAAGATCCCAAATGATTTATTTATCTTGATTCCAATCTTTTACTAAATCAATTATTTCCTTATGAATATTACATTTCTACTCCTTTTATTACTTTCACAATTTACAGTTATTATCTTAACTCACATTAATGTAACATTTAATTTCGTTTAATTATAATCAGTTTCCAATTAATTTTCGACAGACTAATAAATATGTAACATACAATAATTGTTACCATTAACCTTTAGCCGCACTTATAAGGTTATTATTAACAAACGAATGTTACAATTTCTCTTAAAACACTAATTTTATTCAATTACCATTAACTATACACCATTTCATTAATTAGTTTAATATTTACATTTGTTTTCCTATATTCACTTTACAACCAAGTATAACCTTTTCATTATTTCAATGGATTAGAATTTCATTCATGTTGCTAATAATTAACTTAAATTAACATTATTACATTTCATCTTGGTTATTATTTCTTTAATAAATCCCAAATTTTATTTCTTTAAAAATTAAATCGCAGAATCTTTTTAAATTAACAATTTTTTTATTATCAGAAATTATTGGTCTTTACAGTTCATTATTAATTCAAATCCAAAGCGCTTTGGCGATCTCTGGGTTATTTTGTGAGTAAACTCACCTCTGTAGCCTGCTTATATTTTTATATATCGGTAGAAATAATTTTATTCATGTTGTTTGATGCTTGTTGGATGATATATTATATTTATTAGTTGGTTTGGATATGTTCCCACCTATTGGAGCGGATGAGACATTATACGCTCCCGCTTAAGGGTAGATGACCCTTTGTATATGAATCCCGCCTCGAATCGATTGATTTTTATATTATTTGATTATATGTCGTATGTGATGCAAGGTTACAGTCTGGAAGGATCCAACAGGATTCCTCGTGTTATTGATTTTATTTTCATATATTTTGATATATGATATGTTGGACGCCATATTGGATGACATATATTTGTTTTGCTTATTTTATGTTATGGTAGCACTGAGCGATATTTTTAGTATTTTTGAAATACTATAAAATAATGATTTTTAATTGAAATGACTTTCAAGTGTTTTGGATGTATATGTTTTGACAATTTTTAAATTTATTAAAAGGAAGGATTTATTTTAATATATATGATGTAAGATTTTTGATGTTTTAAAAATATAGTTTTGGTGCAATATTTTTATATAGATATTTGGAATAATTAAAAAATGAATTTTAGAAGCGATATTTTACAAATAAAAAAATAGGTTTGCAATCAGAATTTATAGATATTTTATAAATGGATTTAAAGTTTATTTGGCAAATAGATTTATGAATAGATTTTGTAAATAAATGTATTTTATAAAGAAGTATGTTATAAATGAATTTTTATAAATAATTTAGATTTAAAAAGAAATCAATTTATAAATAGATTTATAAATTAGATTTAAAAAGAAATTTATTTGGTAATAGATTTATAAGAGTTTAGCAATCTTTCAAAGGATTGCTTTGAAATTGCTATTTGGAAGAAGTTAATGGCTTTGAAAGGTAAATTATCATTTTAAAGTAATGTTTTAGGAAGTTATAGTTCCAAAATGGAATTTAATGTTTTGAAAAATGTTTTAAAATGTGATATGTTTTGAAAACATAGATTTTAACATTTATTATTGTAATAGTAGTTTTCGTGTAAGTATGAAAGATATGAACTATAATAATGTTGTTATAGTAAATGATTTACAAAAGGAAATGTTTTATACATTATAAGGGATTTATATATGTTTATAATTAATCGAATCCCTATATTAATGTTTCTGGGTTGTCGTAACGATGTTTTGCGCAACATTTGTTCTGATTCAATAAAGCATGTTTTGGGAAATACGAAGCTATAGTAAAATGATTTGTAAATATACTTATTATGAATTTAAGTATGTGAAGATATTTTCAAGGTGTTGAAAATAAATTGATTTGTGAATATACTTATACCGTTGATATAGGCATATGGAATTTTTTTTTCAATATTGAAAGATTGAAATGTTTTTTGAGGACATATTTTTTAAAAGATAATTCAAAGTAAATATTTAGAAATTGATTTAATTAACAAAAGATTAATTGAATGGCCTAGCGAATACTTATGTACTAGATGTTGTCTATTGTTTTGATAGTTAAATAAACGACTGCCAAATTGGGCATTTTATCTTCGTTGGTTCGCAGAGATCAGGGTGGAATTTATCCGAGAACCACGTTGGACCAATGCATGCTTTCGAATGTGCAGGGTTATGATTATGATTTCGAAGACATAGATCTTCATGATGTCGGGCTACTTGCCTTTAGTCCCTCGAGCTAAAATTTACCATATCTTATATTTATTATTGCAGTAGTGCTCCGTTATGAAAATCTATGATTTCCAAGGACTTTTCGCCACTAATTATAGGGATAATTCCCAATAGGATGAGGTAGGAGAGTACCTTCGGTTTGTCCATTTCCTGGACGACTTGTACGGATGGATGTTTAACATTGCATTTTTGAGATTACATCGTTGACTTTCACAAACGTACATCTGTTTGAAGGCGGAGAAGACAATTTCTCTTAGCTTAACACCGTTCTCTGAGTCGTATGAGCTTGGAGGTCGTATGTTCATGAAAGTTGATATGATCGAAGGAATGTCAATGTGGCATTCAAAGTGATATGTGAAAGGTAAATTGTTATCTTATGCTCATCATCGGGAAATGACAAAAACAGGGTAGAAGCGGCAGGGCTATGTGGGTCACTCTCATAAATATATGGTCATTTCCTTTATAGATTACCATTTACATGTCTAGTATTTGTATATTGTGGCCACGAATAGGTTGGGAACGACCGGGTGATGTTATATTTGGTACTATACAACGAAGGGGTAGGTCGGTTCAGTGTGGTTTAGGAGTTCAGTATATAGACCCTAAGTACATTTTTATAGAGATGTACTGCACGGAAGGTAGTCCATTACCTTGTCATTTGTATGCAATCCATTCTCTAATACGTGTCTGCCATTTTGTTTGTAGAATCCACATTTTAGCTACGCTAGGATTTAATAATGTAACAATTTTGGCTATGATGAATATTATTTGTATACTAGACACTAGTATAATATCAAATGGTTTGATATGAAATGTTTTGGTTATCATAAGGCAAAAAGCAATCCATGTTTGTTACATGCCGTGTTAAATTACAATTATATAAGCAAATAATTTAGTTAAGTTATATCCATTGGAAATTTTAAAACAAAGAAATGTTTATAAATGGGGCAACTAATTAATATTATTTGGAATACATATATTTTTGTGTAACAAGTAGATTATAGAGAGAAATTATATAAAATCAATTAATAGGGAATATTAATTGAGGGTTTTTGTTTAAAAGGGAAATTAATATCCAATTGACTAGTAGAGGTGATTAATAAGAACTGACAAGAAAGGGAACATATATTGTAGCAACTAATTGATATGATTAGAAACATATACGTTAGTGCAAGAGAATGTGAAGGAAGAGAAATTTATGCAACTAATTAATTGTCAATTAATAAACATGGAGACTTATGGTAACATATATAACTAAGATTATGATTCAAAATCAATTGTAGAATATATGCATGCAATAATTATGGGAATATAATAAATTAATATGCATGTGACGAATTAATATGTTGTTGATTGGCATATTAATTTGGCAATAGATCACAGTGAAGGCAGAGATTAATTGGATAGTAAATTAATTCTAGGTATATGTGAAATCTATTAATTAGATGATTAATGGAGGAATCTTATTTAAAAGAAACATCACATTTACAAATATATATGTACATAGAATACGAGATAGAAGGGGAAAGTGATTAATGAAAAGATTGTTGGAAAATCAATTTGAAATAAAAGCAAATGCAAAAGAAAACATATTAATTTAATGTCCATAGACTGAGTGTATGCTTTAGCTTTTAGCCTTTTTATATCTAATGGTTAGCACTGATTTAAACCACTATAAATATTGGTGCAAAGCCTCATTTTTATTCTCATTATTTTTCTCTTACTTATAAAAGCTATGTCATTTTTCTATCTCTTACTCTCTTTCTTAATAAAAAAAATTTAGATCTGGTTCACACGAATTTAGATATAAATAGAAAGAGAATAGAATTGATTAAGGAATTAAGAATTGGTTCAAATCAGAAAGCAATGTCAAAGGTAAAACCCTAGATCTGAGTTTTATTTGCCATTTCTAATCCAAATCTCTTCCTTTTCACTTTCAAACATTATAGATCTATAAATATATCATTTGTAATTCCGAATAGGGATTCCAAGGGATGTGAATATAGATGTTAGGGACAAATCTGAAATAAAAATAGGGAGATTTGGAAAGCTAGCAATGTGAGTGGGTTTATATGTATATTAAGTTTAAGATATGTTATCGTTAAATTCCCATTTAGATAATTTTATTCAATAATTAATCCTATTAATTAAATTATGCTAAACTACAAGGAATTTACAGTTTATGTACAGTACTAGTATTTATTTACATCTGTTTCTACGTTTTGGATTTCTATGCAAGTGTCATTCTTCTTTTATTTTCTCCTCTTTCTTCACGCATGGATTATAATAGATTAAACGTGAATACGGATTAAATAACTTAGAATACTGAAATGAAGGAAATAAGATGAAAGTAATAAAAGTTTGAGGAATGGAATTATTGTAATAAATTACGTTAAAATGAGAAAAGTTAATTAATCTAATAACTAGATTTTGGAATAACTAGAAGGTTAGTTGGTTGGTTTAGAAAATAGCATACATTAATATAATTTAATATTTAAAAGACGACAATGAACGTAGTTGCTAGAATAAAAGATAAAAAAAGAGAAAATGTAGTGTAAAATAGGAAAACCACTGTATTTTACACTATACCCAAATAGTAAAAGAAATATTTAGCAGTTACGGATTATTGTTTATAATATTATTTAATATTAAAGTATGGAAATGGATTTTTAAATATAGTTTTCATAACCAACCAAATAAAATAGAATTTATTCCTAGAATATAAGATAATAAAGCAAAGTATGACATGAATCAAGTAAATTATTAGACAAGAACTTTAAACTGTAAAGGATAATGAACCTAGGTCTGCATTCACTGCGTAGACTATTTAAGAAGATAGTTATTATGATAAGTGAATTATATAATATAAGAGAATAGAAATATATTCTATATCATAATAATAGAAGGAATATTAGAACAGAAAAGAAATGCTAGAATTATGTACGGACTATAAAAGAAGAGAAAATGACAATTAAAGGTAGAATTATAACATAGGTTGTAATTAAGTAATACGAACGGAAAAGCTTATTTTGGGACTTTGAATAAATCAATGAACAATAATAATGTAGAGGCTTATTTAAATAATTTATATTAAGTCAACAAGAAAATAATGTAGGAATCATGAAAGAGGCTTTTTTTTAATGAACTTAAGATTTATATTAAGTTAAATAAGCAAGATAATGAATGTGGCTCATACCAACAGCATTCTCTATTAGATAAATGGAAATCTTACAATAGATAGATGTGAGACGAAGAAAAGAATATGGTAATTAGGGTAAATGAGTAGCCAGCAGAATATGAAAGTAAACTAAACGCAAAAAAGATTAGACTTAGTGTCTAAAAAAAGAATAAGATGCATTTGGAGCAACCCAAAGGATGAAGCGTCTAACAAAGCAGTTCATCGCAGATCTCAGAAATGGAGAAGCATGTCCAACTTAGTATTTTTGGCCTTCAAGGAAGTACGAGATTTCAACGGGACGTGAGGATACTCAAGGATGGCCCTTTGGGTAGGTCTAATAAAGTTGCACCACCGGTGGTAGGTCTATAGTTGTTCTATAAAGAGAGTATGCCTTGACTGCATTTGCATTATAGGCCTAACGAAGCAGACCATTGTAGGCAGTCAGAAGGGCTTGGTGTTCGAAGTAGGGTATTTGTATGTCCAGTAATTGTAATTAGGTTTAAGCATAGTTGCATGCTGATATCGACCAGCATCAAGACCAAGAGCGACTTCAAGAAAGACTATACCAAACCAACAGACCAATGATTCTTTCACTATCAAGACAATAGATGAGGGGCATCGCTATTATGATGTTAGATTGTTTGCAGTAGGGCAAGACCACTTAACTCTTTGAAAGTCTTTCGGTTAGTTGGGGGTTGCGTTGGGCCATAGCTACGATGAAAAAGAGACAGACCAACTAGAAATCTGTATTGTAGGCCTAACGAACAGTCCTTTACAGATATAGAAAATCCCATACTGAATTTTGTGCAAGGTAGACCTTGTTGGCGGGATTCAGATAGTCGACAGAACGATTATGTAGTCCTCAATGTACGAACTGGGTGGCACTGTAACAGCCCAATTTTTTTAACAAGTATTTTTCACTTGTATTTTAAAAAACTTTGGGGTTTATTTAAAGTGATAAAAAAAAACAATTGACCAAATTTTTAATTAAACAATAAGATCTCTGAAATTTTGACATGGTTAAGAATTAACTTTAATTTGGAAATTTGGGGTTTTGTCGAAGATTGTAAATAACTTAATTTCTAGCAAAATCAAGTTTTCATTAAGAAAACATTAATAGCTTAGGTGGTTAAGACATCTGGGCAATTCACAATAGGTCACGAGTTCGAGTCCCAGCATGGTCAGAATTTTGAATTTAGAGAATAAATACCGTATATATATATATATATATATATATATATATATATATAAGATTATATATAAGAAAACGTATAGAATTTTAATCCGTTATTTTTCTCTTTCCAGTAAAATTTACTTCCCAATTTATATACATATTAATTTGATTAAATCATTTCCTAAAAGTCTAAACATAAACTGAAAGTTTTGAAGTTTTTAAATTTTGTTAAAAGACAACTCAAATTCGCAATGTTAATAAAAAATGAATTTTGTATATTTAAAATACAAAATTTGTAAGCGAATTTAATTTAAGTAATAACTTTGTAAAATTCAGTGTTTTACAGACTGTTAAATTTCGCATTTAAAAAGGGCATGCATTGTAAAGATATAAGTAACGTAAAAACGTATAAATTAAAAACGTTACTTTTGTATAAATTTTGGGTGTTTTGTATTGCGTCAGTTTGGCGTATTGTAAAACTCATATTTATATCTATTTGGATTAAAATATCAGTCAGTAGTTTCTATAGCAAACGTTAACTCTTTTTCATAGCTTTCAATTGGGTTTTAATTTTTGTATATGACTTTAAATTCCAAAATCTTTGCCAATTCTTGCCTTTCATTTAATAAAGATCAAAATTTCATATAGCTGATCACGCAACTATTAAATGGTATAAAATGTTGAAATCAAATTTTCATAAATTGGCAGCATAAATCACGCATATAGAATAACGTGCAAACTAAGGAAACTGAAAAGTAATCAACGCATGCATTTAATCAAGATTTTCGTATAGCTGTCAATAATAAATCACGCAACTTTCTGGTCTGCCTAAATGTTTATTATCACTTGCCATTCTTGCCTGCTTGTTTGGTCCCCTATATTTCGCAAGCCTTAACCATGAATACATAAGAAAGAATTTTATAAATTAAGAATCAATCTCTTGCCTAAATTCACGCATCATTCTAGGAATTCATTAAATCAAAATTTTGTATAGTCTATTCAGTTCAAAGCAAATTATATTTGGTTACTGTTTTTCTATAATCACGCAAGCCTCCCATATACATTATTGTGCAACTCGCATCTCAGAAGATCTCACGTGCCTTCATAACTCTCAACTAGTTTTCTTATATATATATAAAGCCTCACACAAAAACTTTATATTGCATCTAAAATTTGCCTTCTTCTTCTTTTGTGTTGAAGCCTCTATCAGGTAATGGTTTTACTTTTTCTTTTTTTCTTTCAGTTTTTCCCTTTCTTCTTCTTGTTGTTCTCTGTTTCCCTTTTGCCTTGCTTGGCTACTTCTCCACCACGTCACGTCCCTCTAAGTTTTCATAACCAAGCTTATATCCCGAACAAGCCATGGTTAATATATTATAATATTTTTCTAAAAATTTATAAGTATTTTTGAAATAAAATTTATGTAGTTCAACTAAAAATTTGACTTAAGGCTTTAAAATTTTAAAGGTGTTTTGTTTTTTTAAGTTAAATTTTTGTAAGTTAATAATTGGTTTTAAAGTGAATTTAAAGATTTTATTTACGATAAGTGACATAATAATTAAATTTGATTTAATATGGAGTTGAAATCTAACCTAGAAATTTTAATAAAAGTTATTTCTGAAAATGGATATGTTTGGTATAATAAATAATGTACTTTAAATTGATAAAATGAAAGACGATTGAAATGGAACATTTTGGAATAACTTTTATTTAACTTGAATCATAGTTGAATTGATGTCTAAATGAGTAAAGTTGTGAAGAAAATTTAGTGTATATTAGTTTACCGATCTAAATTTTATTACTAACTTACCCATAGTTTTTATTTATTAAAAACTGTTTTTGTTAACTTTCTTTTAACCGTAAATGACTTTGAAGTCTTTTATTTATTATATAGTTTATATAAACCATAGGATACTTAAAAGTATATATTAGTATGCTCAAGAAATTAGACGGCCCAGTTATTATTACTTTGTCAAAGCAGTGTTTGCATTTGTTTCTTATACACCTTATACATTATAAAATAAAAATGAGAAACTAGATTAAAATTATACTTAAGGTACACACACACACACACACACACACTCTCTCTCTCTTATATAAGGTGCGAAATTAATCAATTAAAATAACACTCTTCTTGATTAATATACTTTTATATGTATTGTTACTTTAATGAAATAAATAACATTCAATAAGTAAACACCCTATATTCATATGTATTACAAGGACTATAAGATATAAAAACTATTTTTAAGCATTCATGTATATATGTATCCATATATACATCTTTTAAATTTTAATATAGAAATATATTATTTCCAAATAAACTAAATTCATTAGTTATCTATGTGTACATATAGTTTTCTCCTATTTACACAAGTGATTCTTATACTCATCAATTTTATTTATAACATTTTTATCAACTTAAATATTGTAAATTTTCCTTTTTAACTTATCATTACATAGATATATAGATATATAACCTTTCTTATTCAAGATGTGTATATATATTATTATTTTAAAAGCTATCAACTTAAACTCTTTTTGTTATTTAATATAACAACATTGTTTATATACCTAAAATCAAAAATATTCTTTTTCTACTTTATTATTAATTTATATCCAAATTTTATATACATATAAATTTATTATTCCTATATGTAAAAATATATGCATTTAATTTTTCCAATTAATTAAATTCTCTATTATATTTTATCCTTAGAATAAAATATACATATTTTGTCTCTAAAACAAAATACACATATTTTATCTCAAACAAAATATACATATTTTACCTTTAAAAAAATATACGTATATAAGAATTTCCATTTAAATCAATCTGTATTTTAATATAGATCTGAAAATTTAAATTATACTGGTTTTAGGAAAATTATATACAATTATTAATTATTGATTAATGGGAATATTGTATATTAAAATAAAATATTATTAAATATTATAAATTAATATTCACAACTCGGGATGTCAAAACTCCCGGGTTATTACATCGAATTTGCTTTTACAACCAACCTCTCGACTCACAACCAACCCATCCCTGGACATGTAGGGGTAAGAGTCTCCTGCCCGCCACCAAACCCGAAGCGGGAACCCCCTATCATGCTATAATAAAGCAAATGTGATCCCCCTTTTGACCTCAAGTGCATCCTGTTCTCACGCAATTGATTCGTGATGCCGCCTTCTCCCGCTAGCCGATTCGAGATTGAAGAAAGAGGAAGGAAAGGCTTATGATTTAACTGCCTTCATTCATTTATTATTATCCCCATTTTTTTATTATTCTCCTGATTCGAAAAGAAGGGCTGCCCTTTTTTTAACTTTGAGGATTTTGAAGCTACTAAGTTTTATCTTGAGTGAAAAAAAGGGTTTTTGTCTTTGAAAATAAATTCGATTTTTAATTCTCTTTTTTTAGGAAGAAAGGAAACAACACGTTTCAAAAGGAAAATGAAAAAAAGAGGAAACGTGCTCTCAAGGTGTGGACAATTGTTAGATGAAGTGAACAGTAAATTGAAGGGAAATATATGTTTTATATTTAAATTTAAATTCAAATTTAAATCTCCTTGATTCCGCAACTCACAATCTCGATCTCCAATCGAGGCGTGCCGCCAAAAGTTCATAATGTTATACCCCTATTTCGAACGCACTGGAAAGGGTTTTGAGTCCTAATTCGATCATGTAAAGAAGATAGCTTTTTGAACCCGGTTATTATACTGAATTTTCGATAAAGATTTCAACGCGTTTATCTATCGTACGATGACATGACAACTCCAAACACTATGAAATTTGAAATTCGATAATAATACACTACTACGGATCCAATGGAACTAGTTTCGTCGAATTCCGAGACTGTGTCTTGAAAGGCTAGTTTTAATTATCAAATTAAACGATATATTTTTAAAACTGAACAAAACACTTATAAGTTCAATTTTAACACTTTTACTATTTTCAGTACTATCAATATATATTTTACAAGCCTTTAAATTGTTTTTAACAAGCTTAAAATTTCAGATTCAACCATTTATCTAATTTCCAATTATTTAATTAAACAATTAAATCACTTAATAAATAGTGGCATTTGAAATTCAAGTTAGAATTTAACTTCTACATGTTTAAAATACATTAAATATTCCAATTTCAAATTTTCAAAAATCCTAGGTCGTCACATCTACTTACTTAAATAAGTCCCATCACTTTCATATTTATGAAATTAAATAGCATTTCATTCATTTCTATTAGTTAAACCCATTATTTTTATAAACAAGCATGTTATATCATGCGTGCATAACCAATTTTTCAAACAAAACACGCTATAATATGTATATCTAGCATGTACATGCAGATACAATTCAATTTATACGCAATTTATACAATTTCAAATGCTTCACAACTTATAAGCATTCAATTCATATCAACACATATTTTTTACATATTCATTTCAAATGGATCTAAACCAATTTATTCACTTCTATTTGTTTGCATAATTTTTTTCAATAAAATAACCACTCGAGTTTATAAACCATTTTAAATCGATTCTAGAACAATCTATTAATTTCTTATTAATTCACTTCCAATTTGTTCAGAAAATCTTGTTCACTGAATTTTACATTCAACAAGGATCCAATCCATGTCAATTTATTTATGAATCATTTCATAAATTTATTTGAGCAAGCTTCCTCCAAAATTACTAACTTAAGTTGATTCGTTCACTTTCACTCATTTCAACATAAGTTAAGTCCATACTCGATTTTTATTTAAGCAATATCTCAAAACATGGTCAATTTATTTTAAATCGGCTCTCTATCAATTTGTTCCCCTTTAATTTATTCTCATCCAAACCAATTTAAATTCAAACTCAATTTATATCTAAAGTTCCATTTCAATATTCAATTCACTAATTGGTTCATCCAATTAGATCGTTTTCATTTATACTTCACAATTAGTTTTTTTCAAAAATCTCTCCATTTGGTTTTACTTGAGTTTAACTTTATTTTATAATTGAAGTTGAATTTCCATTTCTGCACAAAAATATCAAACCATTTTCATGTTGGTTTTTCTATTCCACTTTTCCAATTTATAAGTTACATAACTTATTTTTTCACATATTCATCAATTCTATAATTGTGTTGATTCCATTTTAATTTATAACTTACAGTTGTATATAATTTTACAACCTAAATTTCATATTCAATTCAATTTGATATTGTTTCAAACCCAAATCGATTTTTATATAACTTAGCTTTAGTTAAATTCCAATTCATTCAATTCTTTTTAACTTACTTATGTCAAAATTCAATTCCAAATTCAATTTTTCACACTTCCTTTCCTTATAAACATTATTCTAAATTCAGAAGTTCAAAACTTATTTTCCTCCCGTTTCATAAAACATGTAAATGAAATTCAAACATCCGGTTTCATTTCAAATCATTTTGAAATCATAATTTCATTTAGCTCTTTTTATAGATCAAACCATGCCCTTAGAAATTTCAAAAACAAGTTCCCTTCAAAATTTATAAAACAACACTTTTTTCCACAAAAATCACTATATCGAATTACTACGGTAGCAATCCGTCGCTGAAAAACTCGAAAATGAACACTAATGATGCTACAGTCATTGCCAAAATTATTTTCCAACAATTGAAGTGAGTTCGGTGCTTTTTCACTTTGAAAATCCATTTAAAAACATTTTCTATTCAAATACATTTCCAAAATAATATTACCATTATTTATTTTAAAACACTTAGAAAACATTTTCGAAATTTCTGGCATTTAAATTTCCAAATTCTTGTTTGAATCAAATTTTAGTATTAACTCATTCGAATAATTCATATACCTTTTAATTTTGGGACACACGACCATTTCAATTTATAATCTTGTTTGATTATTAAATATCATCCAAACACTCCAAATATACTTTAATAATTTCAAAAAATAATTTCCTTGATATCAAAATATAATTTGGGTAAAATTATTTCATTTACCCAATTTAAAACAATACTATGTCGATTTAACTTGTTCAGAGTACCCCTATCTATATAGTTGTCTAGACCATACCGACCAGATTCACAAATACCCAACCGATAAGTCAACACAATATAAAAAAATTTATATTCACTAACAAATATGCACTCATATCTATAACACACTCATACTAATTCTAGGGTACTACTAATCCAATATCTAATGAGTAATCCCCACTAAAGCAAGGTTCTCACTTAACCTTGAGCTCTAATACCAAGCGTAGCGACCCGCTGTTCCGTACTCTTTGAACTGACTGTGACGATGCGATTTTTTCGTCCACGAAAAACCGACATCAATCCGTCCACTGTATCAACTGCCGAGCAATCGAAAGCCCAAAAATCGAACCATTGGGGTTAAAGAAGAAGAAAACGGTAGAAGAAGACAAAAAAAACATAGAATAGAACAGAAAGAAATAACAGAACAACATCAGAATCTCACAATTCGCAGCGGAACAACATATAATAGATAAATGATTAAACAAAGAACTATATCAGTTATTACACTTCATCATATTACATTACATTACATCATCAGAGTGTACCACAACAAACAAACAGCGGAAAAGAAATACTATATACTAGTGAATACGTCATGCCATCCAGCTTGCCTCCTGCAACTCCTGAATTCTAGAATATCCTGTTAAACTAACTCTTGACTGCCCGTGTGGAAATTGATGGGCACCCAGAATTTAGGAAGGAAAACAATAAACTCCGAGTCAGTCATGTGACTGGTGTGAGAACTAAAACAGTTTATTTTTCTTTAAATCAAAATAGAGGGATATTTTTAAAGTCAATTCGCAATGCTTTTTAAAAATGAGACTACCATAAGGACTCCCGCACATACACACAATGCAAACGCAGAATCGGAGGAGATTTCTCCTTATGATAGTAAAAGATGTTTGATACGCATTGAAAAGAAACATTTGATATTATTACTAGTGCATAGTGTAGAAAACAATTTCGAAAATATAATATAAATCTTAGCCAGCATAGGCATTCCGCACTTATGCCTACTATAGCTACTATGTTCAATAGCGGGTTACCGCCACATTCCATAGCAGGTAATAAAACTAAAACCGTACAAGAATCGTATTGTTTTTTTGGATTTCCAACAAATGGTCAGGCCAAGAAACTTTCCATTGCCACATAGGTACGCCTCTGGAAAGACGACCGGAGAACCAAACCGGATCTCTGCCAACACAAGGCCGGGTTACCCCTAACTGGGTAACTACTGACACGAATATGTCATCACCCGATCGTAACCGATCTATCCGAGTATCCTCGATTTCCAACAACCACAAAATTTGCAGCAACAACATAGGTTAAATATCTGGGCTCCATACCATGATACCACCTCTATCCAGAAGGAATGACATACACTAAAGGGGCGCTACCCCCTAATAACCTTGCTGCATCCTTCCTGTTTTGAACATTTCCGGGGTGTGAGGTCTGACGAAGTCTCGCCCACAAAGCCATGCTTTATACAAAAGTTGTGCTTTGGGTCAACAAATGATCAAAGTAATGATCACCAAGATAAATGATCAAACAAATGATCATATAACAAATGATCAAACAATGATCATTTCACAGCAACACTCAGCATGTCACACCACCAAATTGGGAGTATATCACTAATAACCTTCAACTATATAACCTCTGAGCTCGTATGTCTCAGAGAATGGTGTTAAGCTAAGAGAATAAATTCTCCGCCACCAACAGAAATATATTTGAAAGAAATCAGCTTTATATCTCAACTTGTAATGTCAGACATACAATCCATACAAGTCTGTTCCGGGCTCGGACAGAACCGAAGGCACTTCCAAAGAAGTCCTTGCAATCCGGATATTCACTAATCACGACCGGACTTCCCGTCACTAAGGTGATAAAACCTCTATATCGGAGATCAGCCGATGTAGAGTAACTCGACGGTAATCCTTCCGTTTTTACAAATATCCGGTCTTCAACACCGGTCATCAAATGCAATCCATAATGACGTATCCCATACTCGGAATGGGTTATACGACCCAAAGGTCCTTTCCCGGCTAACCCGAATAGTGAGCGCTTATTTTAAAAATAAGTGTGGCACTCAATTTCAAACAATCACAACAAATACATATTTAAAGGTAAATATTGATAGTCGGATTATTTAACTATCAATAGGCATGCTCAACATCACCAAATTCCAAATAATTTTCCAAATTATTTACTTTCCAAAATATCTTTACTAGATATCTTTCCACGCTTCAAAAATAAATCAACGTTTATTTTTAATCAAATTCCCCTTTCCATTTATAAATTCCATAGTGAATTTACATTCCAACATATTTATGAATATATGATTCCCAAATCGATTTTCAATATTCATTTTCAATTTGTCTTCAAAAGTATAAATTCTCAAAACGTTTCATTTCACATTGGAAAAACATTTCCATACTTATTTATTAATAAGTAATTCACAAATCCATTTATTTCCAATACTTAGAAAATTTTCAATATACTTAATATCGAAATTAAGTATATATTTCATTCTTTAAGGAAATCATTCTCTTAACACATTTATTTAAGTCAAAACGAATGTTGAATAAAACATCGTTACGACGACCCAAAATCACTAGTATAGGGATTCGAAATTTAAAATAGATACATAAATCCCAATACTATACAAAATATTTCCTTTCGGAAATCATTTACAATAACAACAGTGTTATAGTCCACCATTTCCTTCTTTCTCGAAAACGTCTATTTCAACAATGAATGTTGAAATCTATGTTTTCGATGTTAACACATTTTAAAACATCGTTAAAACGATTAACTTCACTTTATAATATTCATTTTCCCAACCATATCCATTTTATTTGATAATATATTCCCTGTCCAAAAACGTAATATACTTCCTTAACCAATTTCAACTTTCAATTTATCAAATCCCATTGATTTGGAATTTATAAACAATGTCTATAAATTCTATTTCTATTTATAAACTTCGATTTATAAATCTTCTTTATTAATCCAATTCAATCTATATATCTCAAATATATACCAACAGTCCATATTATAAGTTGATTACTTATAATTCATTTATTTACAAAATCATTCTTTCAAAACTTCACAAATCATAAATCTTATTACTTATAAGATTCCTTTATATTTTATAACAACTTCAACTTATAAAATCTCCTTTATTAACAATTTCTATAAATATCCCATTTATATGCTTAAAACCCAGTTTATAAGTTAATTACTTATAAATCTTTTATTTTACAACATCTACTCATTTTATAATCTTCACAATTTATAAATCTCTAAATTCCGTTCACTTATGAAATCCATTTTTATTTCATTTTTAACACTTATAAAAACTCGTTTTAATATTCCAATATTTTTAATTTATAAAATATCTATTTTTTTAAGTCTTTTATATACATCGTTTTTAATAATTCAAAAATCCCAATTTAAACCAATTTATTCTTTTAATAACTTAAAAATCGTTATTTAAAGCTTATATACTTCAAAATCATACTTAAGCATTATTTTCCAAAAATCATAACTTTTATGAAAATAAAATTTTAATGTTTATTTATTTTAACAATTCAAAATTTAATAAAACGTATACTTTTGAAAATCACTTTAAAATTCCTTTTAAAACCAAAATCATTATTTTAAAACTTCAGAAATGGATCCGATGATGCAGCAGCACCAAATACTCAATCACGACATCCAAATATCATATATCGATATGATAATCAACAAATATCAAAATATTTGTAAATAAATCAATACAGTTGAGGAATCCAGTTGGATCCCTCAAACCTGTTTTCCTGCATCCACAAACATTAGCACAATACCAATTCCGTTCCAGTACGGAATTATCGCGGTATATGGGATTTATAAAATATTATCCGCTTAATAAACGGCGCAATAGGGTCTCATCCGCAATAAAATGCGGGAAAATCAACTCCAAGTACATAAATAATACCAATTTCACTGTACAGTGAAATATTCGCGGTATATGTTTTTAATAAATAGCCTCCGCTTACTAACGGCGCATAATGTCTATTTTTAACAATCAATAGATAACAATCATCATTCAACATTCAATCAACAATTTTAAATCTAACTATTTAAAATTAAAATCGAAACCGATTCGATTGAGTGAGAAGTTCTCACCTTGATTTCAATTCCGTTTTAGCGATTTATTTCGAATAAAATTAAACGTGCGTTTAATTTTACCCGAAAATCTCACTAACTCCAAACGACTCCAATCCAGGTCCATAGCGTAGTGCTCGTCCATACGATTCCAACACAAGTCGTTTCGTCGAATTTCGACCTCGTACGAACAAGTTATGATATTTATAAGTCAACACGAATTTATATATAATTAAATCACAAATCTAATTTAGTTTTAAAACCCACAACGATCAGGGCCGTTAGATTTTCAGCCCATAGATCAAAGCCGTTACTTCCTACCTCTCCTCTTCTCCCTCACGTACATCCCCCAGGTGAATCACGCACGGCCGAACCCACCTCCATTCAAAAAACCCTAATACACGCACCCACAAATGACGTCGAGGAGTTGATCAGAGACCGCCGTTGCGAAGCTTGCTCTTTACTCTACTATCGGCCGTGATAGCATGAAGCTCGGTTATCAATGCAGCTCCAAAAACGTGAACGAGGGCCGGACGTTCAAACGAAGATTGCGGTCGATTCGTGACGAAATTTACGATCATAGCCGTTGAAATAGAAGCTCTCTTCACGCTCTTCAACTTTGCTGTTGAATACTTTCTCTAATTGCTTGTGGATTGAGAGTAATTGAGGAAGAAAAGAAAGAAAATTCTGGCCATTGGTTCAGTAAATGGCGGCTACTGATGCAAAACCCTAGGGTTTGATTTCTCTTTGCAAAATGAAGATTCTAGGGGCTTTTATAGAAAAAACGACATACACTATTCATCGAAAATTTTCCGAACTCCAAACGAAGCGTGCCGGTTGGCGTTCCTAAGGTTTACCCCGCGTTCCGACCACAATGGAACATGTTTCGGAAGCTAATCCGGTCATCTGTGCGAGTTATGGCAATAAACGTTCAATTTAAAATTAAACCGATTAAACAATTTTCTAGGCGTTTTAGCTTGCCCCGGACAAACGGTAAACCCGATTGACACGAAATTTGGAACCATACAATAATATCACATTACGGATCCGATGAAACTAGTTTTGTCGAAATCCGAGACTGTTTGAAAAATGGCTATTTTAACTCGCCAAATAAATATTAAAACAATTTCGAAGCGTTTCGAGCTGCCATGGTCAAACGAAAACTCCGATTGCTACAAAAATTGAAATCCGACAATAACAAATTATTACGGATCCAATGGAACTGGTTTCGTCTAATTCTGAGACTGTTCAAAAAATGACTAATTTCACTAGTCGATTAAATATTAAAATATTCAAATTTCACAAATTAACTCTTAATTCAATTTTTAGCGGATGAGACCCTGTGCGCCGCATAATAGCGGATGATACCCATATACCGCGATATTCCACCTCGAAGTGGAATTGGTATTGTGCTAACATCTGTGGATGCAGGGAAATAGGTTGGAGGGATCCAAGTGGATTCCTCACAATTTAGAAATTATTTTCATAATTGATGATGTATTCTATTTATATACTATGAAAGATAAATTCGGGGATTAAATTGTGCTGTGTTACGATTGAATAAGTATAATTAGGGATTCTATAATATAAATAGAATAAATTGGGTGGTTTGATAAGTAATTACTTAATGTAATGAATAAAATATAATTACTTTGTGTATAATTAATCAAGAGATTAATTAAGATAATTAATTAAGGAGTAATTAATTTATTTAATGAAGTAAATAAAAAGGGTAGATAATTACAGGATGAGATAAATCAAGAGTGATTAATATTTGTGGCTTAATTAATTATTTATTTTTTTAATGTAATTAAATTAGATTAGGATAATTGAAATGTAAATGGGAAGTCATTAATTTATATAATTAATGACGTAATTAAAAATTGATTAATTAAGAGTAATTAATCAATAATAAGTGATTTATGAGAAATTAAGTAATTTAAGTAACTAAGGATTAATGTAATTAATTATAGTTAATTAATTTGTGAAATAATTAATGATTAATTACTGTTTTTGGTTAGGAATAATTTATTTGTGTAATTAATTAAAGATAAGTACTTGAATGTAATTGAAGGATAATTAATCCAGGATGGTTAATTAAGATGGATAATTAAGGAATGATTAATTAATTGATTTGAAATTTATTAATGCTAAGTGAAGGAAATCTAAGTGACCGAGGTTAGAAATTTAAGTTGAATTAATTAATTAATTAAATTAGTTTGTAAGTGATCCGGTTTGCTGTAACGATAAGGATTTTTCGCATTCGAAAATCGACATCCATACTTTACATCGTACTCGAATGCCGCAGATTCGACCGTTCAAATCCGAGTCGCTGGAGCTTATAACACAATTAAGTATAACAACACAGCGGAAGAAATAAAAATAATATCATACACACCTGATACAATATCCAGATACAATGATGATAAATAGAATGATACAACTGAATACAAATACTATCAGAGATACAAAAAATAGCAGCGGAAAGGAAGTAGATAACACCAACAGCGGAATAACAACTCTAATAGAGCCTTCAAGAAAGAATTCCAGCAGCAGCTCGAACCAACATCACGATTCACTAAGACAAGCAAGACTGTTGCGCATCCAAAGACTGAAACTAGCTCCAGATAATCTACCAAACCTAACTATCTGAAAAAACCAACTCTAGACTGCTTGTGTGGAAAATAGTGAGCACCCAAGTTTAGGATAGGAGCAATAAACTCCGGATCAGTCATGGGACTGGTATGAGTAACAAAAAAACAATTTATCTTTAAAACAAACAGCAAAAGAATTTTAAAGTCAATTTGCAATGCTTTTCGAAAATGAAACTACCATAAAACCTCCCACCACACACACAATGCAAACGCAGAATTGGAGGAGATTTTTTCTTATGATAGTCAAACATGCTTGATACGAGAAAATTTCTGATATTATCATTATAAGTGCACAGCGGAGAAAATATTTCGAAAGTAGAATATAAATCTTAGCCAGCATAGACATTTCGAACTATGCCCACTATAGCTACCATCCAAACAGTGGGGCGCCACCATAAGTGAATGGCAGGTAATACAACTAAAACCACACATGGCACGTATTGGGTGAATGGATTTCCAGCAAATGGTCGGGCTAAGGAACTTCCCACTGTCCATGGGATCGCCTCTGGCTGGGCGTCCCGAGAACCTATCCGGCTCTCTGCCAACACATGGCCGGGTTACCTCTGTAACTAGGTAACTACTACTCGAGCATGCCATCCCCCAGTCATTTGGGACCTTTATTCGAGGCACCTCTAAGCAACAACCACACGGTAAATAAGATTGGAGCAACCACATAGGCTAAATAACAGGGCTCCATACCTGATATCACCCTTTACCAGAAGGGAATGACACAACCTAAAAGGCGCGACCCTCATAACCTTGCCGCATCTTCCTGTTTCGACCATTTCCGGGGAGTGAGGTCCTGATGCAATCTCGTCCACAAAGCCACGCTTTGGCACAAAGCCACGCTTTGTTCAACAAATGATCAATGAATGATCAACACACAGCAGCACTCAGCATGCAACATTACCAAATTGGGAGTATATTGCTGATAACCTTCAACTACATAACCTCTGAGTTCGTACGTTTCAGAGAAGGGTGTTAAGCTAAGAGAATAAATTCTCCATCACCAACAGAAAAGTATTTGAAAGAAATTTGCTTTATATCTCAAAATATAATGTCAGACATGCAATCCATACAAGTCTGTTCTGAGTTCAAACAGAACCGAAGGCACTTTCAAAGAGGTCCTTGCAATCTGGGTATTCACAATCCCGATCGGACTTCCCATCACTTAGGGAATCTCTATACCGTAGCTACTCGGTGCAGAGACAATCGATAGGTCATCCTATCGTTCTCGCAAATACCCGGTCTTTCACACCGATCTTCAAATGCTATCCATAACGTTGAATCACATATTCGGAATGGGTTATACGACACAAAGGTCCTCTCCCGGCTAAACCGAATAGTGAGAGCAATATCTAAAACATATAGATATTGGGATTTCAATTAAGTCACAACTTAATAATTCAAAACTTTCTTTCAAATGTTTTAAACCAATTACCATTTCAAATCTTTTAAACAAAAAGATTTATATCACAAAGTTCACAAAGTTCACTCAGTTTCACAAAGATTCATTCCTGGATTTCAAAATAATTCTATTTCAATTGGATTAATTCATTTAAATCTTTAAATCAAAGATTTGTCTCATAGCTTTCAAATCGTTCCCAAATATTCACTTTCAAAATTCATTTCCAAATATTCATCTGTAACTTGGTAAACTATTTCAGTTTAAACTTGAAATCCCTTTAATACAATTTGAAATTCATTTCTCCTATGAAAGTTTATTATCATTTAGAAACAACAGTCTTATTTCGAAAAAACGCGGTTTCATTAATACATGTTACAATCTTTGGGTTAATTCAAATTCCCAAAAAAAATACTTTAAAAATGGTTTAACTCATATATAACTAGTATAATATCGTTACTCCCTAGTTTCAAATTATAGAATTCAATTTCAAATATTGAATTCAAATTTCAATCAAAATATTTAAATTCCAAAACTCAATCAAGTTATTCAAAATAAATTTTATCTTTGAAATTCCATTCCAAAGGTCTTTTCACTTTAAACCCAATCCATTTCCGAAACGATTTGGATTAAATATTCAACCTTTAAACTATTTCAAAATCTATGACTTAATCGATTTCCTCGTGAAATCCATATTTGTGTGTGTATAAGTATGGTCAAGGGGTTTAACACAATAGTGCAACATCATTCAGATCATAGATCAAAACACAGAAATATAGTTGATAAGCGATATAACTATAAGGTTTATCGCTCATTCACAGATTCACAGATAATATACAGATGTATCATCAATAAATGAATAAATTATACATAGCACAATCCACAGAACAAAGTGTCACAGATCAGATAGGAAAATCAATTCAAGGCATCTCATACAATAAAATCATTCATAAGTAGGGCAAGCATTCAATAATCATTTATAAGTAGGATTAATTAATCGTTTAATCCTAATTAATTCAATTTATTTCCAAGTAAATTATTAATTTATTACTCAATCCTGATAAATTAATTACAAATCATTTGATATAAATAAATTAATCAATCACCTTAATTAATTAAATTATTTTTGATTTATCATATCAATTAAATCAACCTTTTAAACCAGTTACATAGTTAATTAACTTTAATTAATCAAAATATCCAACATTAATTTCAATAAGTTATTAATCCTTAAAATCATTTCTTAATCACTTTCATTAATTAATTAGCCTTTAATAAATAAATTCTTCTCAAACTGATTATTTAAATTAATGATTTGAACCTTTAATTGCATATTTAATTCATCCAGTTCGTTAATTAATTAAATGATTAAATTATCCATTTTAAATTCACAGGTTAAAGTAATATTTTAAACTTTGATTTAAAGTCTAGTTCAGGCCTTGCTTAAAAATTTAAAATTTTTTACTTTAAATTTACAAAAACAAGAACAAGTTTTCTTTAACCCTGTACAACATTCCCACCCAAGCCAGAAACAAATTTGCTTCGAGCCAGCCCTAGCTAAAACTCGAGCTGATCATCAAGTTAGTCGAGAAAATCAAATCCTACTCTGCTCAAGAACCACATAGCCAAACACACCCAAAATTACTTCGAGCCAAACCAAAATATACCTGAGCTAGCCAATCTTCTCTTCCCTTCTTCTTTTCATTCTACTGACACACTCAGATGCACATGAACGTGCACAGTTGATCGAAGCTCCTCCAATCATCGCCTCCATCTCCTACGAATCATCACTTACCCTCTTGACCCAACCAACCACCCGGCTCCGACCTACCGCCCCTAAAACAAAAACGACCCCTTTGACTCGAACTGGAACTAGATGAACATCCCATGATCAGCTCGCACCGCCGCCTCAGGCCATCTGAGGCCATGAAAATTTCGCCAGAGCTTCGCCTGAGCCCCTAGCTCATGTTCCCCTTGGACCGATCGACCAACAAAGCTTGACGACGATGCAAATCCCATCGAGAACCAGTTCACCAAAACACTATTAAAACCCTAAAACATCGAACAACCGCCGTGCCAATCACCTAGAAAATTCCTAGCTATTTTTCCATTAATCTACAGCACCCCAGACACTTTCGACGAGAACACCAAGGTCTAATACCTTGTTGATCATCAGAATTTGGTGAAATACCCGATTCCGTTCAATTCCCAAATGTTCAATGATTACGCCCTTAAAATCATGAAATGAGTTTCTAAATTCATATTTTTGAAATATGAATAAGCTCGTATAATCAAAGTTTGAAGATTGCAAAATCAGATTTTCAACTTAACTTCATTTTCACTGATATTCCCAGTTTTCCCGCGATCCCACTCATTTATTTTACTTAATAATATTTTTGAAAATGATGTTATGTTGTTACAATCATATATTCTTTAGAGATTATAGATTGAATTCAATTAAATAGGAAGATGTGATTTTTTTTCAATTTGTAGACTTGTAATACTCAACAGAGCCAAACACAAATATGCATATACAGGCATGCGCGCCATTCTCAGATGAATATAAACGCATCAAAACACATTTTTACTTCCAGGCTCCTAGAATAATCACATGCAGATCAAGCTTGAAGCTAGGTTCAGAACATTAAAATGTAGTTTACTCACAGTGTTTTCCAAAGAAATGAAACAGAGCACTTCATGTTGGAACAGGCTTTGAAATTTGCCAGCTTTCATCCTCTTTGATTGTATTATTGTTTAAGCTGGGATTTTTCTTTTAGTTTGAATGATGATGTTTCCTTCAAATTGTTCTCAACTGTGATGGACGAAATGAAATGAGGAAGGCTGATATGTATAAAGAAAAGAAGTTGATAGGTATGCTATTATTTTATACATGTGATAGTATGTTTTATTTGTACAATATAGTGATGTTTTCGTTTTTTTGTACTTAGAAATTGCTTATAAATCTTGTGTACTAGAGATATTGTATTAATTGTTATTGTCTTCTACTTCCTAGTCTCCTTATACAAGCTTAGACTTATCTATTTTTCTTGCTCGCTTTACTTGTTGACTTTGGCTGACGCTTTGTTTTACAGTTTTGATTCCCAGACTTAATTCACTTCCATATTTTTATTTCCAGTTTGCAGGCTTTGAAACAGATCTTTGTTTTGATTATTTTCGGCTTGAGTTTTTAAAATGATAAATCTGGTTATATTTTCTTTAATTCATTATTTTGTAAAATTAAATTTCAAAAGAAAAGATAACATTGCCACTTGTATGTTATGTTTTAACACTAGTACACTAAGTTGTTACTTATCAAACATTTGTCAAGTATAATAAAAATTGGGTTTAAACCTTTATTTTTATTTTTATTTTTTATTTACAAAATTATGTTTAGCCCTTATTTCATTTTTAATTTATAGAAACGTGTTTATCTATTTTATACTTACACATATATTTTTGTTTTCTTTTCTTCCTTTGACTTATACTTTGTTTACTCTTTTGCCTGGTTGCTTTCAAAACTTTTTCTTAATTGTTCTTGCCTTTGTTTGTTTATATACATAATAGACTTTTGCCTTGTTATTGTTATAAATTTTAAATTTAAGTATTAAATCCTATTCCTAACACAATTGCATATTTTAATTTCTCTTTTATTTTTAAAACTTAAACTCAAACATTAAATTTACTAATGTATTTATTCTTATACTTATGTTTTAATATTTATAAGGTTTATTTTATTTAAAACATTTTTGAAAGACTTCATTTTGAATTTCCAAAACATAGCTTCTTTCAAAACACGCATATTTATATATTTATCAAAAATTTGAAATTTTAAAATAAGAATTCATTTGTAAAGACATTACATTATAAACATTGTTTTAAAAATAACTCATTAACTCATTATTAAATTAGAATAATTTATAAAAGAAACTATCTCTTTATTAATAACGTATTTTATTTGAATTTGGAAAATTTCAAATCAGTTTACGAATTAATTTCACAAATTTTAATAACAATTAAATTAATTATCATTTTAAACTAAATCAAAATCTGAGATCGTTACATTTGCTTATGGATGATTGAATGGTATTGGAAGCCTTGTATGAGACTCGAAGAGACCGGGCTCGGGTATTAGATAATACCTGAAACCACTTCGAATTTTTTGTCACGATCCAAAATCCAATGTTCAAAAATTGGAACTAAATACCTCATTTGTATTCGACTGCCAAAGATTCAAACATCGAACTTCTGTCGGATGGAGCTTATAACAACAATAGACGAATATAAACAGCGGAAATAAAAATGAATATCATATATCAACACAGATACAACGTGATACAATATCCAATACAACATCGACCTCGAATATCAGAGTGGTTCAAATATGATACAACAATAATACGACAACAGAAAACTTCAACAAGTTTCCAACATACTTCAACTTCGACAAGGTCTTCAGAAACTCCCACGCTTCAAAAGATTTCCAAATCGAAAGCTTCCAGAAGTCATCAAAATCCAAGCTAGCTCCAAAACACGGATAACCTGCTTCCAGGCTGCCCATGTGGAAAATTATGGGCACCCAGAGTTTAGGAAAGGAACAATAAACTTCGGGTCGGTTATAAGACTGGTATGAGTAAACAAAAACAGTTGATGAAATAAAACAGTTCATTTTTATCAAAGCAAAACAAAAGAATTTGAAAGAAATCCGCAATGCTTTTTGAAAATGAAACTTCCATAAGGCCTCCAACCACACACACAATGCAAGCCCAAAGTTGAAGGAGATTTCTCCTTATGACAGTCAAAAATGCTTAATACGAAAAAACTCTTTTAAATATTATTATTAGTGCATAGTGTGAAAACATCTTTGAAAGTATAATATTAATCTTAGCCAGCATACGTGCCATTATAGTATGCCTACTATAGCTACCATGTTAAATGACAGGTTATACAACTGAAGCCTTAAAGGGCTCGTATTGGATGATTGGATTTCCAACAAATGGTCGGGCAAAGAAACTTCCCACATAAAATGGAACGCCTCTGGAGGGACGTCCCCGAGAACCAACCGGATCTCTGCTACACAAGGTCGGGTTACCTTTGCAACTATGTAACAACTGACACGAGTATGCCACCTTCCGGTCGTTACCAACCTTTATCCGAAGCCCTTCTCAACCGACAACCACAAAGCAATAAGTTTGCAGCAACCGCAAAGTAAGTATCTGGGTTCCAGACCATGATACCACTTATAATCCAAAAGGAAATGGACACAAACTCAGGGGGCGCTATCCCCAAATAACCTTGCTGCCATGATTCCTGTTTCGACCATAACCGGGTAGTGAGTTTCGACGAAGTCTCTTCCACAAAGCTACGCTTTTTCACAAAGCCATGCTTCGATCAACAAATGATCAGCAGCACTCAGCATGCAATACTACCAAACTGGGAGTATATCACTAATAATCTTCAACTACATAACCTCTGAGCTCGTACGTCTCAGAGAAGGGTATCAAGCTAAGAGAATAAATCCTCAGCCACCAACAGAAATGTATTTGAAAGAAATCAGCTTTATATCTCAAGGTGTAGTATCAGACATACAACCATACAGGCCTGTTCTGGGTTCGAACAGAACCCAAGGCACTTCTGAAGAAGCCCTTGCAATACGGGCGTCCACAATCCCGATCGGACTCCCCATCACCTATTTTGATCTCTATACCGGAGCAACTCAGTGCAGAGACATTCAATAGGTTGTCCTATCATTTTCGAAGATGCTCGGTCTTCACCACCGTCTTCAATTGCCATCCATTTCGTCGTATCACTATTCGGAATGGGTTATATGACACAAGGTCTTCTCCCGATTAAACCGAATAGTGAGCGTTCAATTTAAAAGCACGTGGATGTATCAATCACAAAGATTCACACGTTCGATGTGGGTTTCGGATAACCAACTGGGATCCGACTCCCTGTCGCATCGAAATTCGAAAGCCGTTCTACAGACCAAATGGGTTTTCTCAATCACACATCAGTATATTCGATACAAATACCACAGCTCAGTACAAAGCATTTCATATGGCATAGCATCACATCACATATCAGAAAAGTAAATCCAACACACAACATTCAAGAACAATAAAACATCTTCAATTGAGATGAATAACTCATGTGGTTTTAAATTTATTAACCGCATAATTACTTTCATTAGTAATCCTTAATCAATGATTTACTATCATCAATTACTATTGATTCAGTTTTAACCACCTTCATTTATTAATCATTTCTTAATTAATTATCTTAATTAATTGACCCTTAATTGTTAATTTATTAACTCTTAATTACTTTTATAAATTAATTACTCCTTAATTAATTAATAAGTCATTACAAATTAACCAACCTTAACTATTTATTAAATTAAACTTTAATATAAAAAAATTAATTAAGTAATTATTTCTTAAGAAATTATATTAACAAAATCATTATTGTTTTAATAAACCAAAAGATTATTTAAGTACTTTGATTATCTTTTTAAACCTTGTTCAATAAATTACTTTTATCACATTAGATACCTTAAAAAGTTAAGATTTAGTTTAAACAACAGTTTATTTTAATTTTCTTTTAAATTACATTATTTATTTTAATATATTGTATCAAAACAAAATAAACAAAAATTTAATTTCTTTGAAAACATCTTACTTAAATCCTTGATTTATTCAAACTTAAGTCAAAGTCATAAATTTGAAAACATGGTTAAAATTGTTTAAAGGTTTGAAATTTTTTTTTGAATAAAAACTGTTCTATATGTTGATCTCGAGACTCGCTTCGAGTCACGTGCGAGAGAAATTCTCGTTTGCTTCGGGTTTTTATCAAAATCAACCCGGGTGCCAAAATTTTCAACTTAAAATTTTTCCTAAGTATTTTTACACGGTGCTTTAATAACTTTACTCGAGTTAACACTCGGGCCACCAGACGTTTCTCCCCATGCTTGCTACGAGTCCATATTCTTCTTCCTCAAAAACAAACTATTGATACAACATTTGGTATCGTGCATATGCACAGTTGAATTCGCCACTGTTGGTCGAATCTCCAGCCACCATCAAGTCAACGATCGTCCATGCACCAATTCCTGACCACCAGAACCCCAACATTAACTCGAAATCAAAATCGAGTTAAAAATTTGAAACCTGGAAACGTGATAGTGGAACCACCATTAACTTGGAAACTGCCGTCGTTCTCACAACCTCGACCACCAGAAAACACGTGTCTCCGGTCGTGACTCCATCACCCGCCCAGCTATCACCACCCAAGGCCACGTGCAACTCAATGCACGGACGAGGCCACTTCGATCAAATTTCTCAACCACGGCCAAACTAGGTTTAAATATCAAATCCCCTCGCCGTCGTCACCACAGTGAACTGGAACACTTTCGAGTATTTTCCCCGAATCCATAACACTCCAGCCACCTCCTTCCTCTCCCCGACCACCATCATCATGCCGATGACCAGAATTCGACAAAAACCCCAAATTCGATTATCTCTGCTTACCTCAATAATTTCTAATTTAAAAATTATGATTTTTCTTTCAAAAATCATTGTTTCCTGTGGCATTTCAATTGATATAAATGAAATAAAAGAATAGGATAATCAAATTTTCAACAGGTTTTAGTTTTGCCTGTAAATTCAAATTTTCAGAAAATTCTTACATTGGATTTGCTTAGAATTATTTTTAAGTGTTGAACCATGTAAAAACTAACAACTTCCCTTCAGATTCTATAGCCTGAAGTGAATCAGAGGGATGGAAGTTGATTGATTTTTTTTTGAACAGGTTTAATACCTGTAAGTATGGAACAGAACTTAAGTTCATAACTTCCAGACATGCACATTATACATTCACATACAAATATACACTTATTTGTACTCATGCAAGCATTTTTTCCACATACATTCAGACATAACCTCAAACAACAAGTTTAAAATCCAAATTCAAAAAGGTTTACTCACCTAAAAGCAAATTTTGAAACAGAAAGCAACTTTTGTGTTTTTGTTGAAAACCTGCAGTTTGATCTTTTTTCTATTTTGATCTTGAATGATTTGCTTACGTTTGTAAAATAGGTGATGTTTTACTTCGTTTTCTTCCTGACTTTGCTATGTTTAATTTTTTTTGAACGTACTATACTAATATGGATGTATATATAAAGTAGATAGTTTGTACAGGGGAGGTGTTATCTGGTTAAGCTGATTTTTGTTTTTTTGTTTTTTGTCAAAGAGATTTTTTTTTTCCATTTGGAGGCTGATATGATATTTGTATGTGCTTAGAGATGATGGCATTAAATAAAATTGTCTTGTTTTGTTTTTTGTCTTCTTTCACACACTTTGTTTTATTATTTTACATACACAAAATTCACATGTATCAACTTGTCTGATGTATCCCTATTAACATATAACTTTAACATATATATATATATATATTATATATATATATTTTATATTATGCTTTAACACCAATTCTTGTTTGTTACATCATCATCATCATTATTATTTAATTAAAGCTTAAACTACCAAATACTTTATTTATATACATATATTTTTGTAATACTTAATATTAATAATATTTTATTTTGTTTTAAAACTCTCCAAATTAAATTACAAAAGTTTAAATAAGTTACCAAATTTAAATTAAAAATTTTGGGATTTACAAATGTCCCCCCTTAAGAAAATTTCGTCCTCGAAATTTGAAAGAGAGAGAAAAGCAAACAAAGAATATTCGAATTCAGAAAAGAATAAAGAAATGGCTTACCAGTTTAAACCGAGATATCCACTCTACAATTGGGATATGATTTCTGCATGCTATCTTCAGTTTCCCAAGTGCAGTCCTTTGGATTGCCACTCCACTGTACTTTAACCAGTTTTACAACTTTGTTTCTCAATCGCTTTTCATCACGATCAACAATCTTTACTTGTTCCCTCTTTACTGCCAAGTTGGGAGTGATCTCAAGATCATGTTGAGCTGCCTCCTCGATAATACTATCTGGGTCGGGCACAAATTTACGAAGGTTAGAAATATGAAACACATTGTGCACACCAGATAACCAACTGGGTAGATGCACTCGATATGCTAGAGGACCGATCCTCTCCAGAATAGGAAAATGACCAATATAACATGGTACTAGCTTCCGTTTTTCCCGATCTCAATACACCCCGCATTGGAGACACTTTCAGAAATATAGAATCTCCATCTTGAAATTCCAAATCTCTTCTTCGGCGGTCGTAATAGCTCTTCTGACGACTTTGAGCAGTTATTAATTTCTTTCGAATAAAATCTACCTTCTCCGTGGCTTCTTTAATCATATCTGGTCCCAGGATGAGTCTATCACCTGATTCGATCCAGCAT
Organism: Allium cepa; assembly: GCA_030765085.1. NCBI lineage: Eukaryota > Viridiplantae > Streptophyta > Magnoliopsida > Asparagales > Amaryllidaceae > Allium > Allium cepa. Next base: position 571,692,588 of record CM060945.1, on the reverse strand, counting down.
GCAGGTGATCGACACGGACGACCATATAAACCCTCATAAGGAGCCATTTCAATACTTGCTTGATAGCTATTGTTATAAGAGAACTCGACCAGATGCAAATGGCCCTCCCAAGAACCACCAAAATCAAGTATACAAGCATGCAATAGGTCTTCTAAAATTCAGTTAATTCTTTCTATCTGCCCATCAGACTATGAGTGATAAGCAGTGCTGAAATTCAGTTATGTACCCAATGCGGCTTGGAATGCCTTCCAAAATCTACTAGTGAAGATCGGATCACGATCACTCACTATGTTGCTGGGAATACCGTGGAGACGAACAATTTCCTTTATATATAGCTCTATTAAGCTTGCTGCAGTCCGAGTGGATTTCACTGGAATGAAGTGAGCAGTTTTGGTTAGACGGTCCACTATAACCCAAATTGCTTCATTTCCCTTCTTGGTTCGTGGCAATCCGTCGATGAAATCCATCGATACCTGATCCCACTTCCACTTCGGAACTTCCAAAGGCAAGTAAACCGGCCACTTTCTTTTGACCGCTTTTATTTTTTGTTGACAAGTAGCACATCGACTCACATATATAGATATGTCCCTTTTCATTGTCTTCCACCAAAACGTTCTTTTAATATCACGATACATTTTATTAACTCCTGGATGGATGCAAAGTTTGGACTTGTGGCATTCGTTCAAAACTTCACGTTTTAGCTCCGGAATGTCAGGGACACAAAACTTCACGTATTATCGATTCCAAAACTGGAATCCTCCCCTCGACGAATCCTTCCGTAGATTCCCTGAAGAAATTAATCTTCTCTCTGTTTGCTGGCAATCTTTTCAAGGAGAGTAGGAGTGATAACAAGATGAGCAAGAATAACGTGTTTCCTACTCAAAGCATCGGCAACTACATTGGCCTTTCCAGGTATATATAGAATATCTAGGTCATAAAATGCCAGAAATTCCAACCAATGTTGTTGTCGCATATTCAAATCTTTCTGGGTGAAGAGATACTTTAAAGATTTGTGGTCGGTGAATAATTTAAAATTTTCGCCCAGAAGATAATGTCGCCAGATTTTTAAGGCGAAAATGACAGCCAAAAGCTCCAAATCATGTGTTGGGAAGTTTCGCTCGTGCGGATGTAACTGTCTACTCGCGTAGGCAATTACCTTCCCATTCTGCATTAATACTACACCTACCCCATCACCACAACCGTCAGTATAGACAGATAATCCTTGGTTTCTGTTAATGATAGCGAGAACAGGAGCAGTAGTTAATCTCTTTTTCAATTTCTAAAAAGCTTCATCACATTTTGGAGTCCAATTGAACTTGGCATTCTTTATTGTTTGCTTAGTCGATGGACTAGCAATCTTAGAAAAGACCTGAACAAACTTTCGGTAATAGCCTGCTAAACCCAGAAAATTTCGAACTTCTTTCGTAGTCTTAGGTCGCTTCCAGTCAAGAATAGCGAAAATTTTGCTCGGATCAACAGAAATTCCTTCTTCATTAACAATATGGCCAAGAAATCTGACTTTTTTGACCCAAAGTGACATTTAGAAAATTTAGCGAATAAGATGTTCCTTTTCAAAATCTCCAAACAATTCTTTCAGCATGCTCCTCTTCGATTTAGGAGTAGATTAGGATATCATCGACAAATACAAGAACAAACTTATTCAGCACCTCCCGAAACACACGGGTCATCAAATCTACGGAGTACGCGGGGGCGTTAGTTAGTCCAAAAGGCATGACTAACCACTCGTAGAGCGCATCCGGACCCTTAAAAGCAGTTAGGTGAACACAATCTTCGGCAATTCGCAACTAATGGAATCCCTAAGCTAGATCCATCTTAGAAAAGAATCGTGCACCATGAAGTCGATCGAATAAGTCATCGATCCTGGGTAAAGGAAACTTGTTCTTGAGAGTTTGCTTATTAAGATTGCGATAGTCGACACACAATCTCAAAGACCCATTAGACTTAGCCACAAATACTACTGCTGAACCCCACTCAGAAACACTAGGACGAATCAATCCCTTTTTTTTTAGAAAATCACCAGTTTGCTTGACTAATTCAATTCTTTCCCGCGGTGCCATCCTGCGACTAGCATGAACGACAAGACGAGCATTGGGAATTAAGTCAATTCTGAATTCAATCTCTCTACGTGGGGGTAAAGATTCTACTTCTTTGAATACATCGGGAAAATGCTGGACAATAGGAATGGACTCCAAACAAGGTTCTGGATATCCCAAAGTATACATCAATTTATCTCTTTTCGGACTAGGGTTTTCACAAGAAATTTCAACGGAATCCCAAAGTTTAGTTTTGACTACAATCGTTCGATTGCTGCAATCGAATTTGGCTTCGTATCTCTTCCCAAGTAGGATTTCAAATTCATTGAAGTCGAGAACATAAAGGTTAATAGGAAATCGATGGCCAGAATAAGAGATAGGAACCCTCCTATAATATAGACAAAGATTTGCAGGACCACCCACTGGATTTTTTACACAAATAGGTTCATTGGCAAACTTGAGTTTAAGTTTTAATTCATCCACGATCTGTTGGGAGATAAAGCTATGTGAAGCTCCCATGTCGAATAAAACTCTAACGACTCTTTCACCAACAATAAGGTTACCCTCCAAAACGCCCTTTCCTTCATTCGCCTTTGAAGTTGAGGGGTTATCTTTTATGGCGCACACTTTGCTATTCGTGCTCGTTTCTTTTTCGGCCAATTCTTAACTCCATGACCTGGCTGGTGACAACAATAGCATTTCTTGGATCTTCGACTTATCTTTACAAGTTGATCTTTCTTAATTTGTTTCTTTGGCTTCTCACAATCATTTGCTAAATGGTCTTTCTTCTGACAGTTATAACAAGTAACATTTTGGGCTGAATTCTCTTGATTACTCCTCTTCTTCTCCTTGCCTTGAACTAGCCTCTTTCCTTCGAATTTTCTTTTCTTGCAATTCGAACTACTTGAACTCCGCTTCTCTTCCGGAACTTTCTGCATATCTAGAGTAGCATATCATAATCCATATCGATCAAGTCTGAAAAAGATTCTTTAATGTGGGATGTCATCCTCTTGTGATACTCCTTATTCATTCCCTGAATGGATCTTTCATTTTTCTTCATGGGTGCATTCACTATCACCGGACCAAATCGAGACAATTCATTGAATTTATTCAAGTACTTCTCAAATGATAGATTTCCTTGCTTCAAATCTAGGAACTCCATGTACATTCGAGAGATACCAGCAGATGGAACATATCGCTGCTCAAACACTTCTTTAAATCGTTTCCAAGTAAACTTATCTTCTGACTCATCCACGATAATTGTCTCCCACCAAGCTAATGCTTCCTCTTGGAGTTGCCAAGAAGCTATTAGTCGCTTTTGATCGTCTTCCAACTTCAATCCCCTGAAAATTCCTTCACAGGATCGGATCCAGGCTTGGGCTTCTACAAAAGATGCCTTACCAGTAAACGGCTTTCCACTAAGTCTCGAGAATCTCTTGTACATATTAGCCAGATTCTACTGAGATTGAGTAGTTGTAGTTTTAGGAACTTGACCAGTTGTGGTGGTATTTCCCCGTTCCCTACCTTGCCCTTTTCTTCCACTCATTCTTACTATCTATAAATAGCAAGAAAACTTGATTTAGGCACATGGACAAGATATCTTAGGAAACATCAACAGTTTAAAAGGAATAGACCAAGAAATTAGGGTTTCGGTCTTTTTGTTTATACTCATTCTAGGGTATACTTCACCCTATCTCAAATGAGCCATCTAATGTGTTATAGTCCATAGTTAAAGTTCTTACTCAACCTTCAGCTCTGATACCACTTTGTCATGATCCGAAATCCATGTTCAAAAATTGCACTAAATAACTCATTTGTATTCGACTGCCAAAGATTCAAACATCGAACTCCAGTCGGATGGAACTTATAACAACATTAGACGAATATAAATGGCGGAAATAAAATGAATATCATATATCAACACAGATACAACATGATACAATAACCAATACAACATCGATCCCGAATATCAGAGTGATTCAAATATGATACAACAATAATAGGACAACAGAAAACTTCAACAAGCTTCCAACATACTTGAACTTCGACAAGGCCTTTAATAACTCCAACACTTCAAAAGATTTCCAAATCCAAAGCTTCCAGAAGACTTCAAAATCCGAGCTAGCTCCAAAACACGGATAACCTACTTCTAGGCTGCCCGTGTGGAAAATTATGGGCACCCAGAGTTTCGTAAAGGAACAATAAACTCTGGGTCAGTCATGGGACTGGTATGAGTGAACAAAAACAGTTGTTGAAATAAAACAGTTCATTTTTATCAAAGCAAGACAAAAGAATTTGAAAGAAATCGCTTTTTGAAAATGAAACTATCATAAGGCCTCCCACCACACACACAATGCAAGCGCAAACTTGGAGAAGATTTCTCCTTACGACAGTCAAAAATGCTTAATACGAGAAAACTCTTTTAAATATTATTTTAGTGCAAAGTGTGAAACCATCTTTGAAAGTATAATATTAATCTTAGCCAGCACACGTACCATTATAGTATGCCTACTATAGCTACCATGTTAAATGGCAGGTTCTACGACTAAAGCCGTAAAGGGCTCGTATTGGATGATTGAATTTCCAATAAATGGTCGGGCAAAGGAACTTCCCACATAAAATGGAACGCCATTGGAGGGACGTCCCCGAGAACCTAACCGGATCTCTGCTACACAAGGCCGGGTTACCTCTGTAACTAAGTAACAACTGACACGAGTATGCCACCTCCCGGTCGGTACCAACCTTTATCCGAAGCGCTTCTCAACTGATAAACACAAAGCAATAAGTTTGCAGCAACCACAAAGTAAGTATCCGGGCACCATACCATGATAACACTTATAAACCATAAGGAAATGGACATACCCTCAGGTTGCGCTACCCCCAAATAACCTTGCTGCCACGATTCCTGTTTCGACCATAACCAGGTTGTGAGGTTCGACGAAGTCTCTTCCACAAAGCTACACTTTTTCACAAAGCCATGCTTCGATCAACAAATGATCAGCATCACTCAGCATGCCACACTATCAAACTGGGAGTATATGACTAATAACCTTCAACTACCTAACCTATGAGCTCGTACTTCTCAGAGAAGGGCGTTAAGCTAAGAGAATAAATTCCTCCGCCACAAACAGATATGTATTTGAACGAAATCAGTTTTATATATCAATGTGTAGTGTCAGACATACAACCATACAAGTCTGTTCCGGGTTCGAACAGAACCGAAGGCACTTCCGTAGACGCCCTTGTAATCCGAGCATCCACAATCCCGATCGGACTCCCCATCACATATGGAGATCTCTATACCGGAGCAACTCAGTGCAGAGACATTCGATAGGCTGTCCTATCGTTTTCGAAGTCTCTCGGTCTTCACCACCGTCTTCAATTGCCATCCATTTCGTCGTATCACATTCTATGGGTTATATGACACAAGGTCTTCTCCTGGTTAGACCGAATAGTGAGCGTTCAATTTGAAAGCACGTGGATGTATCAATCACAAAGATTCACACGTTCGATGTGGGTTTCGAATAACCAACTAGGATCTGACTCCCTGTCGCATCGAAATTCAAAAGCCGTTCTACGGGCCAAATGGGTTTTCTCAATCACACAGCAGCATATTCAATACAATTATCATAGCTCAGCACAAAGCATTTCATATTACATAGCATCACATCACATATCAGAAAAATAAATCCAACACACGGCATTCAAGAATAATAAAACATCTTCAATTGAGATGAATAACTCATGTGGTTTTAAATTTATTAACCGCATACTTACTTTCATTAGTAATCCTTAATCAATGATATATTATCATTAATTACTATTGATTCAGTCTTAATCACCTTCATTTATTAATCATTTCTTAATTAATTATCTTAATTAATTGACCCTTAATTGTTAATTTATTAACTCTTAGTTACTTTTATAAATTAATTACTCCTTAATTAATTAATAAGTTATTACAAATTAACTAACCTTAACTATTTATTAAATTAAACTTTAATATAAAAAAATTAATGAAGTAATTATTTCTTAAGAAATTATATTAACAAAGTTGTTAATTGTTTTAATAAACCAAAAGATAATTTAATTACTTTGATTATCTTTTTAAACCTTGTTCAATAAATTACTTTTACCACATTAGATACTTTAAAAAGTTAAGATTTAGTTTAAACAACAGTTTATTTTAATTTTCTTTTAAATTACATTATATATTTTAACATATTGTATCAAAACAAAATAAACAAAAATTAATTTTCTTTGAAAACATCCTACTTAAATCCTTGATTTATTCAAACTTATGTCAAAGTCATAAATTTGAAAACATGGTTAAAATTGTTTAAAGGTTTGAAGTTTTGTTTAAGTAAAAACTGTTCTATGTAACGACCCAGAATTTTTATTAATTAAAATTTTAATATTTAATTAATTTTAAATATTAATAAGTGAAATTTATAAGTCGAATAAATTTTATTTCGAATAATTAGATTTAATTGAATAATTAAATCGATAATTTAATATGTGAAAATACAGAAAAAATTGAAAATTGGGTTAAATATGATTGAAAATGATTTGTAAAATTTTATTTTTTCATATTGAAGTTAGAATGATGTTATAGAACTTTTAAAATCGAATTAAGAATTAATTTGTGAAAATTGAATATTTTAATATTTAATCGACTAGTGAAATTAGTCAATTTTTTGAACAGTCTCAGAATTGGACGAAACTAGTTCCATTGGATCTGTAATAGTTTGTTATTAACGGATTTCAATTTTCGTGTCAATCGGAGTTTTCATTTGATCGTGGCAGCTCGAAACGCATCGAAATTGTTTTAATATTAATTTGGCGAGTTAAAATAGTCATTTTTCAAAAAGTATCGGATTTCGACGAAACGAGTTTCATCGGATCCGTAATGTGATATTATTGTATGGTTTTAAATTTCGTGTCAATCGGATTTATCGTTTGTCCGGTGCAAGCCAAAACGCCTAGAAAATCGTTTAATCGATTTAATTTTAAATCGAACGTTTATTGTCATAACTCGCACAGATGACCAAATTAGCTCCCGAAACACGTTCCATTGTGTTCGAAACGCGGGGTAAACCCTAGAAACGCCGGTCACCGCGCGTAAATCGGAGTTCGGAAAATCCGGGATGAATATTGTCGCGTGAATTTTCTATAAAAGGCCCTCACTTATTCACATTTGCATCCAAACCCTCTCCACTTAGAAACCCTAGCCGCCATTATCTGTTCAATGGCCAGAAAACGTCCACAAACATCCTCATTTATCTTCCAATCCGTAAACTTTTGCAAGAAACTCTCAACTACAATCTTGAAGAGCTCGACGAGATCTTTAATACCAACGGTCAAGATCGTAAAATTCGAAGGAAATCAACGGTAAATTGTTCATGAAGGCGCTGCGTTTGGGTGCGGTTTTCGAGGGCATAGCTTAGCCGAGCTTCACCAAATTGGAGCCGAGGGTAGCTCTTGCGTAGAGCTTCGAAACCCATGTTGTTGATCGAGTCGAAACAGATTGTAGGGGTCGCGAAAATTAACCCTAATTTGAGCATATGGGTTCGGTTACCTGTAGAAGAACGTAAGGGAGAAGAGGAGAAGACGTGCGGCCGATCTGGAGCAAGAAGTAAATCAACGGCAGATATCAAGTGTGGTTTGAAAATAAAATAGAAATTGTTGTAAATTTATGGTTATAAATTCGTAAATGTTTGAAAAATCATATCTTCTTCATACGAAGTCGAAAACGCGCGAAACCAGTTGCGTTGGAATCGTATGGACGAGCACTATGCTATGGAATTGGATTGGAGTCGTTTGGAGTTAGTGAGAATTTCGGGTAAAATTAAACGTCCGTTTAATTTTATTCGAAATAAATCGCTAAAACGAAATTGAAATCAAGGTGAGAACTTCTCACTCAATCGAATAGTTTCGATTTAATTTTAAATAGTTAGATTTAAAATTCTTGAATGCATGTTTGAATGATGATTGTTATCTATTGATTGTTAAAATAGACCGTTAGTAAGCGGATGTTATTTATTAAAAACATATACCGCGAATATTTCATAAACAGTGAAATTGGTATTATTTATGTACTTGGAATTGATTTCCCGCAGTATATAGCGGATGAGACCCTATTGCGCCGTCTATTAAGCGGATAATATTATAAATCCCATATACCGCGATAATTTCGTACTGGAACGGAATTGGTATTGTGCTAACATCTTTGGATGCAGGGAAACAGGTTAGAGGGATCCAACTGGATTCCTCAAAAGTATTTATTTGATTTCAGATATTTTGATATTTGATGGATTATCATATCGATATATGATATCGTTGTTGTCGTGATTGACTATTTGGTATGTAGCATCATTGGGCCAAATTTTGGAATTTTAAAAGGATTTTTAAAGTGATTTTTGAAAGTATACGTTTATAAAATATTTTTGGAATTTATCCATTTTAAATAAATAAACGTTATAATTTTAATGTTATAAAAATTATGATTTTTGAGAAATACAGTTAAAAGTCGATTTTTGAAAATATAGGGTTAATGATTTTATAAAATAGTTTAAATCGGGATTTTTGAATTTATTATAAAAAGTTTAAATATTGGATTTATGAAATTTGATTATTTTATAAATCAAAATGGTGAAATTATAAAGGAGATTAAAGATGTTTTAAAATAATAGTATAAATTGATTTATATAAGAAATTTATAAATTGATATTTATAAATTAAAATATTTGAATTATAAAACGAGTTTTTATAAGTGTTAGAATGAATTGTAAATGAATTTCATAAATGAATGAAATTTATAGGATTATAAACGGTGAAGTTATAAATGGAATTTTATAAGCAGTAGGTTTATAAAATTTATAAGGTTATTAAAGGAATAGATTTGAGTAAATAAATGAATCTTATAAGTTATAAGATTTATAATTTGAGAAGCCATAAAAAGAACGATTTGGTAAAATAATCGTTTTATAAGCATTTAACTTATAATATGAACCTTTGGTTTATAATTGAGTTATAAATTGAATAGGTTAATAAAAGAGATTTCTAGAAGGGAGTTGATATAAAATAAATAGAAATGGAATGTATAAACGTTGTTTTATAAATCCGTCAACGGCTTATTTTGATAAGTAAATTGTTATAACTTATTAATGGAGTTATATTCACGTTTTAGACGGTGAATAATCCTTTAAAATAAAATATATAGAAATGATGAAATTGGTTAACGTAGTATATTCACGTTTTTGAATAGTGAATAATATGTTAAAGAAAATGTTTCGGATGTGATGTTTTAAATAAAATTAAAACGATCTAACGATGTTTTCAAAATGTGTTAAGATTCGAAACCATAGATTTCAACATTCATTGTTGAATAGGCGTTTTCGAGAAATAGAAGGAAATGGTAGACTATAACTATGTTGTCATAGTAAATGATTTCCGAAAGGAAATGTTTTGTATAGTATTGGGATTTATATATCTATTTTAATTTCGAATCGCTATACTAGTTATTTTGGGTTGTCGTAACGATGTTTTACGCAACATTCGTTTTGGCCCAAATAAATATGTTTAAACGAATGATTTCCTTAAAGAATGAAATATATACTTAATTTCGATTTAAGTATATTGAATATTGTAACGACCCGTTAAATTCGATGATATTAAATGAGTTAATTTAATATGATTTCTAATCTAATTTAGAATGGAATAAAAGTCGTAAGATTTTATTTGAGTAAATGTAGGAATTAGATATAGTAACTGTAATTTAAGGTTAACAATTTAAATGTTTATATGGCAATAGATTTGAAATAACGTAAATTGGCGTTTGTGGTTATAAGTTATAATTTGTTGATTAAGTTGGTTTGTGAAATTAATACTGGGAGATATAAAGCGGAAATAGTATTAATGAAATAATAACTGAATTAAATTGCAACTATATAAATGAAAGTAAAGATTTATAGTTGATAATGAAGCATATAGTGAAAAAGAAATAAAACCATAGAATTGTAAGCTAAGTATTAACAGGGGATATGAAATGACGAATAAATTGAAATGATGTAAATGGTTATACTAGGCTAAGAAGAGAATATAGGAAAACAAGGGTAAGTTGTGAATTTATGTAATGGATTTATAAATATTTGATAGTAAATTTAATTAAATCAATGTCCTGTAGAGGTTGGAGTATGGTTAGTAATAAAAGCTTTTAAAGGAAAAACCTTTAATTTATAAATGAAAATCAATACATTAAATTAGGTGTAACTGAATGCGTGTAAATAATTTTGTAAGAATAAGTTAATAAACAATTTATTTGTGTATACCCGATTTAATTGAAATAACAGAAAGGACAAGAACTTGATTTGCCTAGGTATGTATATATTGATAAACTATAACCAAGTAGGAAGTTTGGTAGTAAATAGGAAATAAGATGACAAAGGCAACTAGTAAATTTATAAATGAATTCATAATAATAAGTAGTAATTAATGCATAAATATATTTGGCATTTGGGGATAATTACAAAGTTTTACCCATTCATCTAATTTATTTAATTGAATCTAAATCTATGGCAACATTTTTGTTATTAATGGTTGTAAGTGATTTTTAATGTAAAAGGGTAACAATTATTTAGGTTAACCATTCATTAAGTATATTAAGTTAAGAATGGAAATCGATTGAAATAAATCTAAATTTATTTATTTTGTTTTGTTAATATGTTCTAGTAATAAAAGGGAATTTATAAGAAATGAAGCCTGCACTAATGAAGTGTATTATAATTCAAATGTTATTTATACCCATAAAATGTCTATGTACTGAATAGAAAGATTTTAAATCAATAAACAAATTTATGGAGGTTCCAATTTATAATTTATAACATTTAATGTAGACTCAATTAGAATTAATTGATTTAAATCGTGTAGTTAGCGTAGATTTTTGTTTGTATTTGTAGAGGGTTAATTTTATAAGACAAATTTATGCTAATTCTATTTATAATAGGACCATGGGTTGTTTTAAAGTATAGGAAGCAGGATTTATAAACTTAATTAGAGTATCAAATCAAACCATTGCGTTTATTGCATAATAAAAAGGAATTTAACGGTTAAATTTTTCGTTATTGAAATTTAAATGGACTTTGAGGATAATGATGTGAAATCATGAACCGATGTTAGTGGTATCCTTATTTTCGATAAAAGGTGAGAATATAAAAGTTGAAAATCTAATAAATGGGTTTTGAGAATTTAATTTATAATTCCTAAATACAAGGAAGTGGAGAAATTAACACTGCAATTGATAAACTTATCAACTTATAATTCACACCTAAACTTGTTAAACCATTTAAATTGATTAAGAAATATAAAAGCGATAAAATTTGGTCAAATTTTAGAATTTAAATATAAAATTGGATTTTATGATTTATTTTAATTTATTTAATGAATATAAAAATAGCTATTTTGGCCACGGACTCGGATTTCGACGAAACCAGTTTCATCGGATCCGTATCGGTGAATTATTGTAGGGTTTCAAGTTTTGTATCGATCGGACCTGTCGTTTGATCGTACGGACGCGAAACGTCTTGAAATCGATTTAATTAAAATCAATTTGAAACCAATTTGTAAATTTTGTTTTCAGCATAACTTCTTCATACGATCGAATTTGGACGTGAAACCTTTTCCATCGCGTTCAGAATATTTTAAAATACCTATCGGGATATATGGGTTTAACATATTTCGTTCCGGGGTTAGAACGGGCTTTTTGGGCCATAGTTTGTTCCGTACGTTCATCTATCTGGTCTATCTGCTCCAATCCAACCCTACTTATAAATAGACGATTATAAACCCTAGCCTCCATCTTCTATCATTTGTCTATATATTCATTTTCTTCATCTCTTTCTCTTCCTCAATGGTTGCAAAACCTAAATCTATCTACAGTTCAAAATCAAAAGTGAAATTTCAAACACCTCAGAAAAATCCCTAAAAATTATATGTTAAATTTCTCGAGATACGTAATCTGCTGGTACAACTCGTTTTTCGTTTTGGTATGTGGTTTGACCAGAAGAAATCGATGAAGTTTCGGCCGTTCATCATCACCGCAACAAACTTCGTCAAATCGGGAAATCGTTTCTGGGTTTTGGGGAGGAAGCCGAGGGGATCACATCTATATGTTCGGTCTGTTGATTTGACGGTTAGATTGATGCGAAAATTCAACTAGGGTTACACAGTAAGGGGCGGCGGCTGTAGGACCTAGGCACGATCGTGACGTGGGGGTGCGGAGAGCAGGCCGAGGTGAACCTCAGGTGGATGGCGAGTGGCCGCGATGGGCCCCAGCGCAGAGGCGCAAGTTCATGGGGGCGGCGGCGTTCGATTTACTGTACGTGTTTAGGGTTTTACCGTGGTTCCCTGTAGCTAGCTCGCGTGCATTACCGTGCGTGAAAATATAGATGACGTGGCTTCTTCTATGGTGAAGGTGATTGTGTTCACATCTTGATTTTTTTATTTATTAAAATTCAATCGCAATTTTTGCAATATCTCTCGCATACAGACTCCGTTTCACGCGCGGTTTCTTTTGTTAGGATCGTATTGAAATTCCGGACTTGATGACGCTTGTTTCGATAAATTTGGAGACCGTCAAATTTTTGGGTTTAAATTGGATTTAAATCCAATTTAAATTCCAAAGGTGAGTGTTTTAACCCACTCACAACTTCTAAAGGTTTTTATGTTTGTTAAATTTATTTTAGATATGAGTAGAAATTTATTTATAACTGTTTGGCATGTTTCGTTCATCATATTTGCTAAATCGCGTTATTTAATTTAACTGTTAATTTAATTCATTTATTGCATATTAATTGACAGTTAGAATTTATATATTTACATATAAACTACTAGTTAAACAGTTATAAATTTAATTGAATATAAAATGTTAGTTAATAACTGTCAATTATTTCTTGTTATATTGTATATATATTGATGGTTGTTAAACTGATGATGTTTGAAATAATTTTGATTGATGATGGGTGAATGGATGTTTTATGGTATATCATTAAACTACAAGTTATCATGCATTTTTCATTTCATTCGGGATTCTGGTTTGAAATGATATACAACCGCAATTTTTATTTTTCAATTGCGGATTGAAATGATAAATATCCGTATCACTTGACCATAGGATAGAAAAATATATACAGGCACCGTGGTATATATATAAATTATTTTAAAGTGATTTCTATGGTTTGGATGGGATACGGTTTATAAAAATTTTGATTTTGATATTTTATAAAATATTATTCTTCGATATATATACATATGAAGTTAAAAATTTGAAAATTAAGTTGTGTATAAACCTGTTGAATAAAATGAAAAATTGAGAAAATGGAATTTGGAAATTTATCTTATATGTTTAAGTTTGGAAATTTTAAGGTATGATATTTATAACTGGATTTTTCAAGATGAATTAAAAATGAAAATTCTAGTATAAAGTAAATTTGAGAAAATATTTAATTGCTAGAAATTGGAGTTTTATTTATGCAATTTATATGAATATTCAAGACTAAATAATAGAATATTAATTGTTGAAAGAAGGAAATCCAACTTTAGTTTTAAAATATTAATACTCCAAATGGATATATATATAGAAATTGAAGGGGTTTTGGAACTTGAAGTGATATTTAAATTATGGTTTAAACTTTAAATAAAGAAATATATTTGAAATCCATGGAAATTATTTTTCTTTACAAAGTAACTTTAAAGTTAAACCATTTATTTTACATTCGTTGAATATCCAAACCATTCAAGTTTTAGAACTTATGGTTTTAAAATTTTGAATTTCGAAATATTATGCTTTGAAAGTATATTTCAAATATTTGGTTTCTAGATATTTTAAATTTTAAACCAGCATGATTTTGTAAAAGAATTATATTTGAGATAAAATGATATCATATTGTTTTGGGTTTAAATTGATATCGTATTCATAGTTTTGAAATGGAAAATTTTATTCTGGTTTTAAGGTATAAACTATTTTTAAATGACCGCAGTGTTATAATAACGATGGGTTGGCAAAGAGACCGGGATCGGATATGGACATACTCTTTGTCGATACCGAAAACCACTTTGACTAACCGTGTACGCGGTGGAGATTCCAGAATGAAGTAGGTGGTTGCGACGTTTCCAGTAAGGTAAATACGTGGACCCGACTCCCGTGAGTTGGCATAAGGTGGCTAAAACAGGAGTGATTCTCGGGCCAATGAGGTCATACCTCTGATCGGACGCTCCTCTTCGATATTATACTTTGACTTTCGATTGATTCAGTGGCCACTTCTATTTTTGATATTGGGGAGTTTGTTCGAGGTGGGCGGTAACTGCGGCTACGCGTTTCCACCAGTCTGGATAGCAATTGGTATATCTACCCTGGCATTGTCTAGTTGTGCCTTGTCACCTAACATACCGAGCCTTTACTACGAGTTTCTATTTGTGTCGTACCTATGGAGTATCCTCTGGTAGCTTTCCGATCAGGAGGTATTACGGTATTGTATAGACTATTGGCATTTTACGTGTTAAGGTGGAAAATGTAAAGCCTTAACGCTATTTAAAAGTAAGTTTATTTTACAATTAGACACTATTATAATAGCGCAATATACTACATAGCAAATAGTTTAACGGATCCTTAGGAGATGTAGATCCCGAGCATCTCTTGAGTTACTGCACTCATATTTACTCCTGTTGATTTAACTCACATAAGATCTTTTAGTTCTGACTCGAGTGTTTTGTCTTTTCAATTCGGTCGGGTCAGTCTGAGCGTTTCAGGATTTGAGGATTTAGCTCTGGAGGACGAAGACGAAGGTTTGTAGTATTACTAGTATCTACTATATTATTCCACTACACCATTTAATTCCGCTGCATTGATTTTATTGGTATGTGTAACTCTGATATTTATTGTACAAGTAAAATAAAATATTTTGTAAAACAGCTTCATGAACTGTATATTTGATTATATATTTTATCCTTCCGCTGTGAGATTCTATTTTGTTTTTTCTTCTCTGTTTTTCTTATTTACCCCATAACAATCCGCCCTTCCGTATGGTTTGAATTGGCATGTGTGTCGGTTTAAAGTGTGCGAAAAGGCGGGACGTTACAAATATTTCCAAAGGTTGAAAATAAATAGATTTGTGAATTACTTATTAGTAAATAAGTATGGAAATGTTTTACAATGTGAAATGAAACGTTTTGAGAATTTATCCTTTTGAAGATAAATTGAAAATGAATAATTGAAGTCATATATTCATAAATATTTTGAAATATAAATTCACTATGAAATTTATAAAAGAAAGGGGAAATTGTTTAAAAATAAATATTGATTTATTTTTGAAGTGTGAAATTTTTTTATCTTGTAAAGATATTTTTGGGAAATAAATAATTTGAAAAATTATTTGGAATCTGGTGATGTTGTGCATATCCATTGATAGTTCAACAACCGACTATCAATATTTACCTTTGAATGGGTATTTGTTGTGATTTGCTGAATTTGAATGCCACACTTATTTTTAAATTATTGCGCTCGTTATTCGGATTACCCATTTCGAATAGTGATACAACGTAGTGTATAGCATTGATGACCCGTGTTGAAGACCGGATATTTTTGAAAGCGAAAGGACAACTCGTCGAATGTCTTTGCATCGACTGGTCCCCGGTATAGAGACTCCATATGTGACGAGAAGTCCGGTCGTGATTAGTGAATATCCGGATTGCAAGGACTTTATTGTAAGTGCCTTCGGTTCTGTTCGATCCCGGAACAAACTTGTATGGATTGTATGTCTGACATTACAAATTGAGATTTAAAGCTGATTTCTTTCAAATATATTTCTGTTGGTGGCGGAGAATTTATTCTCTTAGCTTAACACCCTTCTCTGAGACGTACGAGCTCAGAGGTTATGTAGTTGATAGTTATTAGCGATATATTCCTAATTTGGTAACGTGACATGCTGAGTGTTGCTGTGAAATGATCATTGTTTGATCATTTGTGATAGGATCGTTTGTTTGATCATTTATCTTTGTGATCATTTTTATGATCATTTGTTGACCCAAAGCACAGCTTTTGTATAAAGCGTGGCTTTGTGGACGAGACTTCGTCGAGCTTCACACCCCGGAATGGTCAAAACAGGAAAGATGCGGCAAGGTTATGAGAGGTAGCTCCCTTTAGGGTATGTGCATTTCCTTCTGGAAAAGGGTGGTATCATGGTATGAAGCCCAGATGCTTACTCATGTTGAAACACTTATTATTTTGGTGTGATGTTGATTACAAGCGCTCGGTTAAAGGTCCCAAAGGACCGGGGGATGGCATACTCGTGTCAGTAGTTACCCAGTTAGGGGTAACCCGGCCTTGTGTTGGCAGAGATCCGATTAGGTTCTCGGGGACGTCCTTCCAGAGGCGTTCTCATGTGGCAATGGAAAGTTCCTTGGCCTGACCATTTGTTGGAAATCCAAAGAAACAATACGATCTTGTACGGTAATAGTTGTAGAACCTATCATTCACTTATGGTGGCGCCCCACTGTTTGGATGGTAGCTATAGTAGGCATACGATAATGGTCGTATGTTGGCTAAGATTTATATCTTTATTTCCGAAATGAATTTTTCCTAAACTATGCACTAGTAATAATATCAAATGTTCTTTTTAATGCGTATCAAGCATCTTTGACTATCATAAGGAGAAATCTCCTCCGATTCTGCGTTTGCATGTGTGTGTGTGCGGGAGGCCTTATGGTAGTCTCATTTTTAAAAGCATTGCGAATTGACTTTAAAAAATATTCCTCTATTTTGATTTTAAAGATAAATAAACTGTTTTGAGTTCTCACACCAGTCACATGACTGACTCGGAGTTTATTGTTTTCCTTCCTAAACTAGGGGTGCCCATCAATTTCCACACGGGCAGTCAAGAGACAGGTTTATCAGGATATTTTGGAATTCAAAAGTTGCAGGAGGCAAGCTGGATGGCATGGCGTATTACTAGTATATAGTATTTTTTTTCCGCTGTTTGTTGTTGTTTGATGTTGTACACTCTGATGTAATGTGATGTAATGTAATAACTGATATAGTTCTTTGTTTAAAGGTTATTCATTTATCTATTATATGTTATTCCGCTGTGATTGTGATAGTTGTTGTTTGTTTAACTGATATAGTTCTGTTGTTTTCTTTCTGTTCTGTTCTATCTTTTCTCTCTTCTTCTACCTCTTTCTTCTTCTTTTTAAACCCTAATGGTTCGTATTTCTGTTCATCTTGAGTTAATCTATGGAGATTAGTGTATATTCAAGGGGTACAGAAAAGCGGATAATTACATTTGGTATCAGAGCATATGGTTAAGCGACAACCATGTCTCTGTTGGGTATTACTCATTAGAGATAGAGTCAGTAGTACTCTAGAATGAGTTGAGTGTAATAATAGATATGAGCACGTATTTGTTAGTGAATATAAAATTGTTTTATATTGTGATGATTGGTTTGTTGAGTGGCATATGAACCTTCGTCAGCACGGTATGCACAACTATGCCGAAGGGGTTTATAAACACTTGAATAGAACAATTCGGCACAATATTGTTTTAAATTGGGTAAATGAAATAATTTTACCTTGATTATATTTTATATATAAAGGAATAAATTTTTCAGAATTATTAAAGTGTATATAAGTGGATTGTTTGGTTGTTTGAATAATCTAAATAAAAGAATAATTGTATAAGTAAAAAGAATTATAAGAATTGAATTATAATTAAAGTGATTTACAATTGTGAAATAAACTTATATATATAAGAAGTGAAACTATATGAATATATTTATGAATATGAGTTGCAAATAAAAAAAATGAATTTAAAGTTAAATGGAAATTTACTTAGAATTTGGAATCTGAATTGATTTATAAGTGGGAATTTAAGTTAAGTAAAACCAAGTGATGTTTGTAAAATGAAATATAACTTAAATGATGTTGAATGAAGTTGATTTTGGTATCAACGTAAATTAATAGAGTTAAGTGATAGATATGAACTTGAGTTATATAAATGAAATTCAACTTTAGTAATTGAATTGAATTAATGGATTAAATGTTAATCAATAAAATATAAATAATTGGTAAGAAATAAAGAATGTAAGTATTAATTCATTAAAATCTAATGTTATTGGAAGTTGAATAATTGAATGAAAATCAATTTATTTAAACCAATTGAAAGTGATGGTGATAAACCAAGATGAATATAAGCAAAGGAATTTGGTTGTAATTAATATACATTGGTTGATATATGATTGTTACTTGATTGTATATAATTCATTAAGTGTTAATGAAATTGGAAGTTAAGTGAATCTTATAAAAATTGAATTTGATTTGGAAGTGAACCAACTTGAATATGGATTAGTGAATATAAACTAATTGAAAATATCCACTGTTAATGAATCAAATGTGATTAAATTGAAAACCCAATTCATTGAATATTAATGAGAATATGAATGAATATTTATTGGTTATGGATGTTAGTTGAATGCTAGTTGGTTGATGGTTGAATATATTGCTTTTACTGCATTTGCTATGTTGGCATATATAGTTATTATGTTGTTATATGTTGTATATCGATACTATTGTCTATATACATGTTCTCATGTTGTTTGTTGAGTGTTTAGTAGGTACAGATTGCGTTTGCTTTGCATTTGGAGCTCGCTTTCGCGCTATATTAGTCGTATATGCTTGCTAATAAAATATAAGGTACATATCTTGGATTACATACCGTACTTTTACACTTTTTTCCCTGCGGGATGCCTCATCACTTGATGAGATGTATATTTGTGATATATATACTGCCATTTTTTTTTGATCGAGCCGTGCAAAGGAGACTCTGGTGAATTTTTTCGAAAATTTAAGTTGTCAGAATATTTTTGAGAAAAATTGAAAAATTTTGAAAACTAAATTTTGATTTGGAATTGAAAGTCAAACAATAGTAGTTGTTTTTAAAAAGATAACTAAGTATGATTTGAAAACTTAGTAAAGATTTGTAAGAAGTTTAACTATGGATTTTGGAAAGTTGATAGATTCTGTAACTTTTCTTACTTGGTAATTTCGATGACGAAATTCTTTTAAGGGGGGAGTATGTAACGACCCAGGATTTTTATTAATTAAAATTTTAATATTTAATTAATTTTAAATATTAATAAGTGAAATTTATAAGTCGAATAAATTTTATTTCGAATAATTAGATTTAATTGAATAATTAAATCGATAATTTAATATGTGAAAATACAGAAAAAATTGAAAATTGGGTTAAATATGATTGAAAATGATTTGTAAAATTTTATTTTATCATATTGAAGTTAGAATGATGTTATAGAACTTTTTAAATCAAATTAAGAATTAATTTGTGAAAATTGAATATTTTAATATTTAATCGACTAGTGAAATTAGTTAATTTTTTGAACAGTCTCAGAATTGGACGAAACTAGTTCCATTGGATCCGTAATAGTTTGTTATTATCGGATTCCAATTTTCGTGTCAATCGGAGTTTTCGTTTGATCGTGGCAGCTCGAAACGCATCGGAATTGTTTTAATATTAATTTGGCGAGTTAAAATAGTCATTTTTCAAAAAGTGTCGGATTTCGACGAAACGAGTTTCATTGGATCCGTAATGTGATATTATTGTATGGTTTCAAATTTTGTGTCAATCGGATTTATCGTTTGTCCGGTGCAAGCCAAAACGCCTAGAAAATCGTTTAATCGATTTAATTTTAAATCGAACGTTTATTGCCATAACTCGCACAGATGACCGAATTAGCTCCCGAAACACGTTCCATTGTGTTCGGAACGTGGGGTAAACCCTACAAACGCCGGTCACCGCGCGTAAATCGAAGTTCGGAAAATCCAGGATGAATAGTGTCGTGTGAATTTTCTATAAAAGGCCCTCACTTATTCACATTTGCATCCAAACCCTCTCCACTCATAAACCCTAGCCGCCATTATCTGTTCAATGGCCAGAAAACGTCCACAAACATCCTCATTTATCTTCCAATCCGTAAACTTTTGCAAGAAACTCTCAACTACAATCTTGAAGAGCTCGACGAGATCTTTAATACCAACGGTCAAGATCGTAAAATTTGAAGGGAATCAACGGCAAATTGTTCATGAAGGCACTGCGTTTGGGTGAGGTTTTCGAGGGCATAGCTTAGCCGAGCTTCACCCAATTGGAGCCGAGGGTAGCTCTTGCGTAGAGCTTCGAAACCCAGGTTGTTGATCGAGTCGAAACAACTTGTAGGGGTCGCGAAAATTAACCCTAATTTGAGCATATGGGTTCGGTTACCTGTAGAAGAACGTAAGGGGGGAGAGGAGAAGACGTGTGGCCGATCTGGAGCAAGAAGTAAGTCAACGGCAGATATCAAGTGTGGTTTGAAAATAAAATAGAAATTGTTGTAAATTTATGGTTATAAATTCGTAAATGTTTGAAAAATCATATCTTTTTCATACGAAGTCGAAAACGCGCGAAACCAGTTGCGTTGGAATCGTATGGACGAGCACTATGCTATGGATTTGGATTGGAATCGTTTGGAGTTAGTGAGAATTTCGGGTAAAATTAAACGTCCGTTTAATTTTATTCGAAATAAATCGCTAAAACGAAATTGAAATCAAGGTGAGAACTTCTCACTCAATCGAATAGTTTCGATTTAATTTTAATAGTTAGATTTAAAATTCTTGAATGCATGTTTGAATGATGATTGTTATCTATTGATTGTTAAAATAGACATTATGCGCCGTTACTAAGCGCATGTTATTTATTAAAAACATATACCGCGAATATTTCATAAACAGTGAATTTGGTATTATTTATGTACTTAGAATTGATTTCCCGCAGTATATAGCGGATGAGACCCTATTGCGCTGTTTGTTAAGCGGATAATATTATAAATCACATATACCGCGACAATTTCGTACTGGAACGGAATTGGTATTGTGCTAACATCTTTAGATGCAGGGAAACAGGTTGGAGGGATCCAACTGGATTACTCAACAGTATTTATTTGATTTCAGATATTTTGATATTTGATGGATTATCATATCGATATATGATATCGTTGTTGTCGTGATTGACTATTTGGTATGTAGCATCATTGGGCCAAATTTTGGAATTTTAAAAGGATTTTTAAAGTGATTTTTGAAAGTATACGTTTATAAAATATTTTTGGAATTTATCCATTTTAAATAAATAAACGTTATAATTTTAATGTTATAAAAATTATGATTTTTGAGAAATACAGTTAAAAGTTGATTTTTGAAAATATAGGGTTAATGATTTTATAAAATAGTTTAAATCGGGATTTTTGAATTTATTATAAAAAGTTTAAATATAGGATTTATGAAATTTGATTATTTTATAAATCAAAATGGTGAAATTATAAAGGAGATTAAAGATGTTTTAAAATAATAGTATAAATTGATTTATATAAAAATTTATAAATTGATATTTATAAATTAAAATATTTGAATTATAAAACGAGTTTTTATAAGTGTTAGAATGAATTGTAAATGAATTTCATAAATGAATGAAATTTATAGGATTATAAACAGTGAAGTTATAAATGGAATTTTATAAGCAGTAGGTTTATAAAATTTATAAGGTTATTAAAGGAATAGATTTGAGTAAATAAATGAATCTTATAAGTTATAAGATTTATAATTTGAGAAGCCTTAAAAAGAACGATTTGGTAAAATAATCGTTTTATAAGCATTTAACTTATAATATGAACCTTTGGTTTATAATTGAGTTATAAATTGAATAGGTTAATAAAGGAGATTTCTAGAAGGAAGTTGATATAAAATAAATAGAAATGGAATTTATAAACGTTGTTTTATAAATCCGCCAACGGCTTATTTTGATACGTAAATTGTTATAACTTATTAATGGAGTTATATTCACGTTTTAGACGGTGAATAATCCTTTAAAATAAAATGTATAGAAATGATGAAATTGGTTAACGTAGTATATTCACGTTTTTGAATAGTGAATAATATGTTAAAGAAAATGTTTTGGATGTGATGTTTTAAATAAAATTAAAACGATCTAACGATGTTTTCAAAATGTGTTAAGATTCGAAATCATAGATTTCAACATTCATTGTTGAAATAGACGTTTTCGAAAAATAGAAGGAAATGGTGGACTATAACTCTGTTGTTATAGTAAATGATTTCCGAAAGGAAATGTTTTGTATAGTATTGGGATTTATATATCTATTTTAATTTCGAATCCCTATACTAGTTATTTTGGGTTGTCGTAACGATGTTTTACGCAACATTCGTTTTGGCCCAAATAAATATGTTTAAATGAATGATTTCCTTAAAGAATGAAATATATACTTAATTTCGATTTAAGTATATTGAATATTTTCCAAAGGTTGAAAATAAATAGATTTGTGAATTACTTATTAATAAATAAGTATGGAAATGTTTTCCAATGTGAAATGAAACGTTTTGAGAATTTATCCTTTTGAAGATAAATTGAAAATGAATAATTGAAGTCGTATATTCATAAATATTTTGAAATATAAATTCACTATGGAATTTATAAAAGAAATGGGAAATTGTTTAAAAATAAATATTGATTTATTTTTGAAGTGTGAAATTTTTTTATCTTGTAAAGATATTTTTGGGAAATAAATAATTTGGAAAATTATTTGGAATTTGGTGATGTTGTGCATATTCATTGATAGTTCAATAACCGACTATCAATATTTACCTTTGAATGGGTATTTGTTGTGATTTGCTGAATTTGAATGCCACACTTATTTTTAAATTATTGCGCTCGTTATTCGGATTACCCATTCCGAATAGTGATACGACGCAATGGATAGCGTTGATGACCGGTGTTGAAGACCGGATATTTTTAAAAGCGAAAGGACAACTCGTCGAATGTCTTTGCATCGATTGGTCCCCGGTATAAAGACTCCATATGTGATGGGAAGTCCGGTCGTGATTAGTGAATATCCGGATTGCAAGGACTTCATTGTAAGTGCCTTCGATTCTGTTCGATCCCGGAACAAACTTGTATGGATAGTATGTCTGACATTACAAATTGAGATATAAAGCTGATTTCTTTCAAATATATTTCTGTTGGTGGCGGAGAATTTATTCTCTTAGCTCAACACCCTTCTCTGAGACGTACGAGCTCAGAGGTTATGTAGTTGATGGTTATTAGCGATATATTCCCAATTTGGTAATGTGACATGCTGAGTGTTGCTGTGAAATGATCATTGTTTGATCATTTGTGATAGGATCATTTGTTTGATCATTTATCTTTGTGATCATTTTTATGATCATTTGTTGACCCAAAGCACAGCTTTTATATAATGCGTGGCTTTGTGGACGAGACTTCGTCGAGCCTCACACCCTGGAATGGTCAAAACAGGAAAGATGCGGCAAGGTTATGAGGGGTAGCTCCCTTTAGGGTATGTGCATTTCCATCTGGAAAAGGGTGGTATCATGGTATGGAGTCCAGATGCTTACTCATGTTGAAACACTTATTATTTTGGTGTGATGTTGATTACGAGCGCTCGGTTAAAGGTCCCAAAGGACCGGGGGATGGCATACTCGTGTCAGTAGGTACCCAGTTAGGGGTAACCCGGCCTTGTGTTGGCAGAGATCCGGTTAGGTTCTCGGGGACGTCCTTCCAGAGGCGTTCTCATGTGGCAATAGGAAGTTCCTTGGCCTGACCATTTGTTGGAAATCCAAAGAAACAATACGATCTAGTACGGTATTAGTTGTAGAACCTATCATTCACTTATGGTGGCGCCCCACTGCTTGGACGGTAGTTATAGTAGGCATACGATAATGGTCGTATGTTGGCTAAGATTTATATCTTTATTTTCGAAATGAATTTTTCCTACACTATTCACTAGTAATAATATCAAATGTTCTTTTTAATGCGTATCAAGCATCTTTGACTATCATAAGGAGAAACCTCATTCAATTCTGCGTTTGCATGTGTGTGTGTGTGTGCGGGAGGCCTTATGGTAGTCTCATTTTTAAAAGCATTGCGAATTGACTTTAAAAAATATTCCTCTATTTTGATTTTAAAGATAAATAAACTGTTTTGAGTTCTCACACCAGTCACATGACTGACTCGGAGTTTATTGTTTTCCTTCCTAAACTCGGGGTGCCCACCAATTTCCACACGGGCAGTCAAGAGACAGGTTTATCAGGATATTTTGGAATTCAGAAGTTGCAGGAGGCAAGCTGGATGGCATGGCGTATTACTAGTATACAGTATTTTTTTTCCGCTGTTTGTTGTTGTTTGATGTTGTGCACTCTGATGTAATGTAATGTGATGTAATGTAATAACCGATATAGTTCTTTGTTTAAAGATTATTCATTTATCTATTATATGTTATTCCGCTGTGATTGTGAGATTCTGATGTTGTTCTGTTGTTTTCTTTCTGTTCTGTTCTATCTTTTCTCTCTTCTTCTACCTCTTTCTTCTTCTTTTTAAACCCTAATGGTTCGTATTTCTGTTCATCTTGAGTTAATCTATGGAGATTAGTGTATATTTAAGGGGTACGAAAAAGCGGATCATTACATTCTATATGTTGACCTCGAGACTCGCTTAGAGTCACGCGTGAGAGAAATTCTCGTTTGCTTTGGGTTTTCATCAAAATCAACCTGGGTGCCAAAATTTTCAACTTAAAATTTTTCCTAAGTATTTTTACCCTGTGCTTTAATAACTTTTCTCGAGTTAACACTCGAGCCAACAAACATTTCTCCCTATGCTTGCTTCGAGTCCATGTTCTTCTTCCCTAAAAATAAACTACTGATACCACATTTGGTACCGTGCATATGCACAGTTGAATTCGCCACTGTTGGTAGAATCTCCAGCCACCATCAAGTCAACGATCATCCACGCACTAATTTCCGACCGCCAGAACCCCAACATCCACTCGAAATCGAAATCAAGTTAAAAATTTGAAACCTGGAAACGTGAAACAGGAACCACCATCAACCTGGAAACTACCGCCGTTCTCACAACCTCGACCACCAGAAAACACGAGCCTACGGTCATGACTCCATCACACGCCCAGCTATCACCACCCAAGGCCACGTGCAACTCGATGCACGGACGAGGCCACTTTGATTAAATTTCTCGACCACGGCCAAACTAGGTTTAAATATCAAATCCCCTCACCGTCGTCACCACAGTGAACTGGAACATTTCCGAGTATTTTTCCCCGAATCCATAACACTCCTGCCACATCCATCCTCATCCTCGACCACCATCATCATGCCGATGACCAGAATTCGGCAAAAACCCCAAATTCGATTATCTCTGCTTGTCTCAGTAATAACTAATTTAAAAATTATGATTTTGCTTTCAAAAATCATTATTTCCTGTGGCATTTCAATTGATATAAATGAAATAAAAGAATAGGATAATCAAAATTTCAAGAGGTAGTTTTGCCTGTAAATTCAAATTTTCAGAAAATTCTTGCGTTGGATTTTCTTAGAATTATTTTTAAGTGTTGAATCATGTAAAAACTAACAACTTCCCTTCAGATTCTATAGCCTGAAGTGAATCAGAGGGATGGAAATTGATTGATTTTTTTTCTCGAACAGGTTTAATACCTGTAAGTATGGAACAGAACTAAAGTTCATAACTTCCAGACATGCACATAACACATTCACATACAAATATACACTTATTTGTACTCATGCAAGCATTTTTTCCAGATGCATTCCAATATAACCTCAAACTACAAGTTTAAAATCCAAATTCAAAAATGTTTACTCACCTGAAAGCAAATTTTGAAACAGAAAGCAACTTTTGTGTTTTTGTTGAAAACCAGTAGTTTGATTTTTTTCTGTTTTGATCTTGAATGATTTGCTTAAGTTTGTAAAATAAGGTGATGTTTTACTTCTTTTTCTTCCTGACTTTGCTATGTTTATTTTTTTTTTTGAACGAACTATACTAATATGGACGTATATATAAAGTAGATAATTTGTACAGGGGAGGTGTTATCTGGTTAAGCTGGTTTTTTTTTCTATTTGGTCAGAGAGATTTTTTTTTTCCATTTGGAGGCTGATATGATATTTGTATGTGCTTAGAGATGATGGCATTAATTAAATTGTCTTGTTTTGTTTTTTTATCTTCTTTCGTACACTTTGTTTTATTATTTTACATACACAAAATTCACATGTATCAACTTGTCTGATGTATCCCTATTAACATATATAACTTTAACGTATGTATTTTATTTTATGGTTTAACACCAATTCTTGTTTGTTAATTAAAGCTCAAAACTACTAAATACTTTATTATTATCCATATATTTTTGTAATACTTAATATTAATAATATTTTATTTTGTTTTGAAACTCTCCAAATTAAATTACAAAATTTTAAATAAGTTACCAAATTTAAATTAAAATTTTTGGGATGTTACATTTTTTATAGATTGATATGTGAAATCAATAGGCTGGAATGAAATGATTTAAGTGAATTGGACTATTTAATCTAAATTTCGGTACTTGGAAAATGGATGTGTGGAATAAGTGATTCCTATAACAAATTGAGAATTCGTAAATTGATACGAGTTACCTCCAGGTTTTATATAAGTTGTATGCTTTGTATTCCATGTTGAATGGGTTTACTCACGCTGGTTTCCAGCCTGACCCGGGTGTTACTTTGATGTAATGCTCGGGTCACAGCGAGTATTACAGATTTTTAAGTAAGAACGCTCTGGAGCTCAAAAGCAAGCTGGATGGCAAGAACGTATGGAATGTTTCCGCTGCATTATATTGTTGTATATCTGAGTCATGATGATGGTGTATACCACTGTCTATATATATGTGCAACTCTGATGTATTAAAATGTAATGACAGATATAGTATTCTTTTGTAAACTGTTATTATTTGATATTATATTTTGATCCGCTGCGAATGTGAGATGTTGGTGTTTTCTGTTTCTTCTTCGTCTTCTATCCCTTTCTTCTTTTTCCTAACTATCTGGGATTTTCGGGATCGAAAATTCTGGGTCGTTACAGTTGGTATCGGAGCTGAAAGGATAAGCGAGAACCTTGGCTCTGGTGGGGATTACTCCTTAAATAGAGTCTGTATACTCTAGGATGAGTTGAGAGTGAGAGTGTGTGTGTGTGTGTGTGTGTGTGTGTGTGTCTATATATATATATATATATATATATATATATATATATATATCTGTGTGTGTGTGTGTGTGTGTGTGTGTGTGTGTGTGTGTGTATGAGAGCGTACTTGTTATTTTCTTATATAAAGGTTTTAAATGATTTTATATAAAAAATTATATTGTGATATATAAAGCAATATTTCCTTCTAATAAATATTAAGGTGATTGTTTGTTAAATTATTGGAATTAAATTAAGAAGGAATATAATACAACCAAATTGAAATCTTGAATTGGAATTAAATTAAGCGGTAATAGAAATACAACCAAATTAAAATTAAATGAAGATAATTTTGAAATGGATTCAGAATTAAATGGTATAAAGAGACAAGTTGATTGATTTAAAGGATTAAGTCAACATTTAAAATTTTAACTCGAATTTACATAATACGAGATGGTTTAAATTTGAAATTTAAATTTGATTGAATTGAAATGATTGAAATTGAAGTGGGTTCAATTGATATTAGTCCAAATTGATTGGAATAATTTGAAATTGTAATTAAAGTTGAAAAGGTTTAAAATCAAATGGAATATTATTTTAATTGGGAAAGAAATCAGGATTGATTCAACTTGAATTGGGGTTAAATCAATTTCAATGGAAATTAAAGTTATTCAAATTAGAATTGGGTCAATTTAAATGGAAGTGGAATTTAAATTGAATCGATGGGGAAGCGAACAGTTTTGACTCTGGACTATTTTCAATATAAATTGTTTCAATATAAACTTATTTTTCCAAGCTATTCAATATATACAACCTTCTTTTTTAAAAACCAAATTATTTTATATTATTTTATAATTATTTTTGGAACTATTTAATAATTTTTCAACTGTTTTATAAACTAATTAATATTATTCAACTATTTTACAAATTAATTACAATTTTACAACTATTTTGCAATTATCTAAAATTTCTGAAGCTATTTAACTATTTTCAAACCATTTTACAATTAGTCAACTATTTTACAGCTATTTTGCAACCTAATAATTATTTTTCGACTACTTATCTATTTTTAAAAATTTCAAGCTATTTTCTAAGTATAAACTGGTCGGAGTTCAAACTATTATTGATTAAATACCCAACTAAAATAAGAATTGACGTGATAATCCAAATGAGGATTAAGGCAAATGTGAATAAGTGAATAAAATTGAAAGTTAGGATGAATAGAAAGGAAATTGATTTGGCTAATAATCAATGAAGTTAAATACGTAGGATATACGTATACTATTCTACTCGCATAGTGATTTGATCCTGATTCGAGCACAGAATTTTGAGATAGTTTACCGATCTGAGTTGGGATTTTTCGCACGATTTTCGACGACGAACCTGGATATGGATTGCTGATTGTACTGGATATTCTCTATCATAGTTATGGCTATGCAAGGAGTATGACGGTTTCTGATCAAGAAACCAGATCTATGTCCACATTAGGAAGTCGGGTGGACGATACTAGTTCGAAAGTGAAATTGTGCGATCAAGTGAGCGATAGATTGGTATAGCGTACGGATGATAGATGTACACCATACGGATTTGAATGAAATTGATATTGGAAATTTATGGATAAGAATGTGAAATGATTTCTTTTGAAATGAAAGTATATTTTGTGAAATATACAATGGATAAAAGCGAAAATTTGATATTTTTATGATGATAGGTAAGATGGAAACAACTTTATAAAAAAAGGAAAAGAATAATCAAATTTGAATATTTGATTTTGAATAAACAAAGTTATATATCTTTGTTATATAAGATAAATCTTCCCTTGTTGAATCTATTGCCGTAAGAAAAGGAATGAAAGTGTTTGAAGTATAAAAAGGAGTTTTATACGAGTTTGAAATGATCCAAAGTTATAAAAAATTATATATATATATATATATATATATATATGTATGTATGTATGTATGTATGTATGTATGTATGTATGTATGTATGTATGTATGTATGTATGTATGTATGTATGTATAAAGAATCTTATGAGAATTTTGGAAAAAAGTTTTGGGAACCTTTGGTTTGGAAAGGCTTTTGATTTTTGGGTAAAATCAATATTGGTATTTGGAAAGCCTAGTTTGAGAACTATCGATTTTGTGTGAAGGAGCTTTGTATGAGATCATACTAGGTGTATGATTTGAAAGATACTATATGTGTATAGTATAAAGTGTTTTGAGTATGTCTCTGGGGATAAAGGCGCTCCCTTGAAATAAACTTCTCAGGAGTGCCACCGGGCGGTGCTGCCTTGAACCCTAAGGGGGGTTTCTAAAGTTGATCCTGTGAGGAGTCCGGACAAAACTAGTTTCTGAGGATTATGAGTAGTATGTAGCGGAATTCGAGGGGCGTTGATGCCTACAGAGGCATTTGGGTAATGCTGTGACGATAGTGTAACTCGATGTCACTGCGATCTACTACAAACCATAGCGAAAGTCGTGTGCCGCTGAGAGCCAATAGTCTATGTTTGATTTTATATAGGTAGACTGCAACCTATAGTAACATATCGAAAGTTGTGTGTGCCGCTGAGAGCCAACAGTCTGCGTTTGATTTTATATCGGTAGACTGCAACCTATGTAAGAGTGGAAAAGTTTCATTTTGACAGCGAAAATCGAGGGCGCTGATGCCTACA
This sequence comes from Allium cepa, assembly GCA_030765085.1. Classification (NCBI taxonomy): domain Eukaryota; kingdom Viridiplantae; phylum Streptophyta; class Magnoliopsida; order Asparagales; family Amaryllidaceae; genus Allium; species Allium cepa. The sequence continues at coordinate 571,662,727 of CM060945.1, read as the reverse complement.
ATTACATGGACTTTTGCTGCGATGGCAACGTAACCCTGGAATGTAACTGTGATCTGTTGTGGGTTCCATGGCGTAATCGAGGGGCGCGGAGTGCCTACAGTTACATGAACTTTTGCTTCGATGGCAACGCAACCCAGGATGTAACTGCGACCATGGATGGGGGTGATGATTTCTAGAGCATTCTCACCAAAGATATTTCCTCTATTTTCAAAAATTGTTTTCTATATTTTCAATATAATTATTTTCCAAGTATTTTCACTGGATGTTGAAAATAGGTCTGCTAAGTACTTATAGATTTTCAGTCCTATGCGTGATCGACGTATGACTAAATTTCTATGAAAACAAAGATAGACTGGTTGAGACATCGAGTTATAAGAAGTATTTTTTATAAAAAGCTATTTTAATTGTATTATGTGAATTTAAAACTATTTCTAAAATTTTAAAATAAAAGTGTTGGAATTTTGGAAAATGAAATAAAATCCAAACTGGAATTATAAAAAATTTTGAACTCAGGAAAATTTAATAAAGTGATTTTTGTAATAAAATCGAATATTGATTTAAAAGTTGGAAGTAAGCTAATTAGCTAAATAATTATTTGGTAGAATATGTTAATAAAATTTAACTCGGTTAAATAAAATGAATTGTAATTTAATAATGATGTTTGGAAATAAACTCACATCAAAATAGAGTTTGATTTGGATTGAAAATGTGAATTAAAATTAAAATGGATGGGCTAATTTAATTGAATGGAATTTGATAAAATGAGAATCAAATAGAAGTGAACTTAAGTTTGATGTTGGAATAAATTAAAGTAAATTAACTTAAGTTTAAAATTTATGGAAGCTTGACTTCGAATAAGGGTGAAAGCCCATTAAATAAAATTGAGTCGGAATCAATTTAAATTGGTTATAAAACTTAAGTAATTACTTATTCACATGGATATCATCAAATTGCGTAGAAATGATTGTCGTTTGACGGAAACGGGTTTTAATTAAATTCTATGAATTAGTGGATGCAAATATAATTGATTTTCAGTCCTACAATATGAATATGAGTTTGTTTGGAATTATAAATGAATTAAAGGTAAGTAAGTGAGTTGTACATCACTTAAATTGAATGCAAGGGTAAGAAAAGCGAGTGAAAGAAGATGAATTGGTGATTGGAACTTTGTTAATTACTTTTAAGTGCTGTTTGGTAGGTATGGCTTATGAAATCCATGTGTTAGCTATTGAAAATGAGTGAAATGCAAAAAAACTTCCTATATATGGCACTTACATATTTAAATTGAGTAAGTACAGGTACCTGATGGCCGTTTGGCAGGATTTGAACGTGTTAATTGCTAAATTAATAAGTCGCTTGCTGAAAAATGCGAAATAAAGGTACGCCTACGCAATAAAAATAGGAAATATGATCTGCTTTTGTTTTTCCGACCGTGTGGGTCGATGTATATATATATTTATATCTCATGTCAAATTGCAAAAGTTCCTCCGTACAAAGGAGACTCTGCCAAAATTTTCTGAAAATTTTGAGAGTTAGAAAATTTTTGAAAATTTTGAGAAACTTTCTGTTAGCGACAAAATGATTTCAAAATGGAAATGGAAATAAATTAGTGGATGAAACTAATTTAAAAGAATGATATAAATCAGTTTTAAATGGAAGATAAAATTCAATATTCAGAGTTGAAGATAAATTGAATTCATATGGAAATGGAAAATCTAATTTGAATAGAAGTAAATATGAAAAATTCAGTAAGGAAATGTATAAAATGATTTTAAATGCTATGATTGGATTTTATTGCTAGGTAGGATATGCAGGTATTATAAAGGGAAAGGAAAAATTAGTTTTGATTTCAGAAGATAGATTTGAATTGCTCGACAAAAAGTATGTGTTTAAATTTCTGTATGAAATTTGATTGGATTTTTGATCTAGCCACTTGGCTTTTTGTTTTTTTTGTAATTTGGGAGCACGTAAAGGCATTTTGTAGTTGTACCGAGCTAGCCGCGCAAAGGAGACGCTGGCGAATTTTTTTGGAAATTTAGAGAGTTTGAAAAATTATGAGAAAATTTTGATAATTTAAAATATAGTTTTAAATTTAAATTTGAATTTGAATTTATAATTTGAATAGTTGAGTTAGCAATGTTGTTTGGAAATTTTGGATAGACTTGAAAGGTTAGAAAGGGTAATAGGGTTGATATAAAAAGATTGTTTGGGTATTGTTTAAACTGTTTGGTTTCGGGAAGTTGATAAGAACTATTAGAATAAGAAATGGTTAATGGTTTGTGGACCATTCTTCCTAACTAGTAATTTCGGGGACGAAATTCTTTTAAAGGTGGAGGAATGTGACGACCCAGAATTTTAGGCATTTGAAATTGGAATATTTAATTAATTTTAAATATTTAAAAGTTAGTTTCTAACTTGAATTTCAAATATCATTGTTTACTGGATAATTTAAATATTGAATTTAATAAACTGAAACTGGGTAAATTATTGAATCTTTGGTTTTAAGTCTGTTAAAAATAATTTGAAGGCTTGCAAAATTTATTTTGATAATACTGAAGATGTTAAAAGTTTTAAAATTGAATTTAACACTGATTTGTTCGGTTTTGAAATTTATCGTTTTAATCGATATTTAAAAATAGCCTTCCGATGCACAGTCACGGAATCCGACGAAACCAGTTTCATTGGATCCATAATATTGTATTATTATCGGATTTCAATTTTCGTAGTGTTTGGAGCGACCGTTTGGCCATACGATAAGCAAACGCGCTGAAATTTATATCGAAAATTCAATAAAATAATTGGGTCCAAAAAGCTATCTTTCTCCATACGATCGAATTAGGACTCGAAACCTTTTCCATTGCGTTCGAAATAGGGGTATAACCTTATAAACGCCTAGTGGCACGTCTCGATGGGGATTCAAAATTTTAAGTTGCATTTATTGAGATAATTTGAATTTAAAATTTGAAATATATATATTTATATCCTGGTCACATTCAGTTGAAATTATTTCACTTCATCACTTTTTCCTTTCAATTCAAAGCCACTATAGCCAGCCTTCTGCACGCCACCTTTCTTTCTAATCCACGTCCCTTCTCTCATTTCACAACCGAGCCTTTCATTCAAAGATTCAGAGGAAAAAAATAAAAATAAAATTTTTCTTTGAAAACAATGGCCGATACCTCAGTGAAATTTTTATCTCTACGTATGATAAAAGAAAGCGAATAGTGGCCAAACCCCTCTTCATCTTCATCCTCCTCAAACTAGAACCGATCGAAGATAGGGTCTTCCCCAAACCGAAAATCAAATTCAATTAATAAATAAAAAAAATTGGCAGACGAGAAATCGCGCAAGGGAGGGGGAGCTCAACTTTTGGTTCACGCTCGTCGAAGCATTAGAAGGAGGCAAAGCAGAGAGTCGCGATGGCTTGATGGTCGAACTCGAGCACGGCGATTTAGCGAGGTGTTGTTTGGTTTGGGATTCGCGAGCTTGACCTAATGGCATACGAGTTCGACTCAAACTCGAGGGAGAAGAGGCGCAGTCGCGAGCATGGGGGAGGCGAGGCGGCCAGGCAACGCGCGACAGCGGCTAGGGTTTGGTCGATTAGGTTTGGCATGAGCTCTCGTTCACGTGCGACAGTTTGACGTGGTGAGTTCGTTCACGAGCAGCAATGGCAGGGTGGAGGCATTCGACAGTGGCGCGGCTTGTCGACTGGTTGGAGGAGTTTGATGATTTTGGATCTGGTCAACAGCAGCAATTCTTGCTTTTTTTATAATTTTAAATCGAATATATGTTTACATATGTATAGAGGAAGGAATGACCGACTTGTATACGTAGAAAAAAAGAAAAAAATGAAATGAAAATATAACTATATACATATTTTAATATGTAAAACAGAAATTAAATATATATAGCGGACTTTGAAAAAATATATGAATAATATATAAGGGTTTATATGGAAAATTAGATTTTTAGACTTATGTAGATTATTTTTATATACAGCTCGAAAATGGAAATAAAATATACATGTACACATTTTAAATCTTCTTTCCTATTTTGAGACAAAGCATTTAGTGATTAACTTGTTTAATTTAATTTATTTAATTGCTTTAGTTACTAAAAGATTTAAAGGAAGATTAGTTTAAGTTCGATAAATAAATAGTAATTTATTGTCTGATTTATTTAGAATATTAATAAACCATAAATGGTTATACAAGGTTGAGATAAATCGTGGAACCAAATCGAGAATGAAGTGGATTTGCAAATTTAAGGGGGCAAAGGTGAGTTAATCTCACTCAACTGGATTTTTATTTAAATTTAAATGGTTAAATTTAAATAATTGATTGGATGTTGAATTGATTTGATGTGCTATATTATATAGTGGTATATAGTGTATATTGGGTGATTGATTTCCCGCATTTATTTAGCGTATGAGACCCTATGCGCCGTATAATAGCGGATGATATTATATAAATCCCGTATACCGCGATATTCTACCTCGAATTGGAATTGGTATTGTGCTAACATCTGTGGATGTAGGGAAACAGGTTGGAAGGATCCAACTAGATTCCTCACAATTTAGAAATTATTTTCATAATTGATGATGCATTTTATTTATATGCTGCGAAAGATAAATTTAGGGATTAAATTGTGCTGTGTTATGATTGGATAAGTATAATTTGGGATTCTAAAATATAAATAGAATAAATTGGATGGTTTGGTAAGTAATTACTTAATTTAATTAATAAAATATAATTACTTCGTGTAATTAATCAAGAGATTAATTAAGATAATTAATAAGGAGTAATTAGTTTATTTAATGAAGTAATAAAAAGGGTAGATAATTACAGGATGAGATAAATCAAGAGTGATTAATATTTGTGGCTTAATTAATGATTTATTTTTTTAATGTAATTAAATTAGATTAGGATAAATTTAAATATAAATGGGAAATCATTAATTTATATAATTAGTGACGTAATTAAAAATTGATTAATTAAGAGTAATTAATCAATAATAAGTGATTATGAGAAATTAATTAATATAAGTAATTAGGGATTAATGTAATTAATTATAGTTAACTAATTTGTGAAATAATTAAAGATTAATTATTGTTTTTGGTTAGGACTAATTAATTTGTGTAATTAATTAAAATAAGTACTTGATTGTAATTGAAGGATAATTAATCCAGGATGATTAATTAAGATGGATAATTAAGGAATGATTAATTAATTGATTTGAAATTTATTAATGCTAAGTGAAGGAAATCTAAGTGATTGAGGTTAGAAATTTAATTTGGATTAATTCATTAATTAAATTAATTTGTAAGTGATCAGGTTTGCTTATGGATGATTGGATGGTATTGAAAGCCTGGTACGAGACTCAAAAAGACCTGGATCGGGTATTAGAAAATACCCGAAACCACTTCAATTTATTTTTATAGATTGATATGTGAAATCAATAGGCTGGAATGAAATGATTTAAGTGAATTGGACTATTTAATCTAGATCTCGATACTGGGAAAATTGATGTGCGAAATAAGTGATTCCTATAACAAATTGAGAATTTGTAAATTGATACGAGTTACCCCCGGGTTTTATATAAGTTGTATGCCTTGTATTCCATGTTGAATGGGTACTCACGCTGGTTTCCAGCCTGACCCGGGTGCTACTTTGATGTAATGTTCGGGTCAGACCGAATATTACAGATTTTCAGGTAAGGACGTTCTGGAGCTCAAGAGGCGAGCTGGATGGCAAGAACGTAAGGCGTGTTTCCGCTGTATTATATTGTTGTATATCCGAGTCATGATGATTTTGTATATCCAGTGTCTATATATATGTGTAACTCTGATGTATTAAAATGTAATCGACAAATAGTATTCTTTTGTAAACTGTTATTATTTGATATTATATTTTGATCCGCTGCGAATGTGAGATGTTGGTGTTTTCTGTTTCTTCTTCTTCTTCTATCTCTTCCTTCTTTTTCCTAACTATCTGGGATTTTCGGGATCGAAAATTCAGGTCGTTACAATTATACATCAACAAAAACAAATTTCATTTATATACCCAAGGCTAATATGGATTTGATTCGTAGATATTGAATTTTGAAAGCAGAACATCCACAGTGAACAACAGAGAACAGACTTGAAAGTGTATAAACAAACGGGCTCACACAACATGTATACCAATTCATATAAATTCAAGCTAAAGAACTTCAATACAAGCCAATATCATCACACGCATGGTAGTTAAAACCACATCAAACTGTTTTAAAAAAAAAGAGTTTACTCACCATTTTTTTTGAAAAGGCAGAGTAGGTTTTATTTTTTCCAAGGCTTTGAAATTTGGAAAATTACTTTGTTGTTGAAGTCAGAAATCTTTGCATGCTTGTTTAATGTTGATTTAGGTGCTGAAACTTGCTGTTGAATTGAAAAATCACCTTGAATGCTTGCTGTTAAACTTTGCTTGAAACTGGTTACAGCTTTGGAAATTTCCTTTTAGAAAAATGTTTACTGGATTTGGAAATTTTGTTGGTGAGAAAATTTTACAAGATTTTTAGTTTGAAATGTCTTTTGTTTCAGCTGAGAATAGGAAAACGAATTGAAAGAAGAAGTGTAGGTTTTTATGAGCTAATTTATGAAAAATTAAAGGAAATAAAAAGTAAGAGATGACACTTGCTAATTAATTTAGACAAATGTCATCACAAATTCACTTTAGCTTACAAGTGTTTAAAAATGGATTATTATGTTCAAATCCCTATTATAAAAGTATTTATGTTTTCCTTTGAATTGTGTGATATGAATTTGTATTTATATTTGTGTAAATACGAATTTAGTAATTTATTTATATATTACTTATGTTTACAAACTATTCTAGTTTAAGAGATATTTTAAAAAGAAATCTTATTTAAAACTATATATATATACATTTATAACCACTTTAGTTTAGTACTTTTTTAAAAGAAAACAAAAAAAAAATCTTATTTAAACTATCGCATTTTAAAAATAAATAATTATCTTATACTTTGAAAATATAGAATTAACCTTAAATTAGATTTTGAAAAATATTAAATTTAAAACAAAGCTTCAAATCACAATATATATTATAGTTTGAAAATATATCTTCTTATTAAATTTAAACCAAAGACTTCCTATTACAATGTATATACATATATACACACACATTATGATAGAATATATTAAATTTCAAAACAACTCCAAATTATAACATATACATACATATATATTACAATTTGAAAATACCTCTTTTGTTTAACAAAAGACCTCCTATTCACAATATATATACCAAATATATATATTATAAATAGAATATAATTTTATTAGCTTTGAAAGATAAATTTTACCCATTTTTTTTAATTTTTAGAAAAGATATAAATCAATATTGCCAGATTAAATATCTATTAGCCTTTAAAAGATTAAATTACCCATTTAAATTAAAATTATAAAGGAAAATTATCGATTCAATTTAATTATTAATAAACATTATTAAATTGATATTGTCTAGAATTTCGGGTCTTCACAGATTTTAAATTAAATAAGGCTTAATAATTTATGTCAAAAATGAAGCCTTTGATTGAATAATTTTTTATTTGATAGTTAAATAATCGACTATCAAATCTGGACCCAAAAAGATAACTTTGGAAATATCTAGTTGAAACACGGAAATTATATGGTGCAATTACCGTTCGAGGTGCTATACTATATGCATAAACTCGTTTCGTTCTTCTAGGACTATTATAAGGAAATCTGTTCAATAACGGTTAAGATAGGATCTCCAATATTATTTTCGTCTATTTATTTCCTAAAGAACTGGGGCTGAGGTTACCGAAAATATCGAAAGTTGTTTCGAATAGACCGGGATCGAATAAGTTATCGAAACGCCACTTTAATGCAATGAATACGTTTTCGAAATGAAAACAAGAGCATGGAATCGAAGATAGAGCGTTGAACTGCAAGTGCTAATCGCTACCAATCTTGAGGATGATTCCAAAACGAATGTAGTAGGAATAGTGCCTTTGGTTTTGTTCAGACCCAGAACGAATTTATATGGATGATTGCTATCAGCACATTATCATTGGTGGACAATGAGCGTTCCAAGAATAAATTCCCTTAAATGCTAATCGTGGCTCAAGCCGCATCAACAGAGAATGACTGAAAATCACGGGAGATGCAGCAAGGCTAAGTGAGCCGCACCCAATTAGGGTTTTTTATCACCTTTCTAGGCATCTTGGATATTATTACTATGGTTCATGGAAGAACTCTGTTAGGGTGGGAACACCAAGGGTGGTAGCATATTCGGTTCTATCTAGGTTAGGGGTAGACCAGTCTTGTTTTGTAGGGGATCCTTACGAGGTCCTCGGTACATTTTTCTTGATGTGTACCGTGATAGGTGATACCCTAGTGCCTACTTATTGTATGGAAATCCATTCTCCAATACGTGTATTTACGGTTTTAGTTGTACATCCTAGTTAACAATTTCGGCTAATTGAATAAGTATTTGTACTTACACACTATTATAATATCACTGGATTTTCTATAAAAGTGTTTTGGTTATTGTAGGGGAAAAACCTGTCGTGTTTATGTGTGGCGCGGTCTTACGAAACACAATTGATTTTTAAAGGATTTTTGAAATTTATAATGAATAAAATTCGTTGTGATTACAATTTTCATGCTGGTTTTACCAGGCTGACTCGGGCGTGGTTTTTCCTAAATGCTTGGGTCAGACAAAGCATATTTCTTGGTTTAGCTTGAAGGATCGGAGCTTTAGGAGAGAAGTTGGAGGACCAGAGATGTATTCACGTAGATTATTATTTTTTCGTTGCATTATAGTAATGTTTATTAGCAATTATAAGGACAACGTGTTATGACTGTCCGTGCTGAATAGGTTTGTATACTCTGGTTTATGTCTGTATATGTCTAAGTTACAGTTTTATTTTATATAAATATTTGTTCTATATTATAGATTATTCATTTCCCCTATGAGATTTGTGTTACTTGGTTTTCTTTCTATCTTCTTTCTGCTTTCTTTTTCTTAATCCGCCTTTCTGTTCAACTTGGACTAGAAAAGTGTGTTAAAGTGTCGGTTTGAACTGTACAGAAAAGTGGGTCATGACATCACGGCATCAGAGCTTAGGTTGAGCGAATACCTATGCTTTGGTGGGATTACTCATTACAGATAGGATCAGTAGTACGTTAGAACGGGGTTGAGTGTGTGTGTCTGTGTGTGTGTGTGTATATATATGAGAGTGCATATTTATTAGTGATATAAAATGTTTTATATTGTGTTAATTGATCTGTTGATTGGCATATGGATTCTGCTCAATACGAGTTGCTAACATTATTGATAGGGATCTGTAAACACTTGAACAAGGTCAACGGACACAATATTGTTTTAAGTGGGTAAATGAAATAATTTTTTCCAGGATATAGTTTGTATATTATAGGAAATGATTTTCAAAATATATAGTATTTTGAGGTGTGTTTGATAAGTGATGATAATATTATATCATCTTGGATTTGATTGGTCATAACCACCTAGTTTTGAGTACCGTCTATTGTCTGCCTTCTGACATGAGTATTTCCTTAGAGACCTGAGACTTGTAGATAGAAACTTTGGGAAATTTAAAATTTTGAGTAAATTGTGGAATTTGTAATATTTTAAGATAAATATTTATGGATATTTCTCATATATAAAGGCTAGTTTTTAAATAATTGACTTCTCCAGTGATTTCGGAAAATTGTTTTACACAAATTTTTGAGGGAAAATGATCTTGGTAATATTTAAGTAAAGTTCTTAAGTGATAGTAATTTAAAGGAATTATTTGAAGTATGTACCTATATGTGCTCCTTAGTATATGTGAAGCTCGTGCTAACCTAAGAATTAGATCCCCACTTAGGATTTGTTGATGGATTATAGAGGACTCGTAATCATCTGAATAGAGCGGATAAAGATTATGCATTTTTTCGGCAAAGAAGTAGCTAGAGAGATAATGGAACCTAATGAGCATCCATCACTGTATGAGGAGGAATTTGTGGATGAAGAAGAGGAATCCGAATCAGAAAAAATGATCCTATTCTTTGGGAATTAGGCAAGATTGTTAGTGAGCCATTTGCTGATGGGGATAACCTATTGAAGGACCAAGTCCGGAGATGGTATGGATTTCGAATAGTGATGTTGAATCTAGGGAGATGGAAGGAACATAAATGGAGGACTCTCATGGAGAGAGTCCACTGTGACTGTTAGCTTGGGTGGGGTAGTTCTCTTAGAACATGTGTACCCTACTAGGCTATATATTAATAGTCATAGACATCATGTTTGTTTGGATTATAAAAGTGTGGGTTTATATGTATAACTGGCTAATGGGTATAGATATATCGTAGATATGTGTATGTGTTTGTGGTGTCTATAGTTGTAAGAGTATCTTGTATGACTGATATTTTGGGTTATAAATAAATATGTTTGAATTGTGTGATATGGTTGTTTATTAATTCGTTAATTAAAATTCGGTAAATTATGTTACTAGCCTGGTAACGGCAATTTCGAGGACGAAATTCTTTTAAAGGGAGAGGAATGTAACAATCTAGAATTTTTATCATCTTAAGTTTGAATACTTGTTTTTAATATTCAATAATATGGTCTTCTAATCAAAATAAAATCCTTGTTAAACAACAATTAGTAATAATATATAGTTTTAAACCAAGATAATATTTTTAATTTTCAAGATTTTATTTATAAAATAGAAAATTGATTTAATTTGAATTTCTCATATATGTATATGTAACAACAAAATTTATATATAAATTGAAAACAAATTCAAATGAATAAGAAGAATATTATAAATAGAAATGATTTTGGCTTATGAATAATATAGTGTATTATAAATAGAAAGAGTTTAAAATGGGATTTTTCTTATATATATATACATATACATATATATATATATATATATATATATATTTGAACGTGTGTGTGTATATATATATATATTTGTATATACGCACACACGTATATATACGCATATTAGTCAAGAAGAATGTAAAATATGTATATAATATTTATAAAGTAGTATATATAAATAATATATATATGTGTGTGTGTGTGTGTGCGTGCGCGTGCGTGTATGCGTGTGTGTGCGTGTGCGTGTAAATATATATATATATATATATATATATATATATATATATATATATATATATATATATATATATATATATATATCGGAAATGAAAGAAGGAATACATATGATAATATATATGATAGAAATGATAAAAATTTTGAAATCGTTTTAAAAAGGAAATCTTTTACAAATGGTGTTTTGGCAAAAATCTCATTTCATACCTTTAAAATGAAACAGCAAAAATTTTCATTTGTTTTGAATCGTACATTTTTAAAAATATAATAAAAAGAAATGTTTTAACATATTGTTATTTTATATAAAATGGAATAGCAAAAAATTTTAGTATTTTGAGCAATGTATTTCTAAATAGCAAGATTTTATTTTACATTTTGAATATGGAAATAAGTATGAATATGAGGACTTAAAATTTGTTTTACACCACTTCATATCTCTTGTTTTCAATATATATATATATATATATATATATATATATATATATATATATATATATATATATATATATATATATATGAAATCGTGTTTAAAATCAAGTGAAAGTAAAAAGTAAATAAAAGAGAAAAATTGACCAAAGTAAACCAAGTTAGAAAAGTAAAATAACAAAAAGGTAAACAAATAAAATTGCAGTCAAGAAACATTTGCCTGATAAAAATAATTATATAACCAAAGGTATAACTTTCAAGTTGGAAAAGTAAATAAAATACAAACATATAAAACTACCTGGTCAAGTAACAAGTCAAAGTGAAAAGAAAGAAAATAGCAAAAAATAAAGCTAACACTTGTCTGGTTCAAAACGGTAAAAGTCAAAACGTACAACGTAGTTTTCTCTCAACCTCAACCTTATATCAACTCAAGATCACTTCAATCCATCCCAAAATCATTGTACAACAGGTCTGCATTTTTCTTGAGCCCAAAACTTTTGACCAATAAATCATTTCATTCGGTGAATATGTATATACATATATATAGACATGTGTGAGTGTTTGTTTTAGTTGTTAGAAGCATATAAAAATAGTAAAATCAAAACAGCTTTGTCACGTTAAATAGAGTTGAAAATATGTATGCTCTAGTTCAAAAATCAATATCTCACTCCATAATTCAAATTTGAAGATGAGGTAGACTAGTAACTTGTTTGTTTTTGAAAGTAGAATACACTAAAAATAGTTTTAGGTTAATTCATGCTATTTATTGTGTGTAATGTTGAATACAGTAAGAAAACAATATTTTGGCAATTTTCAACCTTCTTAAATCCTTGATTCATATGTATCATTAGGTGAAACCATGAATTTTGATGAAGACATCAAGATTTTTAAGTTGTTAGATTTAGAGAATTTCGTTTTGATCAGTTTTCATGAAAAAAATACATTCAGGTGATCTCGTCGTCGGGGGTAGGTGCGGCCTGGCTTGGGAGGAGCGTAGGGGTGTGGGGAAGAGATTCACCATGGCGAAATCTCGATTTAGGCCTTGGATTGTGGCCGCATGTCATTTGTAGGGTTTAGGTTGTTGTGAATAATGATGGAGACGCGATTAAATTGGAAGACGATGGCGTGACCGGAGATCGTGGGACTTGGCAGGTTGGAGGGGATAGGAGTGAGGCTTTGCGTGGTGACGGCGTGAGTGAATTAGTTGGGAGAGACGTGAGCAGTTCGGAGGTCCGTGGAGTGGGCATCTCAATTGGTTCGGGTGTAAGGCTCGATACTAGTTTGGTGGTGCGGGTGTCAACGAGGTGGCAATGGAGATCAGGGGACGAAGTGAAGTTTGTTTGGGGCATCGTGGTGGTGATATGGGCATCAGAATGACGGCATGCACGCGAGAAGCTGCCATGGCAGTGGAGGTTTGGGAAGATAGGGAAAAATTGGTTTCAGTCCAGGCAAGGAAAAAGGGTGGTGCAGTGGTCGAGTAATGGTATGTGGGTGATCGGAGATGTAGCTATTTGGGTCAAAGGATTGAAGCATATTGGTTTAGGGTCTTCGTGTTTTGACCGGAATAACTTGGGGAAAGAAAGAGAGAATAGGAGAAGAGGAGGAGAAGGAAGGAATCGTTTCTTTTGGTAGGGAAATTTTGGGCTTCAGCCAAAGCTTAAAAAAAAGAAAAAATGGGGTGGGCTGTGGGCTTTGGACCAGCGAGAGAATGAAGGGTAAATAAGAAAAAAAAGATAAATGTTTTATTTTAAAGGGAGTTTCCACTTGAAACTTTAAAATTTAATTCCTCGAAGCCGTAAATCCGTTTGCTGTGAAACAATTTGCAACAGGTTCGTATCGACATACACTACATTGTCGTACGAACTGTTGTCGAGTTTGAATAAGTGAAATTTAATTGTAATTTGAAACGGACATAATCTTATGTAATCAATTTAAACAAATATCGTTGTTAAAAATTTATATATTTTATCTATTGAAGTTATTTTCCCAGATAAATGTAACGATAAGTTAATTCAAATTAATTACGATGTTTTAACATCTGTTTAGCGGAATAAAATATCGTTCTAATTGTATTTAATTGACCCATGCTGGCTTAATAAATCACCGTTGTGCTATTATAACTGAATATATGTGTTTTTAGACACTGACTAGCAAAATTAAAACCCTGTTCTATTGTCGTATTTATATGGACATCTATTTATTTTCCTAATAATTATATTGGGCAATATGATGTTGAATTAATTGTTAAAGATAGATTGATGTGAATATCTGTATCTGTTATTCTGGATTGTTATGCAATGAATGGTAACTTGATTAAGTACCATTGAAACTATGAAACCTTTTCCAAATTTTGGAAGTTGATTTTTGAACCAAAATTGTTTTAAGGATAATTAATATTTATTAATGATATTTTAAAGACACTTAATAATTATTTAATAATGATTTGATGTTAATCATTTTATTATTCTTAAAAATTATTTAAAAAGTATTCGACTATTGTTTCAAAGCTATTTAATAATTTAAGTCGTTTAAACAATATTTAAATGTTAATTAAAGTTATTTTATAGTGATTTGTTTAAAGTTAATATTACTTATGATTAATTCGCATTAAAGTATTTCATTTCAAGATAAATTGTTCAAATATTAGTAATGTTTTAAAATAATATATTATACAGTAAACCTTTTACAAAAGAGTATTTTTCTTAAATTAAACTTGGAAAATTTATATAGAAACTTTATAAGTATTATTTGAGATAATTGTTAAATAAAGTTTTTGGGAAGTAATGGAATACTTTCATGGTGTAATCGGGAGGCAGAGACTGCCTACTGTTAAGTTTGGATTTCTTTGGGATAGAGACGTAATCATTGAGCTGCGAATTCATGGTCGATACCGCAGTGGTGTTTTTCCATATTTATTTAAAAAGTTTTTCAAATATTATTGAAGGAAATGTTTTGTGAATATACTTATTCCTGTGAGATAAGTATATACTTTTTGATTAAAAGATTAATTTATTGAGATTTTAAATTAAATAAGGCTTAGTAATTTCAGTGGAAAATGAAGCCTTTGATTGAATGATTGTTTATTTGATAGTTAAATAACCGACTATCAATTCTGGACCCAAAAACATAAGTTTGGAAATATCTAGTAGAAACATAGAAATTATATGGTACAATTACCGTTCGAGGTGCTATACTATTACGTATAAACTCGTTTCGTTCTTCTTGGACGATTATAAGAAAATCCATCCGCCAACGGTTAGAAGAGGATCTCTTATCTTATTTTCATCTTTTTATTTACTAAAGAAGTGGGGTTGAGTTTACCGGAAATATCGAAATTTGTTTCGAAGAGACCGGGATTGGATAAGTTATCGAACACTACTTCGATCCAATGAATACGTTATCGAAATTAAAACAAAAGCATGGAATCGAAGATGGAGCATTGAAGTGCAAGGGCTAATCGCTACTAATTCTGAGGATGATTCCAAAACAGATGTAGTAAAATGGTGCCTACGGTTTTGTTCAGATCCAGAACAGAGTTGTATGGATGAATGCTATCAGCACACTATCATTGGACGACAGTGAGCATTCCAAGTACAAATTCCATAAAAACGTAATCGTAGCCTCAAGCCTCATTAACCGAGAATGACTGAAAATCAGGGGAGATGCAACAAGACTAAGTGGGTCGCACCCAATTACGGTATGTTTAACTCCTTTCTAGATACCTCAAATATTATTACCACAGTGCGTTGAAGAAATCGATAAAGTTGGGAACACCTTAGGTGATAGCAAATTCAGTTCTATCCAGGTTAGGGGTAGACCGGTCTTGTGTTGTAAGGAATCTCGGCGAGGTCCTCTGTACTTTTTTCTAGATGTGTACTATGATAGGTGGTACCCAGTGCCTAGTCATTGTATGGAAATCTATTTTCCAATGCATGTCTTTACGGTTTTAGTTATAGAGCCTAGTATGCATGAATTAATTAATGTAACAATTTCGACTATTTGAATAAGTATTTGTACTTAAACACTATTATACTACCATTGGATTTTCTATAAAAGTGTTTTTGTTATCGTAAGGGAAAAACCCGTCGTATTTATGTGTGGCTGGTCTTACGAGAGACCTTTGATTTTTACAGGATTTTTAAAAGTTACAATGAATAAAATTCCTTGTGATTTGAATTCTCACGCTGGGTTTACCAGACTAACCCCGGCGTGGTTTCTCCTAAATGCTCGGGTCAGACCGAGCGTATTTCTAGGTTTTGCTGGAAGGATCAGAGCTTCAGGAGAGGTGCTGGAGGCCCGGAGACGTATTCACGTAGATGATTATTTTTCCATTTCATTATAGTTATATTTATCAGCAATTGTGAGGACACGGCATTATAACTGTCCGTGCTGAATAGGTTATTATACTCTGATTTTGTCTACATATTTATATGTTACAGTTTGGTTTTTTTATAAAAATTTGTTCTATATTATAGATTATTCATTTCCGCTATGAGATTTTGTGTTGTTTGGTTTTCTTTCTATCTTCTTTCTACTTTCTTATTCTTACTAGCGGACTTTCTGTTCAATTTGGACTGGACAAGTGTGGTAAATTGTCGGTTCGAATTGTACCGAAAAGGTGACATTTAGGTTTAACGTTCTTCCAAATATATTGAATAATTTCTCTTATGTTTTGAATGGATTGATGTTGATTGAATCTTAAAGCATTTTTAGCAATATACAAAACATGTTTTGAAAAGGCACAATCAAAGAAAAGATGGTCTGGATTTTCTACATCGTTCTTGCATAGAGGACAACTGTTTTATGCATTTTCAGTCCATTAGGCACATCTTTCCTTTGTGGCAACCCTGTTGAGAATGGAAAATCAAGAACAGTGAAATATTTTAGGACAATTTGATTTGCTTCAAATGACTTTGTGCGAACTAGCTTCAGTATCTTCACCCTTAACAAATTTTCACACTTTTTTAAAAGAGAAATTTTCTTTTGAGTTGAGCTTCCAAATCCAAGTGTCTCTTTGAAGGTTATGATCAATTGTGATTTTTCCAATTGCTGATTTGTAAATATTTGTAGTTTGATGAATTCTTGTATTCTAGTCCTGATTTTGAATAATTTTTTTAACCTCCTCATTAGCACCTCCAAATAAATACATGTTCCGATCAAGTAAATCGATAAGTGATTTTCCAAATTTCCATGGATCAAACCATATGCTGGTTAAACCGCCATTCTTAATCTTCCTTTCAAAAAGTTTTTTTTTACCATTCTCTCTGCAGCTAAGTATGTGTTTCCATGTACAAGAACGATGATTTTCTGCCTTAGCAGTCCAAAAAAAAATTATTTTCGAGATTTTTTCTCTCATCCATTTAGCCCAAAGAGATTTACCATCAATAATTTCCAAATTAACTTGTATTTGCTACTTCTTAACGAGCCTGGTTGATCGAAGGAAAATATTCCTAAACGTGGACAAGGAAAACAAATCACTATGGATCCTACTTAAAGAAGCTTAGTTCACATAATGCGTAATTTCTATTTATTTATATGTAGATGTAATGTGATTATGAGTTTGGGCTTAATGTATTAGGGTATATGGAAATTAATAGAGAATTAAGCTTCAGAAAAATATATGTGCATATGCATACATGCATCCATACACGCACGTACAATAATTATTTTGAAACCACGAATAAATAAAATGAAATTAATTATTTAAAAAAATATAATTTGAGACCGATTAAAAACCATGTTTCAGTCTTTAAAATTCGATCTTTAGCAATATCTAAGATCAAAATTTTAGTCTATAACATTTAAGATTGAACGTTCTGTTTCAAAACTTTTTTGGGACTAGAGAAATAAAGACAGAAATTTCGGTCTTTAGTCGGTCTTCGTGTATGTTTTTCAAACCGAATTGTTTAATTTAAGACTAAAAGTCTCCAGTCTATATTTCAATATATTTTTTGTAGTGAATAGCTTATTTAGCACTCTTTCCACATTAAATCAACTTACCCATTTAAATGAATAGTTCGTATTTCACAAGCGAGAAACTAGTATTTTGGGTATAGAATTGTTAATGCATGCATTTCAAACCGACTATTAGGACAGTTTGCCGACTGTTACTAGCTTAAATAAAATACTCTAAACTTCGAAAAACATATAAAACTATCGTGTGATTTTCAAATACTACATTTCCTCCTCCTATTTCGGTAGCAAAAATATCTCCTCCTCCAGTCTCCATTTGAATTCTAATTCTCAATTAATTCTTCTGACAGAAAAGGAAAAAATCAAATAGATTGAACCCCAAATCAAAGCATCAAACCCTACCTAAATGGATTGAAATCCCAAATGTGTAAAATCAACACTCAGATCTCCGCCATCCACTACCAAACGCGACAAACCAACTCCTTATCCAATGCTGCAGCATGTCTTGTCAGGTTATTTTGCTATAGAAAATTGAATTTATTATACATGGCAGCCTGAAGATTTGATTAGACCTGATTTTACTATTCATGGTGTCCTGCAAATTTTATTATTATCCCTGTAAACTCATTATGATATTTATTCTCATTTTTGTTTCTTCTAATTTTCATTATGTTTCAAGTGTTTTAATTCGATCGATTTATTATAAGAAAATTGAATTTGCAAGTATGATGTTATAACTATGTTATAAGAAAATTGAATTGTGTTGCATATATAACTATATTTGAAATGTCGTATTTTCATATTGTAGCTTTTTGGCACAAGATACGGATGCATAATCGAACATGCAACCAAATGTATCCGATGACGATATGGTGATAAATGACATGTTGATGGGCAATTAAACGATGTTCCATCTCTTGATAGAATGACTTTTGTGTCTATATCAAAGAACGCTACAACATGGATCGACAACATGCAGGTAAACAATGATCCATTAAAATATGATTTCGAAGGTGAATATAATGCTTGGGTGATAGTGATGATCCTGAAATGGAGATATCATTGGATGATGACTTGTGTAATGCGCAAATGTTGGCTAGATCCGTCGTCACAAACCTGCAATTCAACAAAGAACTATTCTCATCATCTCGTGTTCGCAAGGGCTTCAAAGTTGGTATGGTATTCTAGACCAAAGCAAAATTTCTACAACAACTTAGTGAATGTTAAATTTTACACGTAATTTCTTTAAGCCAATCAGGTCAAACAAAGAAAAATACACCGGCATTTGCAATGTCGATGCAAACTGTCAATGGCGAATTCATGCTATAAATTCTAAAAAATCACAATCTAGATGGTGGGTTGTTAAAAAATATCCAAGCGATCATACTTGCGTTAATCCAATAGTTAACTCCAATCACAAGCAAGCGACATCTAAATTTTTTTTCAAAGATCATGCCTTTACTGAAATTAGATTTGAACATAACAGTTGAAACTGTTCAGGGTATTAATGGAGGATCAATTATTTATTAAGATGGATCATATAAAAGCGTGGAGAGCACTAAGTAAGGAAATGAACGAATATACGGTGATTAGGAAGAGTCATATTCAAACCTATGACAATATTTTGCTTAAATTACTAGAACGAATCCTATTAGTGTTTGACATTTATCGACCGATGAGTTTGGTGTCTACGATCGTGCTTTTTGGGCCTTGTATCGAGGGATCTGTGCACTGTCGACCTTTTCTTTTTTTGATGGAACACAACTATATGGAACATACAAAGGTACATTACTTGTTGCGATGGCAGTTGATGCGCATGCTCAACTTTATCCTTTGTCTTATGAGATAGTTGAGGCCGAATCATGTTATAGTTGAGGTTGGTTTTTCCACTTGCATGTGTCGTTTATTCATAGTGTTAACAATCGACAATTACTTTCATTTCCAATAGAATGAAAGGAATCCCAACCGCATTGTAGAGAAAATGGTGATCACATAAGCATAGATTTTGTGCTAGATATTTGAAAACAAACTTTCAAGCTGTTGGCTTTAGAGACAATCATTTGACTAGTTTATTTTACGTAGTGGCATGTGCTTCAGAGGAGGCGGAGTATTTGAAAATCCGGAAATTAAACCACCAAAAGTAGAGCTCACAATTGGATTGGGAGAAGTCCGGTGGGAACGGATGAGAACTATGCTTTATGTAAGGATGATGATGAACGATTTCATGTAATGACAGCGAACATGTCAAAAAGCTTTAATGGTGTACTTAGAGGTGTATGATCACCGGATGTTAAAGCTTTGGTTGCTCATACCTTTTTCCAACCAGTGGATTATTTCTATCAATGAAGATAGTTTGCTAAGGCTTCAACATGTCGATTAACTCCAAAGTGGGAAGGAAAGATAGCAGAGAAAGTAAGTGAAGCAAGACGTTGTAGAATAGTCCACTTCAACCAAACCGAATGATAAGCAATTCACTACTGGTGATG
This sequence comes from Allium cepa, assembly GCA_030765085.1. NCBI lineage: Eukaryota > Viridiplantae > Streptophyta > Magnoliopsida > Asparagales > Amaryllidaceae > Allium > Allium cepa. Next base: position 571,642,755 of record CM060945.1, on the reverse strand, counting down.
AGATCAGAGTTACAATTGATGGTAACACTTGTTCTTGTATGTGTAACATCCCTTTACTACAACAGCTTCATTGCGTGCATGTTATGGCTACTTGTTCATCAGTTGCTAATGGTGCAAACAGAGCTTATCGTGACTTTGCATCACTTTGGTATTGTAACATTCCTGAAAACTTACCAAATTTAATTTGGCAATTAAATTAATTTTTGAAAGTAAATTGTGAATTAATTAGAGATTTCTAGGATAAATAAATAAATTTTGATTGTAAATAGAAATATAATTTGAAATTTGGGCACAAATACCCTTACAGATAATATTGGATTTAGGAAAAAAATAAATATATTGGCAATAAATGGAAATTTAATTTAAAAATATAGGGGTAAGTATTTACAAATAAATATTGAATTTCAAAATAAATGTATTAAGAATAAAATAGAAATCAAAAGCTTGAGACTAATAAAAAAGTTAATGATAGTGTTTTCTAAATTTTTAATTATATTAATATTTGGAAGAAGTAGTAGATTTCAAAAGATTTATGATTTAAGTTCTCTTATACAAATAAATGTAACTATTGTTAATATGAATCAAATTTTTTAAATCCTTCTTTTCTTTTTATAAAGTTGTACAAAAATAAATTTTTAAATAAATGTGTGAACTAAAATAAAGACAAGGGACTTTAACAAAATTTTATAAATGAAAATGGAAAGAGGGTTTTAAACATTTTTAAACGAAAAAATATATAGAAGGAATATAATATAAAATTTATTTTTTAAAATTCTTTATCTTTGTATAATCACAAATGTATACATACATAAAAAGGGACGAGTAAAGAAATCAACATGCATAGGTTTCATAATCAATTTTCTTACACATGGCATTCAAATTATTTAATTGAATAAAATAATGGAATTTAAAATTATGAAAACTTTTCAGTTTCTCATATGAGATTATTAAATATCTCGGTAGATCTGAAGCATAGTAGACGGAAGATTGAGTATCTTATATCTCAACTCCCAAAGAAGAGATAAAATTAGGAAAAAAAAGATTGCCATTCTCTTCTCAAAAATCTGAAAACAAATTCAGCAATCAAACAGAAAGATCAAAACCAAACTGAATTCTGGAAAATCTGCATGCAAGTTCATTTTTTCAATTTTTTAGCCTATATTTCTGCCTACATGCACTCTGAAATTCCTGTGGCAATCAAAGCAAGTTCAGTTCAAACTTCCGAAGCATCTCAACATCAAGCCCAGCTTCAGGCAGATCAAAGGATTAATGCATAATCAGACAACAATATTTTCAACAAATGCAAGTTCAACTCCAAAGAGAAATCAAAAGTAAACCTGGAAACAGAATTTCAAAACAAAGAAGAAAATTTTAAATCTGGAAACCTGGAAGAAACAAGTTTCTCTGGAAAAAAGGAACGAAGGCATGTAAATTTCTTCCTTTAAATAATTTGAATTTAATATTGTTGATCAGTAACAAAACAAAAGATTTAAGCAATTTTATCAATCAGTTACAAAAGGAAATTTCAAAGCAAGTGAAAAATCTGAAGTCTGCAGCTTGGAAAATTAAACAAGGTTGAAGCTTTAAAACGAATTCAAAACTGTAAGTAAATCGATTCTTTTGTTTGTTATTAATGAAGTAAGTAACAAATACAATAGGAAATTTAAAAAAAAGTTTTGTATTAATAAACTTTTGCAGATAAAAGCTTCAAAAGATTAAAGAAGAAATAAAAATAAATAAAAGTTTCCAGGCAAAACATTTTCTCTGGCTCCTCTGCCAACATATTTCAGGTGAGCAACTTTACTTTTTAAAAACCAGTCTTTGAATCCCCTGCCTGTGAATCTGTGAGCAAATCATTTAGACCTGTTTTATATTTTTGAGCTTGGATTTATACTGAAAGTTATGAAGTATTTATGATTGTGTGAAAAATGCCAGCATGTTTTATATAGATAAGTAGTTGTGTGTACAGGCTTGTGCATACCCCTATTGATGTTTACAAGCACAAGTTAACAAAAAAAAATTAAATCTCTCAATAGAGACAGTATTAGCCTTTGACTTATAAATACAGATTGTTCGTTCAAGTATGATGATTATTATAAAAATAGTTTCAAAATTTTAAATTCAGCAAATAATGTTAGAAATGAAATTTACAGTAAAATTTCTTCAACCCAAGAAAAAACTAAATATCACTATTTCAAATTCTGGTAATAGGGATGAATTTTTTTGGTAAAAAGATGATTTTGATAATCATTTCAGAGTTTTAAAGCTTATGCTTAAAGGGAATCACGAAATGACCAAATTTGTGTTTTTTATCAAGTTCTGACGATCAACGTTGTGTTGATCATCAAGCTTGAATCTGGAGCTTGTCGGTAGGACATTGATCATCGGAAAAATGCTAAATGATTTTTTTTATTGTAGTGGCAATGGCACCACGTCGAACTAGGGTTCGAAAGTCAAGTTGGAGTGACGACATTCGCGAGACAAATGTGTCGCAAATGGTGGGTTTTAGGGGATCGCGGTAAGGGGTTAGGGATAGTCGAAGTGTGGAGTAGCTTGGGGTAGGTCAGCAGGGGTGCCGGTGGTCCAAGGCAATGGCTTGAGCGGTTTTTCGGTTGGTTGGGTTCCTGTGAAAAAGCACGATTTTAGTCAAATTTTGAATTGCGTCGCGGTTTACAAATTTGGGTGGCTATGTTCGTCGGCATGGTCGATGGCGATTGGTCGGTGGTTACGGCAGTGATCAATGATGGTCAGGTTGCTGTGCAAGGTGCACGCGTGCACTGTAATGCCAGTAGTGTTAATTTGGGGAAGAAGAAGGAATTCTCGGGGTTGGCTTGGGATTTGCGTGCGTTAGCTCGGGGAAGATTGATATATGGGTTTGTAACGACCGTGATTTTATTACCGTCGAAATAAATATTTAAAATGAAAATTTTGAATTGAAAAATAAATTTGCATTGCAAAAGTGTTGCAACGTCAGTTGATATTATAGGTGGTGCAAACCATATTCTAGTCAGTGGGAATTAGCCATGGTGCTGTTTGCATTCACGTGAGTAAAAGTGAAACATTTTTGGACCTTGCTGCCATCAAAGTTTTAAAAGCAAATATAAGCATGCAATGTCACATTTTTTTATAAAGCTAGTGTGAACACAAAATTGCATTGACTGTCACTTGTTTATAAAAACAAATTGGAACACATTTTTTTTAACTAGCTATAAACACATTCTTTTATAAAAAGCAAGTTGAATTCTTTTGTTGACTTTACACACGTGTAACAAATAAGGTGGTTCATTTCAAAAGCTAGTGCTAGTTCATTCTATTAAAACATTATTTTCTTTGCTGTCACCAAAGTTTGAAATGCAAGTGTGAACACTCTTTACTATCACCATTACATTAATTGTTGTAGTATGTACTTGCCCCCAGTAAAGCACGCCTCCAATTTAATGCATTTGTACCTTAGTAGCCAGCACTCTCCATTTTAATTAACTTGTACACAATATATGTGAGAAAAGTATAAGCCGCAACATTCTTTTTGCTCATATTTCGAGTAGAATTGCAAAGGAATTAATGGCGGTTCATTATTTACTCCTTTGGATCCTTATTGCTTAGAGTTTTTGGAAGCAAAGACTGGTGAGTGTAAAAACCTCACATTTCTATCTTATTATTCCTCTCCTTTGGGTGCAAAAACCTCAGATGTTTGCCACATTAATTTTATGAAATATGAGTATACTGAAATCAATTATAAGCATACATTTAAAGTCAGTGAATGCAAGTGATGTTTGAGCTATATTCAAGTAAACCCAGGTCATTGCTATATTAATAAATACTTGACTTTAACGTGCACAAGCACATATATTTATCTCAATTCTTTGTTCAAAGATGATAGCGTGTGAGTGATGTAGTATTAACATAAAGTTACCCAGGTCGTTTATTTTTATCGTTTGTGTAACAACCCGATATTTTCAATCATTCGCATCCGCACATGTCGGACTTGAATTACTCAAAATATCAGATTGTTAATTAAAATTTGGCAAAACTTAACATCTACAGTAAATAAATCAATCACAGAATCACAGATACAGAGTAGGACAATGATACGCAGCAGAATAAATGAATAGTAGTTCATGAAGCTACTATATAAACAAAGTTAGAAATAAAATACATCAAAAAATCCCAGATGCAGTGAAGTCTCCAGTACGGATAGATGACTTCTCTGAACCAATCGACTGGATGACTGAAAGGATAGATTGCTGGATCTTCAAGCAAAGCTCCAACTTCGAAGGTGAGTCTCAAATGTTGTATCACTCAGTCTGACCGGAGTGTAAAGCAAAACACAAAGCACTCGAGTCAGGATTAACATTCTTGTATCTTTAAATCCAACTCAAGTGAAATATCAACTGAAATATAATTAACTTAGAGGATGTTTGGGATACCCATCCTCTAAGGATCCAAGGAACTATCTACAGGGTAGAAATATACACTATAACACCGTGGTCATTTCAATTTAATTTATATTTCAAAACTAAAATATTATTTTCATTTCAAATATCTCTATTTTCCAAATTAGTATATATATATACAATAATTTATGAAGTAAAGTACTTTTATATCCTCAAACTTCACAAATCGCTTCAAAAAACAATACTCGACCTTCCCGTTCAAATTTAATTAAGTCAAAATTTATCAATTTCCATTCAATTTAGTTTCTGACTAAACTAATTCAAATTTTATCTATTTTAAATACGGATTTGAACCACAAAATAAACCATTTAAATTTCAATATAATTCAAAGTTAATATATTTCAGAGCTTTAAATATTCAACATTTCAAAGACTAAACTTTGATAGTTGCGTTTATCTCCCAACTTGACTTCACTATATTTAGTTTTGAAATATTCACTTAATAAATTCAATATTATTTATACGACCTTAAATTTATATTTTCTATATATTACCTTCGATTTCTTTAGACATGAATCATCCATTAAATTTCTTAAATAAAAATTCAAGCTATAGGATCATATGTTAAAGTTTCGAATTTAATAGTTTCAAATTGATTTAACTAAATAAAATCCTTAATTAATGACAAATTAAATAAGTCCCAGATATATCTTCAAACCTTAGCTTATAAAATTTATTCCACAAATCTATTTTAGAAATACAAATTTAATAAATCCTTAAACATATTTCATATTTATAAAATCAATCTTAATTAAATTATCTTAATATTAAATCTATATATATAATAACCTTTATATATAATACTTTAAATCAATATTCATTAAAACCATATATTTCTTTTCAAGACCATAGGAATTATTTTCAATACACTCATATTGACCACGGCGTCAATGTAAAATTTCTATTCTATGTACAAGGGATACGGATATTTATCATTTCAATACGTAAGTTAAATATATACGGTGGATATCATTTCAACCCGTAATCCCAAATTCAATTCAAATGAAAATCGCTTGGGTTTATCATTTCAACCCATAACGAAATTCTCCTATTCTAAAATCCGTTCGGGTATGTATCATTTCAATCCATAGTTATTTCTATACTAAAAGGGAACTTGCAGTTGATAACAGATATGAAAATAATAATAACAACAGGCATATATCATCAAAAATAAATATAAACAATAGGATATGGTGTCATATCCCATAAGTGAACAGTTACAGATAATAGCATATATAACAATTTAAATAACTACAGCATCATATTTCAATTGTCGTTTCAAATTTAACAAATAAAAGAATGTTAATCGTGAGTGATTGTTACCTTTTGAGGCTAAAGAATACAGAAGATGACATGGATATGCTCACTGATACGGACACTGAAATTTGAATTATAAATCCGAGCACGATTTCAACGCAAAGTAGGACTAGCACGAATTGGACGAACGAGGCTGATAATCAAGAATTTATGAATTGAATCAGAATTAGTCTGATATATACAGAAATTTTTGCTATTTTAATAAAAATCAAAATTGCATCCCTAAGAAAAATTTAAAGTCGAATTATATATATATATATATATATATATATATATATATATATATATAATATATATATATATATATATGTATGTATGTATGTATGTATGTATGTATTATATAATTTACCCTTTTTTTCATACATAAACCAATAGTTTTAACATTTGAAATAAAGCATATATGTTAAATAAAAGTCCTTATAATTTTTCCAAACCATTTTAATTTTTACACATAGATCAAAATTTCTATTTACAAATCTAAGATCCAAACCACCCCATACGACCTATGTATATAATATCATTAAGATTTATATTTTAAAATAAGATTAATATATAAAACTTCAACAAATTACACTGTTCAAATCTCATTTATAAACTACTATATACATATGGTACAAAATCGACTTCATAATACAATTATAAATTTCAAAACTTTACCTATATATATAAACTAATATATAACTACCCATACATAAACAGTAAAGTCCATACACAGACTTATATAAAATTTTAGACAACGGACGTACAAATTACTTATATAACTTATGTTATAACTTATTTTATAAACATATATAATACTGTAACCTGTGCAAACCGAAAGAATAAGTTAGAATGTAAGCTTTATACAATATATATAAATAGCAACTAATATAGCTTTATTTTTTTTTATTTTTTTGCGAAAGCAACTGGTCTACACTTTAACACATATACACCCTTAACTTTTGTGCAAACATGCATGCCAACTGAAATGAAAACTTATATATTAGAAAACTAACTCCATACATAAGTATATGCAAAGTATATAGATATATATAAGGCCATAAAGATATATCTATAATTATTATAACTTTATATAAATATATGTCATATACGAACTTAGGAAAATAAACAACTTCAAAAATCCTATACAACTTCCATAACAATAAGATGTAAATTGACCTTCAATAAAAGTTATAAACCTGTTTATTATAAAACTATATATATAATAACGGATTTACAAAACTTATAAAATAAATCATAAAATATGGTTTGTAAAATATACATATATGGACTCAATGTTAAAACAAAAATGAATATAAATCTATTTGCCAAATATGCAGACTCGATTTGCAGATCCAACACAACTCACACATATTAAATATGCATACACTTCTAGAAACAAAACAAACTTTTCAAAAAAAATGGAAACCAAGTTTGGTGTGTGTGTGTATGTGTGTGTGTGTGTGTCTATATATATATATATATATATATATATATATATATATATATATATATATATATATATATATATATATATATATATTCAAATCCAACAACTTTATATAAACCACTATATGTATGCATCTTATATTTTTATACCACTATCAGTATATCATAACTATACTCCATATAAACAAATATGCGTACCAACTTTGAATGCTAGAATATGCATCAACAGCACGTACAGGGGACGTGCATTGATAAAATCATCCATATCATAGCTAAATATAAAGATATATATATATATATATATATATATATATATATATATATCTTTATATATATATATAACACTTGCAAATATAAACTTAACTTACCTATGCCTGGTTATGCGAACAGTAAAGGAAACAGGGGAGGGTCTCTGCGTCTTCGATGGATATGGCGCAAGGGAAAGAGTGGGTTCGGTGGAGGAGCGGAGTTTGGAAAAGGCGAAGGAGAGGCCGAAATTTGTAGTGTCGGGAAAGTTTACATAGAAGAGGAAGAAACAATTGAGAGGGAAAGAAGAGAAATTTGGGAAGAAGCAATAAAAAAGGAAAGAAAATACGAACATAAGTAAATGGAAACGACTAAATAAAAGTAACCGAAGAAATAGCACAATCACGTGCTATGATTCAGTGGAGGATTTAAGGCAAAATATCCACGTTGATTAAGGAAAATAATCAAAGCAAATAAATGGTAGCACGTTTCAAATTTGAATGGAAGGAAAGAGAAAAGTCACAATTCCGAAAATATCAAAGTAACAACTACACATTTATTCAAGAGCTATTAAAGCAATTTTTTAAATTGTGAAGGCAACGTTACTCTGCGGTATATTTTTAAAATAAGAATGCTGAACGAAAATCAACAGTCAAATATGGTGCGGTGTAAATGGCAAGAGTCACGCTGATCGCTGAATAAAATAAAACGAATAACCATTTATTTTATTTTTTTTAGACGGTGGAAAAATGAAGAAATAAAAGGTCGGTGAAAGTAGGAATGAGTATATTAGAAAAGTAATGATTCTAGTAGCAACGGTCATCTTAGATTAAGTTGAAAATTTTATAATAATTTATTACCGTGGCTATGGTTCAAATTTTTTTGAAAGCTAGGAAACCAAAAGGTCACAATTAAAGGTAAACTTTAAATTTTTAATAAATACAAAACGTATCTAAGTTTATGCGTTTATTACTTTCCAGTTGTAGTGTATATATATAATGAACGGTCATAATGAAAGAAGTGGAAACAGGGAGTGTAGGAAAAGGGAAGGTTAGAAAAATAAAATTTTCACCCTAAAATATACTTTCTTAATTTTTGAAGAAAATTTATCATTTGCCACGTTTAACTATACGTAATTTCAAAATATTATTATTTAAAATTTCTCAAAAATCAAATTAAATACGTTAAATAAAACCATTAAAAATTAACAAAATTTTACGGGTCGTTACACTCTCCCCTACTCAAAACTTTTCATCCCCGAAAAGGAAGAAGGTATGAGAATAGAAACAACCAGAAAGATAAATAGATTGAAAGACAAGGATAAACAATTAATTTAAGACCATATAAATTTTACTTGAAATATTCATTTGAAAACGTCATTTGAAATTAAATTTTCTTTAATACTTAAAAAAAATTTCAAACCTATTTGTAAAATTTCAAACCTATACGTAATCCATTTATAAGTTTTAAATAACACCTTTTTAAATATATATGAAAACTATTTGGAAACAGTTATTCACATATTGGTTATATTTTCAAGGAAGTTATATGACAACATTAAATCCATAGTTTATAAATTTACTAATATAACTTAGGACACTTTCAACATTATAGATAAATTAATACTCATTTCTTAAATATGTTATATTAAATTAATAACTTCTGCAATATTAATGTAACGACCCATAAAATTTTAATAATTTTTAATTAATTAATATGTAGAGAATAAATAAGTAACGTATAAATTAATAGGTAGAGAATAAATAGTATAAATTAATAGGTAGAGAATAAAACGTATAAATTAATAGGTAGAGAAAAAATAGTATAAATTAATAGGTAGAGAATAAATAAGTAACGTATAAATAAATAGGTAGAGAATAAAACGTATAAATTAATAGGTAGAGAATAAATAGTATAAATTAATAGGTAGAGAATAAAACGTATAAATTAATAGGTAGAGAATAAATAGTATAAATTAATAGGTAGAGAATAAAACGTATAAATTAATAGTTAGAGAATAAATAGTATAAATTAATAGGTAGTGAATAAATAATATAAATTAACAGGTAGAGAATAAATAAGTAACGTATAAATAAATAGGTAGAGAATAAATAAGTAACGTATAAATTAATATGTAGAGAATAAATAAGTAACGTATAAATTAATAGGTAGACAATAAATAAGTAACGTATAAATTTAGATACGTTACTTTTTGTATAAATTTAGCGTATCTTGTACTAACTATATGAAGAAAAAATTATAAGAACAACGCATGTATATATTGCCCATAATAAGCATATCTCTCCTTCTTCTTTTCATTCTCTGGAAAAAACTCTTCCCCTCATTCCTCTTTGCTCCACGCGTTCACCACATGCTCAATTACCCACAACCGTTTCCTCTCTTCTTTCATTCTTTATATGTAAGTATTTCTTTATATATTATATCTATTTCTTATACTTGCAGCTTTATATATATTCAAGCATACGAAAGGTTTGTTAAAACATAGATTTATATGTATATTTTATTTTATACAAGATTTCAAGTATCCTGATGAGTTAGTTTTAGAGCGTATATATATAATCTGCTTGGTTATTTTAAGTTTTTATTTATAAGTTTGAAATAGATTTTCATAACACGTATTTATTTTTCGGTATATATATATATGATTTCTGCATATTTGGATAAGTTTATGTTGTACAAATTATTATATATATTAGTTGTTTGTGTTAGGTATATGCAGGCTATATTGTTTTTGCATATAAAATATACAACTTTTATAGTATTATTATTATTATATATTTTGGCAGAGTATATATTTATACAAAATATGTTTTGTTAACAGCTTGGTATGTTATGTTTATAAAATATGTTATGAAAAAAAGGATTTTTGGTATAAATGATTTATATCAGTTTTCCAACGCAAATGGTAGTAATAAATGAGTTTGACAGTGTGTATATGTTAGTAGAAATGACATTTTGTGTATATATAAAGTTTACATAAGTTTTATATGTTATTCTTCAATATGTCTGTTTATATAAATCGGTTTTTGTTTTATATATATTATTATTGTGTGATATGTACAGTAAGACTAAGTTAATTTTTGATATGTACTGTGTACATAATTTATTGTTGTTTAAGTAAATAATGTATTTTGATTTTTTATTTAAAATGGCCACAGCCTATATTAGCTTACATATTTTAACTTGCATAGGTTCTATTTAGTATATAAAGTAAGTTATTTATATACTATAAGGTTTATATAAAATTTTATGATATATGTTAATACGAGTTATATTATATGAGTTTAAGATAGCTGTATTTTGAACATCTGGTGCGTCACATATATAAATTATATCTGGCTGCTTTGTTTTGTCATTCTATATTTTACTATTTTAAGATGAGTATATATCATATATTTGTTATACAACTGGTTGTATAGGATGTTGTGAGTCAGTAGTTAGTTTTGTTGACGTTTTGAAATTTTTTAAGCACGTATGAATATATATGTATATTTATAACTATAATATGTTTCTGGTTATATAAGAGTTAGTTCAGTTTATACATGAGCAGTCTGTGTTTATGCTCATATTTTAGAAACAATAGTCAACTTTTGTTCTTTTTGGTTGATATAGGTTATGTACAGTATTATATTTATACTATTTTGGATTTAAGATGATTCTATAAATACTCTACTTTATAAATTATTTTAATACACATATATAATTTGGAAATTTATATAGGTTGAATAAAATATGTTATTGAATGTAAAAATATGGATGGATTTAAATTATATATAAACATTTAATATATATAGAAATAGTTATATATAAAAAAAAGTTTTTTTTAGGTATTCATATTTAAACATTTATTTTATCTGTTTGAGAATAATTATAAATAGTTAAAAATATGGATGGATATGACACCATATCCTGTTGTTTATATTATATTGTTATTGATGATATATGCCTGTTATTTTATTGTATTTTCTGTTATCACTCTGCAAGTTCCCTGTAGTTTAGAAATCACTATGGGTTGAAATGATACATACCCGAACAGACTTTAGAATAGGAGAAAATTGTTATGGGTTGAAATGATAAACCCAAGCGATTTTCATGTAATTGAATTTGGGATTACGGGTTGAAATGATATCCACCCGTATATATTTAGTATATGAAGTGAAATGATAAATATCCGTAGCACTTAACTATATGATAGGAAATATATACAGACATCGTTGGTCCATATAAATATTTTGAAAATAATTTCTATAATTTTGGAAAGAAATATATTGTTTAATAAATTTGATTCTTAAGATATTATATAAATGAAAATTGTATATATAGATTTAGGAGTAATATTTGATTTAAATTAGATTGATTTAATACATATAATATGGTTAAGTATTTATGTAAATCTATATTTCAAATAGATTCTCTTGTAATAAATTGAATAATTAAGATTGGGAGATAAATTTGGGTTCATAAAATGGTATTTAAATAGGATTTATTTAACTAAATCGATTTGAAATTTTTGAATGAGAAATTTAAAGGGTATGATTTTATAACTGGATTTTTGATTTAAGTGATTTAATGAATATTTCACGTTAAATAAATTAAAGAAAATATTGAGTAAAATGTAATTTAAGGTTACTTAAATGATATTGAATCTAATAAGGGAGTATTCCAAGACTAAATAATAATGAGGTTAAATCGAGATCTATATGAAACTGGTATATAGAACATTTAAGTATTAAAGCCTTGAACTATATTGGAATTTAAATTGTTTATGTTGAGATTCGGATCTGTATTTGGAATTTAGCAACTAAATTGAATTAAAATGAAAATTTAGGTTGAACTAAATTTGAATTTATTATTTAGAAAACTAAATTGAATGAAAATTTAGATGAAACGTTGAATACTTAAAGTTTTGAAATGTATGGAAATATAAAGGGGTATTTGTGATTATAAATCCGAATTTGAGATCGATAAAATTTAAGTGGTTATTTTAGAAATTGAGTTGAATTTAAATTGATAAATTGAGATTGAATTTAATTTGAATGGGAAGGTCGGGTTGATGTTGGAACGATTTGTTAAGTTGAGGAAATTGAAAATACTTTACTGTATAAATTATTTAATATATATAAATACTATTTTGGGAAATATAGAGATATTTGAACTGAAAATGAGATTTGGTTTTGAAGCATAAATTAAGCTGAAATGACCACGGTGTTATAATGTATATTTCTACCTTGTAGAAAGTTCCATGTACCCTTAGAGGATGGTTATCCCACACATCCTTTAAGTTATTTGTATTTCAGTTGATATTTCACTTGAGTTGGATTTATTGATATAAGAATGTTAATCCTGACTCGAGTGTTTTGTGTTTTGCTTTACGCTCGGGTCAGACTGAGTGATACAGCATCTGAGACTCACCTTTGGAGTTCAGAGCTTCATTTGGAAATCTAACCATCGATTCAGATTCCAGCCTTTCCAGTTGATTGGTTCAGAGAAGTCATTTGTTGCATTGGAAACTTCACTGTATTTGAACTATTCGGTTGTATTTTTCTAACTCTGATGTATATAATAGCTTCATGAACTACTATTCTTTATCTATTCCGCTGCATTATATTACTCTGTGATCTGTGATTGATTTATTTACTGTATATTTTAAGTTTTGCCAAATTTTAATTAACAATTCGGTATTTTGAATTATTCAAGTCGGATATGTATGATTTTATTGTCGATTTTAATGGTCCAAAATAGCGGATCGTTACAGTTGGTATCAGAGCTTTGGCTCTAGGCAAAACTTAGCATATATGGTAAATTTATTTACAGAATCACTTTCGCTCTAGTTGAATCTCTTCCTTTTGACTCGATTTCCTTTGAATTTTGGAATGTCCCTCGGTTCCGAAATTCATTCTCTCTCTTCCTATTTATATTCGTTTGATTCTGGAATGATTTGTAAAGGAGGTGAAAACTCCTTTTCAATTGGCATTGACTCACCAAAGATTTCTGTATCCTCGGTTTACGATGCTGCTATATCTTGTTATGCCGAATTCTATATCTCTGGAGATTGAATGTCGAATTGCCTCAGAATTCTACACCGATCTAATTGTGGAATCACGGTTGACCGGTAAAGGTCGCCCGCGATTTAAAGAAGTATATCCATCTTCTATTTTGTAATTTAATTATCTCATCTTCGATCGAGTCTATCTTCGAATCCGGATTCTATTGATTGGAGTTCCTCTAAATTAAATCGCTATGTTTGTTTTGGAATCCATTCTTGAATCATCCTTTGAAAATCGGGTTTTGTTTGTATTTTTGAAATTGTTTATACCGAAATTTTATTTCGATAACTATGACTTTTTTATATATATAAAAGTGAAAATGTTTTCGATAAGGATTATATACATATATAAAGAAAATAAGAAATGTTATTCTATATAAAAAGGTTTTGAAAGGATTTGAAATTTTGAAAAATTATAGGAAATTGATTTATATAAAAATGATTTATAACTGTAGAGTTAAATTTGAAATTCGAGAATTGAATTCCGGTATTTTGAGATTGGTTTTAAGATTTTGGAAATATATAAAAATATTACGATTTAAAGTATTTTTCCGAATAAGAAATGTTTCAAATGAGTTCAAATGAATTCCAATAATTTTGAAGAAATTTCAAAGAAGTTTTCAAGAAAATAGAAGTCCAGAACTCACTTATGTCGCTGGAAAATAATTTCGGTGATGAGTGCACGCATCGTCGACATTGATTTTCGAGTTTCAGAGTGGGGGAGAGGCCATTTTAATAGCTTCGCTATGCAAGTGATTTTGTAAAACCGTTTTTGATTTCAAATTCCGAAGTATAATTTGATATTTTAGAAAGATATAAGTATATATTTGAAACAATTTAAAATGAAACTAGTGTTCAGTTCACGAGTTTCGGATTTAATAATTGATTTATTGTTGATTTTCAACTCTTGAATTGAAAATTTGATTTCCCTAACTATTTTAAATGTTCGAACACTTCCAAATTGAGATTAAATTTTCAATGCTAAGAAATTTCGAAGAGTATAAAATGTTTGATAAAGAATATAAATTTAGTTTTGAAATGTTTTAGAAAAATAAGTAGTTGAATAATGGTTTTCAGAAAGGTAAATTGGATATTACACATAGAAATAGATAGTTTAAAAGTTAAAAAAAAAGGGATAATTATAAATTTGGAAACCATTTTGAGTATAATTGATTTTGGGAAAATATTTGGTTTTGAAATTAAATTGGAATTAAAAACCAGTACTTATATGGTGATTTTTGGAAATAAATTTGTTTGACTTGAATTATTTTAATTTGGAAAATGGGATAATTTTGTAAACCTATTATTTTGGGAACTTTGAAATTTAGATATTTAATTTGGAAGAAAACTTGGTGAAATCATATATGATTTTGAAATTGAATTGATATTGAAATGATTTGAAATTTGAGAACCTTATATTATTAAGCACTTGATTTGGGAGTGGTCGAACTTATATAAAATGGATTGTATAAGTATGAAGTTGATTTGAAATCTATTGATTTGAAATCTATTGATTTGAAAGGTACTCAATTTGGAAAGAGATTTTATATAATCGAAGTCTATATAAGTATGATTTGATCTACTATTGATTTGGAAAGTATTCGATCTGGCAAAAATGGAATCCTATATATATGAACTTTATATAAGTACGATATTTGAAAGTGATTTGAAAAGGTACTATATGATATATATTTTCGAAGTAAAGATATGGGAAGTGCCTTCTGCTTGATATACGCTTTGTGGACACATCGTGGATTCATTCTATCGATATTATTATATCTGATTTTTGGTTTTCCAGATGTAATATTCGAGTGTTCCCACCATGGCGTAACCTATGGTTTTTTTTTCTCTCACGACTGCATAGCGCAATTGCTGGCTGAGTCTGGCCTAGGGGTACGGATTGTTTCCTGGGGGATCCAGGCGTAACCATTGTGTATCCTACAATCTGTGTAGGTCGCGAATAGTAGCGAAACTGCCTGGCTGAGACAGCCTAGGGGTACGGATTGTTTCCTGGGGGACGCAGGCGTAACCATTGTGTATCCTGCACTCTACTAGTCATCATGGCGTAAGTCGCAGGGCTGAGAAAGCTTACGGATACGGATTGTTTCCTGGGGGATCCAGGCATAACCATTGTGTATCTGCGAACCATGATCGGACAAAGGTTTTGCTTTGGTTGTTTTGTTTGGATTGTACTTTCCATATCTGTTTTAAAGGTTTTTCAAGTATTTTCACTGGGTACTTGAAGAATTCTAGCTTTGCGCCTGATCAGCGCATGGCTAGAGTCTGCAAGAACGAGGATAAACTTGTTGAAACATCGAGTTATAAAAGTATTTTCGAAAGGAAAATCTATTTCGATATAATAGTATTTTATTATAAAAGTATTATTATAAAGGTATTTATTATAAAAGTATTTTTCCCAACAAAGAAATTTTGTGTTAATATTTGAGATTGAAACTCTTATGCTTTGAAATTTACGATTCATGCCCGATTCTATTCTTTGAATCTACCTTATCTTCTCAGCTTTAGTTGTTCACCAATATTCCGTTTCCAGAATCCACCTTCCTTTCCTTTTTGAATATAATCATTTAAATATCGCTTATCTGTATACTACATTGGTTATAGAAAATTTTAGTGGTATAAATATTTTTGAAGTTATTAGTTAATAAAACATATTTAAAGAAAGTGATTATTAATTTATTGATAATATTTGAAAAGTATCTTGACATAAATTAAAATTTTCATGAGTCATGGATTTAATGTTTTCAAATAACTTCTTTAAATATGACTAATGATGTAAATAATTGTTTTCAAATAGTTTTCATATACTTATAAAGGTGTTATTTAAACATATAAATGGTATTTATAAAGGAAGCAAGAAGTTTTACAAATGGGTTTTGAAAAGTACGAATATCTCAAGTAAAATTTATATAGGTAAATTAATTATTTACCCCTGACTTTCAATCTACTTTTATTTCTGGTTGTTCTATTCTCCTACCTCCTTCCTTTTTGGGAACGAAAAGTTTTGAGTGGGGGAGAGTGTAACGACCCATAAAATTTTAGTAATTTTTAATTAATTAATAGGTAGAGAATAAATAGTATAAATTAATAGATAGAGAATAAAACGTATAAATTAATAGGTAGAGAATAAAACGTATAAATTAATAGGTAGAGAATAAATAAGTAACGTATAAATAAATAGGTAGAGAATAAAACGTACAAATTAATAGGTAGAGAATAAATAGTATAAATTAATAGGTAGAGAATAAAACGTATAGATTAATAGTTAGAGAATAAATAGTATAAATTAATAGGTAGAGAATAAATAATATAAATTAATAGGTAGAGAATAAATAAGTAACGTATAAATAAATATGTAGAGAATAAATAAGTAACGTATAAATTAATAGGTAGAGAATAAATAAGTAACGTATAAATTAATATGTAGAGAATAAATAAGTAACGTATAAATTAATAGGTAGAGAATAAATAAGTAACGTATAAATTTAGATACGTTACTTTTTGTATAAATTTAGCGTATCTTGCACTAACTATATGAAAAAATATATAAGAACAACGCATATATATATTGCCCATGATAAGCATATCTCTCCTTCTTCTTTTCATTCTCTGGAAAAAACTCTTCCCCTCATTCCTCTTTGCTCCACGCGTTCACCACATGCTCGATTACCCACAACCGTTTCCTCTCTTCTTTCATTCTTTATTTGTAAGTACTTCTTTATATATTATATCTATTTCTTATACTTGCAGCTTTATATATATTCAAGCATACGAAAGGTTTGTTAAAACATAGATTTATATGTATATTTTATTTTATACAAGATTTCAAGTATCCTGCTGAGTTGGTTTTAGAGCGTATATATATAATCTGCTTGGTTATTTTAAGTTTATATTTATAAGTTTGAAATAGATTTTCAAAACACATATTTATTTTTCGGTATGTATATATGATTTCTGCATATTTGGATAAGTTTATGTTGTACAAATTATTATGGATATTAGTTGTTTGTGTTAGGTATATGCAGGCTATATGGTTTCTGCATATAAAATATATAGCTTTTATAGTATTATTATATATTTTGGCAGAGTATATATTTATACAAAATATGTTTTGTTAACAGCTTGGTATGTTATGTTTATAAAATATGTTATGGAAAAAAAGGATTTTTGGTATAAATGATTTATGTCAGTTTTCCAACGCAAATGTTAGTAATAAATGAGTTTGACAGTGTATATATATGTTAGTAGAAATGACATTTTGTGTATATATAAATTTTACATAAGTTTGATATGTTATTCTTCAATACGTCTGTTTATATAAATCGGTTTTTGTCTTATATATATTATTATTATATGATATGTATGGTAAGACTAAGTTAATTTTTAATATGTACTGTGTACATAATTTATTGCTGTTTAAGTATTTTGATTTTTTTTAAAAATGGCCGCAGCCTATATTAGCTTACATATTTTAACTTGCATAGGTTTTATTTAGTATATAAAGTAAGTTATTTATATACTATAAGGTTTATATAAAATTTTATGATATATGTTAATACGAGTTATTATATGTGTAAAGTTTATATTATATGAGTTTAAGATAGCTGTATTTTGAACATCTGGTGCGTCACATATATATATTATATCCAGGCTGCTTTGTTTTGTCATTCTATATTTTACTATTTTAAGATGAGTATATATCATATATTTGTTATACAACTGGTTGTATAGTATGCTGTGAGTCAGTAGTTAGTTTTATTGACGTTTTGAAATTTTTTAAGCACGTATGAATATATATGTATATTTATAACTATAATATGTTTCTGGTTATATAAGAGTTAGTTCAGTTTATACATGAGCAGTCTGTGTTTATGCTCATATTTTAGAAACAATAGTCAACTTTTGTTTTTTTTGTTTGATATAGGTTATGTACAGTATTATATTTAAACTATTTTGGATTTAAGATGATTCTATAAATACTCTACGTTATAAAATATTTTAATGCACATATATAATTTGGAAATTTATATAGGTTGAATAAAATATGTTATTGAATGTAAAAATATGGATGGATTTAAATTATATATATATATATATATATATATATATATATATATATATAACATTTAATATATATAGAAATAGTTATATAAAAAAAAGTTTTCTTTTAGGTATTCATATTTAAACATTTATTTTATCTGTTTGAGAACATATATATACTAGTTATATAAGTTTGGTATATAGGTGTTAGTATATATATGTATGTATGTATATATATATATATGTATATATGTATATATATATGTGTATATATGTATATATATATACATGTATATATATACATGTATATATATATATATACATGTATATATATATTTAAGTGTATGTTGATTTTTTTTTTTAAAATACGTAAGCTTGATTTATTTATTTATATGTCTGAAAAACATGTAAATTAAATTTGTGACGTTTGAACTTAGAATATAAATTTCATATGTGTATATATAGTTATAGGTGGTTATAAAAGTTCGCTTATACCATTCATCTTCATCGTTCCAGTTCTGATCTGATCCGTTTCATCAATTCGAGCCAATCAGCTTTGATCTTTGAATTCGTGCCGATTTTGCTTTGCTTGGATTTGAAATTTAATTTTAGTGTCTGTATCAGTGTGCGTATCCGTGTCTCCTTCTATATTCTCTAGCCTCGAAAGGTGAGCAATCACTCACGATTAACATTTTTTTATTCATTAAATTTGATTTCAATTGAAACGACAATTGAAATATGTTGCTGTAGTTATTTAAATTTGTTATATGTGCTATTATCTGTAACTGTTCACATGCGGGATATGACACCATATCTTGTTGTTTATATTATATTGTTATTGATGATATATGCCTGTTATTTTATTGTATTTTCTGTTATCACTCTGCAAGTTCCCTGTAGTTTAGGAATCATACATACCCGAATAGACTTTAGAATAGGAGAAAATCGTTATGGGTTGAAATGATAAACCCAAGCGATTTTCATTTAATTGAATTTGGGATTATGGGTTGAAATGATATCCACCCGTATATATGTAGTATACGAATTGAAATGATAAATATCCGTAGCACTTGACTATATGATAGGAAATATATACAGACACCGTTGGTCCATATAAATATTTTGAAAACAATTTCTATAATTTTGAAAAGAAATATATGGTTTAATAAATTTGATTCTTAAGATATTATATAAATGAAAATTGTATATATAGATTTAGGAGTAATATTTGATTTAAATTAGATTGATTTAATACATATAATATGGTTAAGTATTTGTAACGACCCGCTATTTTGGACTATTCGCATCCGCACATGTCGGACTTGAATAATTCAAAATACCGAATTGTAAATTTAAAATTTGGCAAAACTGAGATATACAGAAAATAAATAATCACAGAATCACAAACACAGAGTAATAATATGCAGCGGAAGTAAAAGAGATAGTAGTTCATGAAGCTACTATATAAATATATAAGATACATCAGAGTTTACAACAGAAGAGAAATACGATACATCAAGTACAAATCAGAATACATCACTGGAATCATCGAATACTGAAAGCAGAATAGATGGCTGGATCTTCAAGCAAAGCTCCAACTCCAAAGGTGAGTCTCGAAAGCTGAACCACTCAGTCTGACCCGAGCGTAAAGCAAAACACAAAACACTCGAGTCAGGATTAATATTCTCATATCAATAAATCCAACTCATGTGAAATAGCAATCGAAATACAAGTAACTTAAAGAATGTTGGAATCACCATCCTCTAAGGATCCGTTAAACTATCTACTATGTAGTAGTGTACGCTAAATAGATAATGCCTATCAGTAATATAAAATATCAAAATAGTGTTAAGGCGTTACCATTATCCTCCTTAACACATTTTATAAGCATCATAGTCTATACAGCACTGTAAACTCTACCGTAAACTGGTGGGATATCAGGGAGTACTCCATAGGTATAACACAAAACAAATTCGTAGTGGTCGCGTATATATGGATACAAGTATGACAAGGCACATGAGGCAATACCCAAGGTAGTGAAACTACCGTTTGCCTGATCCGGACTGGTGAGAACGCATCGCCGCAGCGATCGCAACACCGCGAAACAACACTCCTGAAATTCCGAGGGTGCACCAATCAATCACAAGTAATGAGCAGTAGTTACGAAGAAGTGTGTCCGCTCGAGGTGGCTAACCCCATTTGGCCCGGCACGGCTCCTGATTTTAGTCATTTCCAATTTGACACAAGTGTCAAGGCTATCCATTATCGTTCTCTTTCTTCAGTCATCACGTACATCATTCCAACTACTTCATTCTGGATCATCACTCCGCGTATAGTTATTAAAGTGGTTATCGGTTTAGATAGAGAGTATATCCATAACCGATTCCGGTCTCTTTAATAACTTTCGTAATTATTACACCGATTGGTCATTTAACAAATTTCAAAACCAAATCAAATTTCAATTTCAATTAGAATTTGTAATCAACATTTCATTCGTCTTTCGAAGTCGATTTCCATAATTTACGTTTCAAAACTTCCAAATAACCATTTCAAAGTCTTACAATTCAATTTCAACCTTTATTTAAACAATCCAAATATTGATTCAGGTTCGTATATAAGTTTCATTTCGAAAATCATTTAAGTAGTTTAATTTTCATTCAAATCAATTTAAGTTCATTTATCGATTTCATTCCATATTCATTAAGTAAATTTGTCATTCAAAATAACTTCTATTTAAATTCCAATTCATTTAAATCAATTACTTACGTTCAACTTCATTATATCAAAACATCAAATTGAAATAAATTAAATTCGTCAAATCAATTCT
This sequence comes from Allium cepa, assembly GCA_030765085.1. Lineage (NCBI taxonomy): Eukaryota > Viridiplantae > Streptophyta > Magnoliopsida > Asparagales > Amaryllidaceae > Allium > Allium cepa. Next base: position 571,621,358 of record CM060945.1, on the reverse strand, counting down.
TTAAATTACAAGTCTTACGTTAATTTCAATAAATCACGTTTTTATTTCAATAAATTACATTTTATTTCTTGTTAAAGAAATTCAATTTCACTTATTTTCTTACTTAAATAATTTCCAAAACTTAATTAACAAAGAAACTCAATTTCAATTATTTACGAAGTTCCAATTCACTTATTCAAAAGTTCAATTTCTTTTATCAAAGAATTCAATTTTTATTCAATTACAAATAATTAAAACTTATTCAATTATTAAATAATTTCAATCTTAATTATTAATAATTTCAAAACTTAATAATTACAATCTTGATTATCAATTCAAACTTAATTATTAAATCATTTCCACTTAATTATGAATTCCAACTTAATCATCAAATCATTTCAACTTAATTATAAATTCAACTTAATAATTTCAAACTTAAATATAATTCCAAACTTAATTATAATTTCAAGTTTAATTATTAAATGATTTCAAACTTAATAATTTCAAAACTCGATTATTACTAATTCCAAATTATTTATTAATAATTCCAAATTTAATTATCAAATTATTAAAGTTTGAACAGCGTTCTTTCATCAATTACTACGTTAATATTTGTTTCAGATTTCAATCCTTACATTTTCCTTCAAAAATTCAAATTCTAACTTCATTTCAAAACTTATTCTTCGCTCGAATAAAATCATTATTTTATTTTATTTAGATCAAATTATTGACCAATCGGATTTTTATTCTATTCTCTATCCTAGGTCAAATTCATTTGGGTATATATCATTTCAACCCGATTCCAATTTCAATTCCAGATCAAGCATAATAAAGGGAACTTGCAGTGTGATGACTGGGATGGTGTCAAAGTAAATAAACAAGCAATAACAATAACAATAATAATCCAATAATCGATTCAAATAATCCCGAAATAGTCGTATTAATTCGCATTGTTGTTTGTGCGAATTAATATAATTATTTCTAGAATCTACACTATCATTTCATGTAGATTAAAAATTATTACATTACGGTTTTCACTTGTCGTTCAATTTTAATTTTAAAACTACAATAATTAATCCAATATACGTTCAAAGGTTCAAAGTCTAATTTATCAAATTCTACGTGTCAATTAACTTAACAATTCCAAGGGGTCATTTTATTCAAATTAACTAATCAAATTCAACACATATGTCGATTAAAAAATTTAAACTATCCTACGACAAATTTCAATTGCATAATATTTATCACTTATACATTACAATTTAACATCCAATATAACAACAAACAACAACCAATTATCAACCAAACTGGGTTATTATTGCATACATAACAGATAACGGTGTCAGATGTCAAAGGTGGACTGATACATAAATAATAGTGCAATAAATAACAGCAGCATATTTCAATTGTCGTTTCAATTGAAATCAAATTTAATAAATAAAAGAACATTAATCGTGAGTGATTGCTCACCTTTCGAGGCTAGAGAGATGAATAGACAACGAAGTTGAGTCACGGATCGTAAGCACGACTTTCGGTATAACTAGACTGGCACGAATCGACTAGCAAAGCTGTTAAATATGAATCGTCGAAATCAAATCAGAATAGGAGCAATGAAAGTAAATGGTATCAGTGAACTATTCCAAAATTAAACACATAAAATATATAATTAAAATCAATTTTAACATATATTTTCAAAACGATATTTAATTTAACACAGATAAAATTCCATAGATATGCATTTCTAACGCCATCTTACAATTAAATCACATATATTTAAATTCAAGCATATTATCATTTATTTATTATTATTATTATTTTATTAACAACAATATCCAAAATCATCTTTCTTAAATACAGCATTTAAAAGAAATCAAATCAAAACATTCAACCTAGCAACAATTACAAAACATGTCCTGCGTCAAAATTTAGCAATATAATTCTATGTGCTACGGAGATCGAAATGGTCTGAAATTTGGTACGAATAAAGATCAAAACTTGTATTCCAAACTGCAAAAAAAATCACTTGATTTGGACAAGAGACGAGAAAAGTTACGATGTCACGAACATAGACTCAGGCCATGTTGCGACTGTCAAATGTTCAAGTCTGAAAACCTCTCTGGGTCTGACTTTCAGGTAAAAAACTGATGACTGAACCACCTCGTATGAAGCTAAAATTTTATATACAGAAAGTAGAAAACTTTATCTTTTAAAAAAAAAGGGAATCACTGTATTCCGACGTAAGACGGAAGAGATACGATGCGTCAAACATGAACACAGGTCATGTTTGCAGCAGGGTAAAATAATTCCAAGTACAAAAGAACAGCTGCCTGGGTCAAACTTCTAGATCCTCGACCACTAATCAAACGATGTCGGATTTTGCTGAAATTTGACATGCATAAACTAGGTAACTTCGACTCTTTTTTAAAAATAGAATCAACCCATTCCGATAAAACATGAGTGAGATATGATATCGTGAACATGAAGTCTAACTGCTGCTCAAAAAAATAAAATAAACAAATATCACCAGCTAATAATTCATATGATCTATGCAGACGTCATATGAAGCAATTGTATATATATATGCTATAATGCTGACTTCTACACTTGCAGATAGTACATAATCATACAGGCTGGTATGCAAAATCAATGTATGTAGATATACGTATCAAAATATATATGAAGTTGTTTATAAATTATAAACAAAGGGATCAAGATATAACCATATATATGATTCATATAACAGGAGCATCTTATTAAAATAACCTTTTATATTATATAAAAACCAAAACACAAAAATCAAAATATCACGTCTCTGTTTTAGATATATATATATATACAAACACATAAGCTACCGCAATATATACATAACTTAAATAAACTATCTATATCAGGTGTCAAATATAAAATATAAATAGATATATATATATATATATATATATATATATATATATATATATATATATATATATATATATATATATGTGAAAATGAATGAAACTAGGTGTATATATATATTGTATGTACTGCAAGTACCTCAACAATCGCTTGAGAGGGAAGGGAACCGGAGTTTTGGCGGATTGTGCAGGGCGTTGGCCGAGGTGGTGCTACACGTGGACCTAGAGGGGGTGTTCGGGTTGTAGATGCAAGCGGTGAACTGGTCATAGAGACGAGTGGAGGAACAGACGGCTTCAGTTTATCAGAGAGTGACCGATTTTGGCTCGGCCGAGCTGGTTGAGGTGGTTCACGGCACACGAGGCGGAGGCGTTTGGTGTTAGGGAGGCTGTCACGGCTACAGGGACGTGTGCATGAATCTTGGGAGGGGAGGAAGCACGCATGAATTTTCTTTCATCAACATATGCGAACAACGAAAAGAATGGAAAAGCAAAATTCGTGAAAGGAGGAGGTGTTGTTCACGGTAGTTGGGTAGCCGGTCTCGTTTGTTGTGGTGATGGTTTTTTTTTTTTTTAAGCAAAGCAGAGGTGGATGAGGAGCAAGGCAGGGTTGCTTGGTCAATGGTATTAATACATGTTACAGGGATATGAAAAAGGGAAGATGAGTTCACAAATTTACAAAGTGAAGAGAGGCAGAAGAGAAATGAAGTGAAGAAGTAGATGAACAGGTGCTTTGAAATGAAATGAACGTGGACGAGAAATTTTATATATTTTAATTTGTTTGGAACTGCCAAACCAAAGTAATAGCAAATGTCAAAATGAATAGTTGGGAATAGTGACAGCCACCCTATCGAATTCTGGGAAAAATTAAAGACTATGGAAATGAATGGTCACAGATAGAAGGCTTAAACAATACCGATACGAAATCGTTTTTTACGGATTCCATTGCATAACAGACTTCACAGCACAGAACTGTATATACCGCAGAGATCAGCACGACGGGACAATCAAAACGGTATACAGGTATTAGCGGTACGATCGAATTATAAAAATTTCAAATTTTCAACTACGGAAAATGCATAAAATTCGCAGAAAATAAGATCGACAGAGCCAAAAATTTCCGAATTTGGAAAAACGACAAACTGACAACTTGCTCAAAAGATGTTTTAGAATTTTTCTATGTAAAAATATTTTGGTTTTGAAAACGTTTTATTTTCATCGCTTTTTAACTGATTAGATTGAAGTAAATTTACGCGCGAAATAAACTTTCATATTTTCGGACGAAAATTTACCAGTTGCTATGTTTAACTAGAAGCATTCCAAATATCAAATTTATATTTCAAAATTTCGTCGTATTAAATTCCACGAAATTTCAAATAATAACGTTAATAAAACCGGTTAAATTTACGGGTCGTTACACTCTCCCCCACTCAAAACTTTTCGTCCCCGAAAAGGAAGGAAGTAGGAGAATAGAAACAACCAAAAGAAACTAGACTTGAATTATATAATAAACAATTAATTTAAACCATATAAATTTATATTCAACAATTTGTTTTTAAATTCAAGATTTTCATTAAATTGATTTGATTTCATGTTTATTAATGTTAGGTACAAAAGGTTTCTTTCAAATGAAATTCAATTTAAAATTCAATTAATTCAAGATATTCCCTTAAGTTGATTTAATTAAATTTATTATCTTTCAAAACAAATTTTCTTCTATTAATCTCGCCTATTATTTATTTAACATATTATTCTATTTATCTCCATAAACGTTTTATAATTAAAATTTAAGTCAATAGCATTTATTATAAACACCCAATTTATTTATAAAGATATTTATATTGTATATTATTAATAATTTCAAAGTTATACTTTGAATAGTCTTTTATTATAATCATACTTTATTCGACAAATTTTAATTCTTCTTTGTTCCACTTAATATATCCTATCACATATATCAAGCATATTTACAGTTATTATAACTACTCAAATTTATTTAAAATTTCCTTTGACGTCATTTTATACTCTATACTATTCAATTACATAATTAACTTTTGAAAATTTAGGTACGTTATATATATAATCCAATTGAGTGTTATCCAAATAAAATTTCTAATTCAATTGTTCAGGCTTAATTTTTATTCAAAATTTCGATTCCAATTTATAATTTAAATTATCCTTAATTATAAATTTAAGAATTAAATTTTCGAGTAACTTCAAATTTATTTAGAGATAAATAATATATATAATATCAAATCAGATTTAAATCATATATCGATATATATATTACAAATCAAATCATTTTTTTTTAGAAATTTCAAATCAAATTATTTTCAAAACAAACCGTAGCAAAGCTATAGAATAGTCTCTCCACTTCGAAATTCGAAAATGAACGTCGATGATGCGGCCGTCATCACCGAAATTATTTTCCAGCGACAAAAGAGAAGAGCTCAAATTTAATCATTTAAATTCTTTGAAAACCATTTCTATTCGAAGATATTTTAAATAATATACATTTTAAACTTGAAAATCATAGTTCTAAATTATCGGAAATTAAATTCTCAAATTCTAATTTTAATTCACATCAAATTCCAAATCAATTTATAACCAAATTTTTATAAATTCATTCATTTATATTATGAAATAGTAAATTATTTATAAACAATAAATGAAAATTAAATTTTAACATTTCGGACAACAGATTCATTAACATTTTACTTTTAGAAAAATTTATACTTATTATAATATAATCATACAAAACTATTTTGTTTACCAAATTCCAAAACAATATTGTGTCAGTATGCTCTGTTAAAGTGTTTTGGAGATTCTATCGATAGCGTTGATCAGACGAATCGATCGAAAACCCAAATCAACCTCAACAACTCAAACAACACAGTATAAAATAAACATTTTAAATATTAATTTACAAATACAATTTCTCGCTTGACGATACATGAATGGATTTTCAAAATAAGGACAGGGTTTCAAATTTGATGAGCTCAATCAAAGAAAATTTTTATTCGATAATAAGTTCGGAAGAAAAGATAAGGTGATTCAATTTACAGAATCAGGAGATGGATAAGCTTATTTAATTCACGTGCAACCTTAACCGGGTCGACCGTAACTTCAAGAATAAGATCGATGCTGAATTCCAAGGTAAATCAACATTCGATTTCAAGAAATAGAATTCAGGTATAACAAGGAATAGATATCATCGTAAACCGAAGGTACAGAAATCTCCGGTAAATCAATGCTTATTGTAAAGGAGTTTCACCCATTTCCAAATCATTTGAAGGTTGGCGAGACCGCCAATTCATTATAGATCATTCGAAGTGGAGTTATGGAATACTCCGGAATTGAACGAAGACGAATAGTGAGGGGCAAGAATGAATTTCGGAACTGAGGGAACGTTCCAAAATTCAAAGGAATTAAGTTAAAAGGAAGAGATTGAACTCGAATGAGAGTGATTCTGTAAATACATTTACCCAATATGCTGAGTTTTGCCTAGAGCTACCAAAAGCTCTGATACCAACTGTAACGACCCGCTATTTTGGACTATTCGCATCCGCACATGTCGGACTTGAATAATTCAAAATACCGAATTGTAAATTTAAAATTTGGCAAAACTGAGATATACAGAAAATAAATAATCACAGAATCACAGACACAGAGTAATAATATGCAGCGGAAGTAAAAGAGATAGTAGTTCATGAAGCTACTATATAAATATATAAGATACATCAGAGTTTACAACAGAAGAGAAATACGATACATCAAGTACAAATCAGAATACATCACTGGAATCATCGAATACTGAAAGCAGAATAGATGGCTGGATCTTCAAGCAAAGCTCTAACTCCAAAGGTGAGTCTCGAAAGCTGAACCACTCAGTCTGACCCGAGCGTAAAGCAAAACACAAAACACTCGAGTCAGGATTAATATTCTCATATCAATAAATCCAACTCATGTGAAATAGCAATCGAAATACAAGTAACTTAAAGAATGTTGGAATCACCATCCTCTAAGGATCCGTTAAACTATCTACTATGTAGTAGTGTACGCTAAATAGATAATGTCTATCAGTAATATAAAATATCAAAATAGTGTTAAGGCGTTACCATTATCCTCCTTAACACATTTTATAAGCATCATAGTCTATACAGCACTGTAAACTCCACCGTAAACTGGTGGGATATCAGGGAGTACTCCATAGGTATAACACAAAACAAATTCGTAGTGGTCGCGTATATATGGATACAAGTATGACAAGGCACATGAGGCAATACCCAAGGTAGTGAAACTAACGTTTGCCTGATCCGGACTGGTGAGAACGCATCGCCGCAGCGATCGCAACACCGTGAAACAACACTCCTGAAATTCCGAGGGTGCACCAATCAATCACAAGTAATGAGCAGTAGTTACGAAGAAGTGTGTCCGCTCGAGGTGGCTAACCCCATTTGGCCCGGCACGGCTCCTGATTTTAGTCATTTCCAATTTGACACAAGTGTCAAGGCTATCCATTATCGTTCTCTTTCTTCAGTCATCACGTACATCATTCCAACCACTTCATTCTGGATCATCACTCCGCGTATAGTTATTAAAGTGGTTTTCGGTTTAGATAGAGAGTATATCCATAACCGATTCCGGTCTCTTTAATAACTTTCGTAATTATTACACCGATTGGTCATTTAACAAATTTCAAAACCAAATCAAATTTCAATTTCAATTAGAATTTGTAATCAACATTTCATTCGTCTTTCGAAGTCGATTTCCATAATTTACGTTTCAAAACTTCCAAATAACCATTTCAAAGTCTTACAATTCAATTTCAACCTTTATTTAAACAATCCAAATATTGATTCAGGTTCGTATATAAGTTTCATTTCGAAAATCATTTAAGTAGTTTAATTTTCATTCAAATCAATTTAGTTCATTTATCGATTTCATTCCATATTCATTAAGTAAATTTGTCATTCAAAATAACTTTTATTTAAATTCCAATTCATTTAAATCAATTACTTACGTTCAACTTCATTATATCAAAACATCAAATTGAAATAAATTAAATTCGTCAAATCAATTTTTTAAATTACAAGTCTTACGTTAATTTCAATAAATCACGTTTTTATTTCAATAAAGCACATTTTATTTCTTGTTAAAGAAATTCAATTTCACTTATTTTCTTACTTAAATAATTTCCAAAACTTAATTAACAAAGAAACTCAATTTCAATTATTTACGAAGTTCCAATTCACTTATTCAAAAGTTCAATTTCTTTTATCAAAGAATTCAATTTTTATTCAATTACAAATAATTAAAACTTATTCAATTATTAAATAATTTCAATCTTAATTATTAATAATTTCAAAACTTAATAATTACAATCTTGATTATCAATTCAAACTTAATTATTAAATCATTTCCACTTAATTATGAATTCCAACTTAATCATCAAATCATTTCAACTTAATTATAAATTCAACTTAATAATTTCAAACTTAAATATAATTCCAAACTTAATTATAATTTCAAGTTTAATTATTAAATGATTTCAAACTTAATAATTTCAAAACTCGATTATTACTAATTCCAAATTATTTATTAATAATTCCAAATTTAATTATCAAATTATTAAAGTTTGAACAGCGTTCTTTCATCAATTACTACGTTAATATTTGTTTCAGATTTCAATCCTTACATTTTCCTTCAAAAATTCAAATTCTAACTTCATTTCAAAACTTATTCTTCGCTCGAATAAAATCATTATTTTATTTTATTTTAGATCAAATTATTGACCAATCGGATTTTTATTCTATTCTCTATCCTAGGTCAAATTCATTTGGGTATATATCATTTCAAACCGATTCCAATTTCAATTCCAGATCAAGCATAATAAAGGGAACTTGCAGTGTGATGACTGGGATGGTGTCAAAGTAAATAAACAAGCAATAACAATAACAATAATAATCCAATAATCGATTCAAATAATCCCGAAATAGTCGTATTAATTCGCATTGTTGTTTGTGCGAATTAATATAATTATTTCTAGAATCTACACTATCATTTCATGTAGATTAAAAATTATTACATTACGGTTTTCACTTGTCGTTCAATTTTAATTTTAAAACTACAATAATTAATCCAATATACGTTCAAAGGTTCAAAGTCTAATTTATCAAATTCTACGTGTCAATTAACTTAACAATTCCAAGGGGTCATTTTATTCAAATTAACTAATCAAATTCAACACATATGTCGATTAAAAAATTTAAACTATCCTACGACAAATTTCAATTGCATAATATTTATCACTTATACATTACAATTTAACATCCAATATAACAACAAACAACAACCAATTATCAACCAAACTGGGTTATTATTGCATACATAACAGATAACGGTGTCAGATGTCAAAGGTGGACTGATACATAAATAATAGTGCAATAAATAACAGCAGCATATTTCAATTGTCGTTTCAATTGAAATCAAATTTAATAAATAAAAGAACATTAATCGTGAGTGATTGCTCACCTTTCGAGGCTAGAGAGATGAATAGACAACGAAGTTGAGTCACGGATCGTAAGCACGACTTTCGGAATAACTAGACTGGCACGAATCGACTAGCAAAGCTGTTAAATATGAATCGTCGAAATCAAATCAGAATAGGAGCAATGAAAGTAAATGGTATCAGTGAACTATTCCAAAATTAAACACGTAAAATATATAATTAAAAATCAATTTTAACATATATTTTCAAAACGATATTTAATTTAACACAGATAAAATTCCATAGATATGCATTTCTAACGCCATCTTACAATTAAATCACATATATTTAAATTCAAGCATATTATCATTTATTTATTATTATTATTATTTTATTAACAACAATATCCAAAATCATCTTTCTTAAATACAGCATTTAAAAGAAATCAAATCAAAACATTCAACCTAGCAACAATTACAAAACATGTCCTGCGTCAAAATTTAACAATATAATTCTATGTGCTACGGAGATCGAAATGGTCTGAAATTTGGTACGAATAAAGATCAAAACTTGTATTCCAAACTGCAAAAAAAATCACTTGATTTGGACAAGAGACGAGAAAAGTTACGATGTCACGAACATAGACTCAGGCCATGTTGCGACTGTCAAATGTTCAGGTCTGAAAACCTCTCTGGGTCTGACTTTCAGGTAAAAAACTGATGACTGAACCACCTCGTATGAAGCTAAAATTTTATATACAGAAAGTAGAAAACTTTATCTTTTAAAAAAAAAGGGAATCACTGTATTCCGACGTAAGACGGAAGAGATACGATGCGTCAAACATGAACACAGGTCATGTTTGCAGCAGGGTAAAATAATTCCAAGTACAAAAGAACAGCTGCCTGGGTCAAACTTCTAGATCCTCGACCACTAATCAAACGATGTCGGATTTTGCTGAAATTTGACATGCATAAACTAGGTAACTTCGACTCTTTTTTAAAAATAGAATCAACCCATTCCGATAAAACATGAGTGAGATATGATATCGTGAACATGAAGTCTAACTGCTGCTCAAAAAAATAAAATAAACAAATATCACCAGCTAATAATTCATATGATCTATGCAGACGTCATATGAAGCAATTGTATATATATATGCTATAATGCTGACTTCTACACTTGCAGATAGTACATAATCATACAGGCTGGTATGCAAAATCAATGTATGCAGACATACGTATCAAAATATATATGAAGTTGTTTATAAATTATAAACAAAGGGATCAAGATATAACCATATATATGATTCATATAACAGGAGCATCTTATTAAAATAACCTTTTATATTATATAAAAACCAAAACACAAAAATCAAAATATCACGTCTCTGTTTTAGATATATATATACAAACACATAAGCTACCGCAATATATACATAACTTAAATAAACTATCTATATCAGGTGTCAAATATAAAATATATATATATATATATATATATATATATATATATATATATATATATATATATATATGTGAAAATGAATGAAACTAGGTGTATATATATATTGTATGTACTGCAAGTACCTCAACAATCGCTTGAGAGGGAAGGGAACCGGAGTTTTGGCGGATTGTGCAGGGCGTTGGCCGAGGTGGTGCTACACGTGGACCTAGAGGGGGTGTTCGGGTTGTAGATGCAAGCGGTGAACTGGTCATAGAGACGAGTGGAGGAACAGACGGCTTCAGTTTATCAGAGAGTGACCGATTTTGGCTCGGCCGAGCTGGTTGAGGTGGTTCACGGCACACGAGGTGGAGGCGTTTGGTGTTAGGGAGGCTGTCACGGCTACAGGGACGTGTGCATGAATCTTGGGAGTGGAGGAAGCACGCATGAATTTTCTTTCATCAACATATGCGAACAACGAAAAGAATGGAAAAGCAAAATTCATGAAAGGAGGAGGTGTTGTTCACGGTAGTTGGGTAGCCGGTCTCGTTTGTTGTGGTGATGGTTTTTTTTTTTTTAAGCAAAGCAGAGGTGGATGAGGAGCAAGGCAGGGTTGCTTGGTCAATGGTATTAATACATGTTACAGGGATATGAAAAAGGGAAGATGAGTTCACAAATTTACAAAGTGAAGAGAGGCAGAAGAGAAATGAAGTGAAGAAGTAGATGAACAGGTGCTTTGAAATGAAATGAACGTGGACGAGAAATTTTATATATTTTAATTTGTTTGGAACTGCCAAACCAAAGTAATAGCAAATGTCAAAATGAATAGTTGGGAATAGTGACAGCCACCCTATCGAATTCTGGGAAAAATTAAAGACTATGAAAATGAATGGTCACAGATAGAAGGCTTAAACAATACCGATACGAAATCATTTTTTACGGATTCCATTGCATAACAGACTTCACAGCACAGAACTGTATATACCGCAGAGATCAGCACGACGGGACGATCAAAACGGTATACAGGTATTAGCGGTACGATCGAATTATAAAAATTTCAAATTTTCAGCTACGGAAAATGCATAAAATTCGCAGAAAATAAGATCGACGGAGCCAAAAATGTACGAATTTGGAAAAACGACAAACTGACAACTTGCTCAAAAGATGTTTTAGAATTTTTCTATGTAAAAATATTTTGGTTTTGAAAACGTTTTATTTTCATCGCTTTTTAACTGATTAGATTGAAGTAAATTTACGCGCGAAATAAACTTTTCATATTTTCGGACGAAAATTTACCAGTTGCTATGTTTAACTAGAAGCATTCCAAATATCAAATTTATATTTCAAAATTTCGTCGTATTAAATTCCACGAAATTTCAAATAATACGTTAATAAAACCGGTTAAATTTACGGGTCGTTACAGTATTTATGTAAATCTATATTTCAAATAGATTCTCTTGTAATAAATTGAATAATTAAGATTGGGAGATAAATTTGGGTTTATAAAAATGGTATTTAAATAAGGATTTATTTAATTAAATCGATTTGAAATTTTTGAATGAGAAATTTAAAGGGTATGATTTATAACGGGATTTTTGATTTAAGTGATTTAATGAATATTTCACGTTTAAATAAATTAAAGAAAATATTGAGTAAAATGTAATTTAAGGTGACTTAAATGATACTGAATCTAATAAGGGAGTATTTCAAGACTAAATAATAATGAGGTTAAATCGAGATCTATATGAAACTGGTATATAGAACATTTAAATATTAAAGCCTTGAACTATATTGGAATTTAAATGGTTTATGTTGAGATTCGGATCTGTATTTGAAATCAACGTAGTTGAATTTGTTATTTAGCAACTAAATTAAATTAAAATGAAAATTTAGGTTGAACTAAATTTGAATTTATTATTTAGAAAACTAAATTGAATGAAAATTTAGATGAAACATTGAATACTTAAAGTTTTGAAATATATGGAAATATAAAGGGGTATTTGTGATTATAAATCCGAATTTGAGATCGATAAAATTTAAGTGGTTATTTTAGAAATTGAGTTGAATTTAAATTGTTAAATTGAGATTGAATTTAATTTGAATGGGAAGGTCGGGTTGATGTTGGAACGATTTGTTAAGTTGAGGAAATTGAAAATACTTTACTGTATAAATTGTTTAATATGTATAAATAATATTTTAGGAAATATAGAGATATTTGAACTGAAAATGAGATTTGGTTTTGAAGCATAAATTAAGCTGAAATGACCACGATATTATAATGTATATTTCTACCTTGTAGAAAGTTCCATGGAACCTTAGAGGATGGTTATCCCAAACATGCTTTAAGTTATTTGTATTTCAGTTGATATTTCACTTGAGTTGGATTTATTAATATAAGAATGTTAATCCTGACTCGAGTGTTTTGTGTTTTGCTTTACGCTCGGGTCAGACTGAGTGATACAGCATTTGAGACTCACCTTTGGAGTTCGGAGCTTCATTTAAAAATCTAACCATCGATTCAGATTCCAGCCTTTCCAGTTGATTGGTTCAGTGAAGTCATCTGTTGCATTGGAAACTTCACTGCATTTGAACTATTCGGTTGTATTTTTCTAACTCTGATGTATAGAGTAGCTTCATGAACTACTATTCTTTATCTATTCCGCTGCATTATATTACTCTGTGATCTGTGATTGATTTATTTACTGTATATTTTAAGTTTTGTCAAATTTTAATTAACAATTCAGTATTTTGAATTATTCAAGTCGGATATGTATGGTTTTATTGTCGATTTGAATGGTCCAAAATAGCGGGTCGTTACAATTAATGACACTAATGATTTACCATTAAACCATGTAGTATATAAATAAACAATATTTTAAAGATTATATTCAAAAAGGAAAGGAGGGTAGATTCCGAAAATCGGAATATAGGTGAATAAATAAAGCTGAGCAGATAAGGTAGGTTCAAAGGGATTGTATCGAGCTCGAATAATTAAATCAAACCATAAATTTTAAATCTCAAATATTAATACAAAATTTCTTTGTTGGAAATACCTTTATAATAAAATACTTTTGTATTGAAACGAATTTTCCCTTTCAAAAATACTTTTATAACTCGATGTTTCAACAAGTTTATCCTCATTGTTGCAGACTCTGGCCATGCGTTGATCAGGCGCAAAGCTAGAATTCTTCAAGTATTTAGTAGACCTGTTTCAACACCCAGTGAAAATACTTGAAAAACCTTAAAAAAACAGATATGGAAAGTACAATCCAAACAAAACAATCAAACCAAAACCTTTGTCCAACCATGGTTCGCAGATACACAATGGTTACGCTTGAATCCCCCAGAAAACAATCTGTATCCGTAAGCTTTCTCAGCCCTACGAGTTACGCCATAATGACTAGTAGGGTGCAGGATACACAATGGTTACGCCTGGATCCCCCAGGAAACAATCCTTACCCCTAGGCCGTCTCAGCCAAGCAGTTTCTCTACTGATGCGACGTACACAGATTGCAGGATACACAATGGTTACGCTTGGATCCCCCAGGAAACAATCCGTACCCCTAGGCCAGACTCTGCCAGGCAGTTGCGCTATGCAGTCGCGAGAGAAAAAAAACCATGGGTTACGCCACGGTGGGAACACTCAAGTATCACATCCGGAAAACCAAAAATCAAAGAGAATAATATCGATATAATGAATCCACAATGTGGCCACAAAGCGGATATCAAGCAGAAGGCACTTTCCATATCTTTACTTTGAAAACATATATCATATAGTACCTTCTCAAATCACTTTCAAATATCATACTTACATAAAATTATTATATATAGGATTTCATTCTCAAATCGAATACTTTCCAAATCAATAGTATATCAAATCACACATATATAGACTTCGATTATATAAAATTCTCTTTTCAAATTGAGCACCTTTCAAATCAATAGATTTCAAACCAACTTTATACTTATACAAATCCATTTTATATAAGTTCGACCACTCCCAAATCAAGTACTTAATAATATAAGGTTCTCAATTTCAAATTATTTCAATATCAATTCAGTTTCAAAATCATATATGATTTCACCAAATTTTCTTCCAAATTAAATATCTCAATTTCAAAGTTTCCAAAATAATAGGTTTAGAAAAATAATCCCAGTTTTCAAATTAACATAATTCAAGTCAACAAATTTATTTCCAAAATCACCATATAAGTACTGGTTTTAATTCCAATCTAATTTCAAAACCAAATATTTTTCTCAAAATCAATTATACTCAAAATGGTTTCCAAATTTATAATTATCCCTTTAAAACCTTTAAACTATTTATTTCTATTTGAAAATACAGGTAAATAGGCACAAGGAAGAAGTTGCAAAGAAAATTAGTCTCAAGGACAACAAGTTTGCTTTTTAGTCTGAAGGACATTTTTTAGTGTAAACTGAAAATGATAGTTACAACTATCATTCTGTAATTTAAACTAAAAGTGTCCTTCAGCCTAAAAAACAAACTTCTTGTCCCTGAGACTAATTTTTTTTGCAACTTTTTTCTTGTGCCTAAAAACCCCTTTGAAATATCCAATTTACCTTTCTGAAAACTATTACTTAAAATTTAAAAAAAAAATTCAAAAAGTTTCAAAACTAAATTCCATATTAGCATAATTCAAAATAGTCATATTCATTTATTTAACAAAAGGTTTCAAACTTAAACATACAAAACTAAACTTATATGCTTTATCAAATATTTTATCCTCTTCGAAATTTCTTAGCTTTGAAAATTTAACTTCGATTTGGAAGTGTTCGAACATTCAAAATAGTTAGGGAAATCAAATTTCCAATTCAAGAGTTGAAAATCAACAATAAATCAATAAATCAATTTCAATAGATAGGATTATACCAAATCAAACCCGAAACTCGAGGACTGAATACTAGTCTCACTTTAAATTGTTTCAAATATACATATATCTTTCGAAAATATCAAATTACTTCGAAATTTGAAATCAAAAACGATTTTACAAAATCACTCATATAGTGAAGCTATTAAAGTGGCATCTCCCCTACTTTGAAACTCGAAAATCAATGTCGATGATGCGTGCACTCATTACCGAAATTATTTTCCAGCGACATAAGTGAGTTCTGGACTTCTATTTTCTTGAAAACTTCTTTGAAATTTCTTCAAAATTATTGGAATTCATTTGAAACATTTCTTATTCGGAAAATACTTTTAAATAGAATTATTTTTTTATATTTTCCAAAATCTTAAAACCAGTTTCAAAATACCGAAATTCAATTCTCGAATTTCAAATTTTACCCTTCAGTTATAAATCATTTGTATATAAATCAATTTCTTATAAATTTCCAAAATTTCAAACCCTTTCAAAACTTTTATATATAGAATAACATTTCACTTTTATATATAGAATAAAATCATAGTTATCCAAATAATAATCTCGATATATAAAATAATTTCAAACATAACCCGATTTTCAAAGGATGATTCAAGAAAGGATTTCAAAGCAACTATAGAGATTTAAATTAAATGAACTCCAATCAATAAAATCCTGATTCGAAGGTAGACCGATCGAAGATGAGATAATTAAATTACAAAATAGAAAATGGATACACTTCTATAAATCGTGGCGACCTTAATCGGGTCAACCGTGACTTCAGGAATATAATCGATGCAGAATTCAAAAACAAATCGAGATTCGATCGCCAAAGATAGAATTCGCAATATCAAGATATAGCAGCACCATAAACCGAGGATACAGAAATCTTCGGTGAATCAATGCCAATTGTAAAGGAGTTTTCACCCCCTTTACAAAACATTCAGTGGAATTATGGGATACTTCAGAATCAAACGAATATAAATAGAAACAAACAAGGATGAATTTCGAAACCGAGGGACATTCCAAAAGTCAAAGGAAATCGAGTCAAAAAGGAAGAGATTCAACTCGAACAAAAGAGATTCTGTAAATAAATTTACCATATATGCTAAGTTTTGCCTAGAGCCATAGCTTTGAAACCAACTGTAACGACATGATATTTTCAACCATTCGCATCCGCACATGTCGGACTTGAATTGCTTAAAATATCAGATTGTTAATTGAAATTTGGCAAAACTTAACATCTACAGTAAATAAATCAATCATAGAATCACAGATACAGAGTAGGACAATGAAACGCAGCGGAATAAATGAATAGTAGTTCATGAAGCTACTATGTAAACAAAGTTAGAAATAAAATACATCAGAAAATCCCAGATGCAGTGAAGTCTCCAGTACGGGCAGATGACTTCTCTGAACCAATCGACTGAATGACTGAAAGGATAGATAGCTGGATCTTCAAGCAAAGCTCCAACTTCGAAGGTGAGGCTCAAATACTGTATCACTCAGTCTGACCCGAGCGTTAAGCAAAACACAAAACACTCGAGTCAGGATTAACATTATCTATAAATCCAACTCAAGTGAAATATCAACTAAAATATAATTAACTTAGAAGATGTTTGGGATACCCATCCTCTAAGGATCCAAGGAACTATCTACAGGGTAGAAATATACACTATAATACCGTGTTCATTACAATTTAATTTATATTTCAAAACTAAAATATCATTTTCATTTCAAATATCTCTATTTTCCAAATTAGTATATATATATATATATATATATATATATATATATATATACACACACACACACACACACACAATAATTTATGAAGTAAAGTATTTTTATTTCCTAAACCTTCACAAATCGCTTCAAAAATCAACTCGACCTTCTCGTTCAAATTTAATTAAATCAAAATTTATCAATTTCCATTCAATTTAGTTTCTGACTAAACATATTCAAATTTTATCTATTTTAAATACGGATTTGAACCACAAAATAAACCATTTAAGTTTCAATATAATTTGAAGTTAATATATTTCGGAGCTTTAAATATTCAACATTTCAAAGACTAAACTTTGATAGTTGCGTTTATCTCCCAGCTTGACTTCACTATTATATAGGTTTGAAATATTCACTTAATAAATTCAATATTATTTATATGACCTTAAATTTACATTTTCTATATATTACCTTCGATTTCTTTAGACATGAATCATCCATTAAATTTCTTAAATAAAAATTCAAGTTATAGTATCATATGTTAAAGTTTCGAATTTAATAGTTTTAAATTGATTTAGCTAAATAAAATCCTTAATAAATGACAAATTCAAATAAGTCCCAAATATATCTTCAAACCTTAGCTTATAAAATTTATTCCACAAATCTATTTTAGAATTACAAATTTAATAAATCCTTAAACATATTTCATATTTGTAAAATCAATCTTAATTAAATTATCTTAATATTAAATCTATATATATAATAACCTTTATATATAATACTTTAAATCAATATTCATTAAAACCGTATATTTCTTTTCAAGACCATAGGAATTATTTTCAAAACACTCATATAGACCACGGCGTCGATGTAAAATTTTCTATTCGATAAGTGATACGGATATTTATCATTTCAATTCGTAAGTTAAATATATGCGGGTGGATATCATTTCAACCCGTAATCCCAAATTCAATTCAAATAAAAATCGCTTGGGTTTATCATTTCAACCCATAATGAAATTCTCCTATTCTAAAATCCGTTCGGGTATGTATCATTTCAACCCATGGTGATTTCCATACTAATAGGGAACTTGCAGTGATAACAGATATGAAAATAATAATAACAACAGGCATATATCATCAAAAATAAATATAAACAATAGGATATGGTGTCATATCCCATAAGTGAACAGTTACAGATAATAGCATATATAACAATTTAAATAACTACAACATCATATTTCAATTGTCGTTTCAATTTAATTAAATTTAACAAATAAAAGAATGTTAATCGTGAGTGATTGCTCACCTTTCGAGGCTAAAGAATACAGAAAATGACATGGATATGCACACTGATACGGGCACTGAAATTTGAATTATAAATCCGAGCATGAATTTCAAAGCAAAGTAGGATTGGCACGAATTGGACGAACGAGGCTGATAATCAAGAATTCATTAATTGAATCAGAATCAATCTGATGTATACAGAAATTTTTGCTATTTTAATTAAAATCCAAATTGCATCCCTAAGAAAAATTTAAAGTCGAATCACACACACACACAGACACACAGATATATATATATATAGTAACGTTTTCGATTTTTTGTCCACGAACGCCGACATCAATACGTCCACTGTATCAACTATCGAGCAATCGAAGGCCAGAAAACCGTACCGTTAGGGTTAAAGAAGAAGAAAGAGAGAAAAAGATAGAACAGAACAGAAAGAAATAACAGAACAACATCAGAATCTCACAATTCACAGCGGAACAACATATAATAGATAAATGAATAATCTTTAAACAAAGAACTATATCAGTTATTACATTACATCATATTACATTACATCATCAGAGTGTACAACAACAAACAGCGGAAAAGAAATACTATATAATAGTAATACGCCATGCCATCCAGCTTGCCTCCAGCAACTCCTGAATATCCTGATAAACCTAACTCTTGACTGCCCGTGTGGAAATTGGTGGGCACCCAGAGTTTAGGAAGGAAAACAATAAACTCCGAGTCAGTCATGTGACTGGTGTGAGAACTAAAACAATTTATTTTTCTTTAAAATCAAAATAGAGGAATATTTTTAAAGTCAATTCGCAATGCTTTTAAAAATGAGACTACCATAAGGCCTTCCGCACACACACACAATGCAAACGCAGAATCAGAGGAGATTTCTCCTTATGATAGTCAAAGATGCTTGATACGCATTAAAAAGAAACATTTGATATTATTACTCGTGCATAGTGTAGGAAAAATTCATTTCGAGAATAAAGATATAAATCTTAGCCAACATACGACCATTATCGTATGCCAATTATAGCTACCATGTTCAATAGCAGGTTACCGCCACATTCCATGGCAGGTTCTACAACTAAAATCGTACAAGTCTCATATTGTTTCTTTGGATTTCCAACAAATGGTCAGGCCAAGGAACTTCCCATTGCCACATGGAAACGCCTCTGGAATGACGTCCCGAGAACCTAACCGGCTCTCTGCCAACACAAGGCCGGGTTACCTTTCAAACTAGGTAACAACTGACACGAATATGTCATCCCCCGATCGTAACCGATCTATCCGAGGATCCTCGATTTCCAACAACCACAAAATTTGCAGCAACAACATAGGTTAAGTATCTGGGCTCCACACCATGATACCACCTCTATCCAGAAGGAATGACATACACTAAAGGGGTGCTACCCCTTAATAACCTTGCCGCATCCTTCCTGTTTTGACCATCTCTGGGGTGTGAGGTCCAACGAAGTCTCGTCCACAAAGCCACGCTTTATGCAAAAGCTATGCTTTAGTTCAACAAATGATCAAAGTAATGATCACCAAGATAAATGATCAAACAAATGATCCTATCACAAATGATCAAACAATGATCATTCCACAACAACACTCAGCATGCCACACTACCAAATTGGGAGTATATCACTAATAACCTTCAACTACATAACCTCTGAGCTCGTACGTCTCAGAGAAGAGTGTTAAGCTAAGAGAATAAATTCTCCGCCACCAACAGAAATATATTTGAAAGAAATCAGCTTTATATCTCAATTTGTAATGTCAGACATACAATCCATACAAGTTTGTTCCGCGATCGAACAGAACCGAAGGCACTTCCAAAGAAGTCCTTGCAATCCGGATATTCACTAATCACGACCGGACTTCCCGTCACTAAGGGTGATAAAACCTCTATATCGAGATCAGCCGATGCAGAGTACTCGACGGTAATCCTTCCGTTTTCACAAATATCTGGTCTTCAACACCGGTCATCAAATGCAATCCATAACGACGTATCACATATTCGGAATGGGTTATACGACCCCAAGTTCCTTTCCCGGCTAACCCGAATAGTGAGCGCTTATTTTAAAAATAAGTGTGGCATTCAAATTCAAACAATCACAACAAATACCTATTTAAAGGTAAATATTGATAGTCGGATTATTTAACTATCAATAGGCATGCTCAACATCACCAAATTCCAAATAATTTCACAAATTATTTACTTTCCAAAATATCTTTACTAGATATATCTTTCCACACTTCAAAAATAAATCAACGTTTATTTTTAATCAAATTTCCCTTTCCATTTATAAATTCCATAGTGAATTTACATTCCAAAACATTTATGAATATACGATTTCAGTTATTCATTTTCAATTTATCTTCAAAAAGATAAATTCTCAAAACGTTTCATTTCACGTTGGAAAAACATTTCCATACTTATTTATTAATAAGTAATTCACAAATCCATTCATTTTCAACACTTGGAAAATATTCAATATACTTAAATCGAAATTAAGTATATATTTCATTCTTTAAGAAATCATTCTCTTAAGCACATTTGTTTGGGCCAAAACGAATGTTGCGTAAAACATCGTTACGACGACCCAAAATCACTAGTATAGGGATTCAAAATTAAAATAGATATATAAATCCCAATACTATACAAAATATTTCCTTTCGGAAACCATTTACTATAACAACAGTGTTGTAGTCCACCATTTCCTTCTATTTCTCGAAAACGTCTATTTCAACAACAATGTTGAAATCTATGGTTTCGATTCATAATACATTTTAAAACATCTTTAAAATAATTAACTTCATTTTATAATATTCATTTTGCCAAACATGACCATTTTATTCAATAATGTATTCGCTGTTCAAAATCGTGAATATATTTCCTTTAATAAACTTCAATATTCAATTTATCAAATTCAATTGATTTCGAATTCATAAACAATGTTTATAAATTCCATTTCTATTTATAAGCTTCGATTTATAAATCTCATTATTAACAAATTCCATTTATATCTCATTTAAATGCCAAAATTCGATTTATAAGATAATTACTTATAAATCTTCTATTTTACAAAATCTATTCATTTTATAACTTCACAATTTATAAATCTACAAATTCTGTTCACTTATGAAATCCATTTTTATTTCATTTTTAATACTTATAAAAAACTCGTTTTAATATTCCAATATTTTTAATTTATAAAATATCAATTTTATAAGCCTTTTATACACATCGTTTTTAATAATTCAAAAATCCCAATTTAAACCAATTTATAAATTAATTAACTATTTATTTCCAAAAATCTCATTTCGGTTATATTTCTCAAAAATCTTAATTTTTATAACATAAAAATTTATAACGTTTTAATTATTTAAAATGAATCAATTCAAAATTTAATAAAAACATATACTTTCGAAAATCACTTTAAAATCCCTTTTAAAACCAAAATCATTATTTTAAAACTTCAGAAATGGATCCGATGATGCAGCAGCACCAAATAGTCAATCACGACATCCAAATATCATATATCGATATGATAATCAACAAATATATATCTGTAAATAAATCAATACAGTTGAGGAATCCAGTTGGATCGCTCCAACCTGTTTCCCTGCATCCACAAACATTCGCCAATACCAATTCCGCTCCAGTACGGAATTATCGCGGTATATGGGATTTATAAATTATTATCCACTATTATGCGGCGCAATAGGGTCTCATCCGCTATATAATGCGGGAAATCAACTCCAACATATACATATGCCAATATATATATATTGTTATATATAGATATATCCTATTATATCTAATATCACAACCAAACAGAAACCAATAACTGCAATCATCATTCAACATACATTCAAGCAAATTTTAAATCTAACTATTTAAAATTAAAATCGAAACCGATTCGATTGAGTGAGAAGTTCTCACCTTGATTTCAATTACGTTTTCAGCTTTTATTTCGAATAAAATTAAACGTGCATTTAATTTTACCCGAAATTCTCACTAACTCCAAATGACTCCAATCCAATCCCATAGCGTAGTGCTCGACGATACGATTCCAACGCAACTGGTTTCGCGCGTTTTCGACCTCGTATGAAAAAGATACGAATTTTTAAAATTACACGATTTTTTTTATTCATAAATTTACAACATAAATTTCTATTTTTAAACTTCCTCACATCAGAGTCGTTGATTACATTTTGATCCCATCAGGGCGCACGTTGTTCTCTTCCACGCGCACGTTATTTCCAGTAAGGTCGAACATGAAGAAACCCATAGCTCCATAACTAGGGTTTAAATTTCGAGCCTCCACGAGTATTTCCACCACGATCAGATGCTTCCATTTTGAAGAGCATCTCGAACTCCATCTTTGGCTGCCAAGGCATGGAGCTCGGCCCCTCCTCCTTTCTCGATTTGCATGCCGAACGCGACGGCTTCCAGCTTGGTTTGCCGTTGATTTAAAGCTCCAAACACGATCGCTATCCGTTAAACTACTAGATCTCGATGCCCTCTACCATTCTCTAGTTGAAAACTTCTTGAATAGATTGACGGATTGGAAGATAATTTGAGGGGAAGGGAAGAAAATTTCGGCCATTGGTGTGTAGTAGGTGGCGGCTCTGAATGTTTTAGGGTTAGGTTTTTAGGAATTTTGCAAATTTGGGAAAAACATGGGCTTATATAGAAAAATTCTCAAACACTATTCATCCCGGATTTTCCGAACTCCAAACGAAGCGTGCCGGTTACGTTCCTAAGGTTTACTCCGCGTTCCGAACACAATGGAATGTGTTTCGGGAGCTAATTCGGTCATCTGTGCGAGTTATGGCAATAAACTTTCGATTTAAAATTAAACCGATTAAATGATTTTCTAGGCGTTTTAGCTTGCACCGGACAAACGGTAAATCCGATTGACACGAAATTTAAAACTATACAATAATATCACATTACGGATCCGATGAAACTGGTTTTGTCGAAATCCGAGACTGTTTGAAAAATGGCTATTTTAACTCGCCAAATTAATATTAAAACAATTTCGATGCGTTTCGAGCTGCCACGAACAAACGATAACTCCGATTGCTACGAAAATTGAAATCCGACAATAACAAACTATTACGAATCCAATGGAACTAGTTTCGTCCAATTCTGAGATTGTTCGAAAATTGACTAATTTCACTAGTCGATTAAATATTAAAATATTCAATTTTCACAAATAAACTTTAAATTCAATTTTAAAAGTTCTATAACATCATTCTAACTGCAATATGATAAAATAAAATTTTACAAATCATTTTCAATCATATTAAACCCAATTTTCAATTATTTCAGAAATTTCAACTATTAAATAATCGATTTAATTATCCAATTAAATCCATTATTCGAAAATAAATTATTCGACTTATAAATTCCACTTATTAAAAATTAAAATTAATTATATATTCAAGTTTAAATTATCAAAAATTTTGGGTCGTTACAATCTTCCCCCCTTAAAAGAATTTCGTCCTCGAAATTACCAAGTAAGAAAAATTTGCAGAATCCATTAACTTTCCAAAACAAACCGTTTAATTTGGATTTTACAAATCTCTTAAGTGTTTAACTTTCCCAAAATTCATAGTTAAACTTCTTACAATATCTTTACTAAGTTTCCAAATCATACTTAGTTTTAAAAAAAAATTCCAGTTTTCTCAAAAATATTCTAACGCCTTAATTTTTCGGAAAAATTCGCCAGAGTCTCCTTTGCGCAGCTCGATCCCAAAAAAAAAATGACAGTATATATATCACAAATATACATCTCATCAAGTGATGAGGCATCCCGCAGGGAAAAAAGTGTAAAAGTACGGTATGTAATCCGATATATGTACCTTATATATTATTAGCAAGCATATACGGCTAATATAGCGCGAAAGCGAGCTCCAAATGCGAAGCAAGCGCAATCCACACCTACTAAACACTCAACAACAACATGAGAAACATGCATATATGAAAATAGTATCAATATACAACATATAGCAACATAACAACTACATATGCCAACATACCAAATGCAACAAAACAACAAATGCAAATATCAACCAACTATCATCCATAACCAAATCAATATTCATTCATATTCTTTTTAATATTCAATGACTTGGTTTTCAATTTAAATCACATTTGATTCGTTAACATTGGATTTTACTAACATTCATTCTCAATTCAATTAGCTAACATTCACTAATTTAATTCACATTAGTTTACTTTCAATCCAAATCAAATTCATTTCTATTCAAGATTCACTTAACTTTCAATTTGATTTCAATGATTCATAGCCTTCCATTTCATTAATTCATTTTCATTTAACACTTAATTCATTTACCTTCTTTTTTCATACATAAACCAATAGTTTTAACATTTGAAATAAAACATATATGTTAATAAAAATCCTTATAATTTTTCCAAACAGTTTTAATTTTTACACATAGATCAAAATTTCTATTTACAAATCTAAGACCCAAACCACCCAATACGAATATCATTAAGATTTATATTTTAAAATAAGATTAATATATAAAGCTTCAACAAATTACACATTTCAAATCTCATTTATATACTACTATATACATATGGTACAAAATCCACTTCATAATACAACTATAAATTTTAAACACTTTACCTATATATATAAACTAATATATAACTACCCATACATAAACAACGGACTTATATAAAATTTTAGACAACGGACGTACGAATTACTTATATAACTTATATTCTAACTTATTTTATAAATATATGTAATATTGTAACCTGTGCAGACCGAAAGTATAAGTTAGAACGTAAACTTTATACATATAAATAGCAACTAATATAACTTTAAATATTTTATTTTATATTTTTTTTGCGAAAGCAACTAGTCTACACTAAAACACATATACACCCTTAACTTTTATGCAAACATGCATGCCAACTGAAATGAAAACTTATATATTAGAAAACTAACTCCATACATAAATGTATGTAAAGTATATAGATATATAAGGCCATAAAGATATATCTATAATTATTATAACTTTATATAAATATATGTCATATACGAACTTAGGAAAATAAACAACTTCAAAAATCCTATACAACTTCCATAATAATAAAATGTAAATTGACTTTTAAATAAAAGTTATAAACCTATTTATTATAAAACTATATATATATATATATATATATATATATATATATATATATATATATATATATATAATAACGGATTTACAAAACTTATAAAATAAATCATACAATATGGTTTGTAAAAATACATATATGGACTCAATGTTAAAAAAAATGAATATAAATCTACTTGCCAAATATGCAGACTCCATTTGCAGATCCAACACAACTCACACATATTAAATATGCATATACTTCTAGAAACAAAACAAACTTTTCAAAAAAAATGTAAACCATGTTTGGTATATATATATATGTATTCAAATCCAACAACTTTATATAAACCACTATATGTATGAATCTTATATTTTTATACCACTATCAATATATCATAACTATACTCCATATAAACAAATTTTGAAGCATGTTGTTTTGACAACATTTTTGACGATTAAAAATTACTGTTATTTTAACGTCAGTAACCGTTAATTTAAAGTGAATTTTTAAGCGGTTATCCCGCAATGCTGATTTGGTATTCGTTTTTACGGTATTTTGTGATACGCAATTTTCTCGTCTAAATTGCTATGGTTGTTGCTGTTTTGATCATGTGTCTAAATATCGTTTTAAAATAAAATTATTTTCAAAAATTTTACAGTTTACGTTTTCAAAAGAATGAGGAATCGATTTAAACGCTTTCAGTGAAATTTAGCACTATGAACCCTTACTTTTACTCATTTGGTTAATTCCGGACTTGTCCGTTTGAGAATGTAAAATGTTATTTTTATAAAATACACAATTTTGCACTTTCAAGAAAACGATAAAGAGAGTTAAACAATTTAGCAAAAGTGCGGAGTATAGAACCATACTTTTGCTTTTTCGGTTAATTCCGGACTCGTTAATGGAAATATTTGTTGTTTGATGATTTCGATGATTTTATTTGGCTTTCGAGCCACTCTGCTGGACCTTCAGGTCATGTGTTGGACTTCGGGTCAGTACCAGTACTAAACCTTCGGGTCATTTGTTAGGCGCCAAAAATATAGTACTTGGTAGGCTTCGGCCATATGAGATGCACGTGCGACGTATCCAAAACTCACCGTCTGCTGGGATCGATCCATCTTTTATGTTGATTTTCTAGTTATCTTATTTTGATTTCTAGATTTTATGAATGCTGATTTTCTAGTTATCCTGACCGATTTCTAGAATTTTGTGTATTGCTGTTTCGAATTCAATTGTGAATTTGGAAATTTATTTTGATGATGTTTAATGGGATTTTTTCCTTTAAACTATGTTGATTAATATGTTGTATAGTCTCTTCCGAGATTATAATTCTGAGTATAGTCTCATCCGAGATTATAAATTTGCGTATTACCGTTTTGAATTCAATTGGGAATTTAAAAGCTGATTTTGATGGAGTTTAAATTGAAATTTCTTCATTTAAACTATGGTGATTATTTATGCTGAATAGTCTCATTCGAGATTATTGATTTTGGTGGAGTTTAATGAGTTGAATTTGATGGAGTTTGATGTGATTTCTTCATTTAATCTATGTTGATTTCTTAGGATGAATAGTCTCATTCGAGACTATTATTATTTTGCTTGTTGTTGTTTATGATGCATTCACTTCTAAGAATAAATTAGACTGATCCGTTTATTATTTTCTTTTAAATAATACTCGGGTCAGACCGAGTTATTTCAGGATAGTCGCTATCTCTGATTCAATAGCAGCTTCAGCTTTTGGGATTTCACTCCATCTTTTGCCTAGTCTTCGAGGTGTTCCTTTTTGGTGCATTAATTCTCGTCTTATGTTCGTTATTGACATGTATATGTGTATTTGGTTCAAATGAGTGATCGATTGTTGTAGCATGTACTCCAGACTTGTCTTCCGCTATATATATATATATATATCTGATATTTCTGTTTCGATGAGATTATGCCTATTTGAGTTATTGTTATTATAAGTTGTTCTGATTTGTTATTAGCCACCGTAGTTTCGTTTTAGGTTTGGATTGAATATATCTTCGGGAGTAATTTATACAACTCCTATCGATGTAATCAATACTCATCTAAGGCATAACTTACGGATGGTCACTTCTAGCAAGCCTTATTCTTCTCATTAGCAAACGTTATTCCTTATAATAATCTTTGTTATTGTGAGCATAGAGGTGGGGTGTCACAGGGTTTAAGTTTTTTTTTTAAGTCGACAGTTTTTTTTTTGTTTTAAAGAAAGAAGGGTTTGCTGGAGAACTTTGGGGGGATGCGTTCGGGTATTTTCGAATTTGGCTCGAAGCCGTGCTCGGAGTAGACGGGTCTGGGCCTTGGTTATAATATTTTTTAAAAAGAGAAAGAAAAAAAACGGGAACTTTGTTTCTTGGTTTTAAAGGAAAAAAAACAACTACAACCAGGTTTTAAAATATGTATCTGGTTTTCAAAGGCAATAAGAAATGAAGTTTGAATGCAAATGTGTTTTGAAATTAAATTGTCTTGATTTGGGAAATTTAGTATCAGGTGATTATTCAATTCTCAAGTTCTTTTCAAAATAAATTACTTCAGGTCAATTAAGTTTTTAAATAGTTAAACTATATAAACTTTAATTTAAAAGTTATTTTTAATAAACTAAATATTATAATTAACTAAAAGATGAAATGTTTTTTGGTTGTATGAAACATATATTTAATTTAAAGATTTATTGTTGAATAAACGTAATTAAAGAATAACAAATTAATAAAAGTATTTAAAGATAATTATTATTAAAGGATAATCACTTAGTTTAGGTAATTAATCATTAATCAAAGTTAACTTATCAAATGATAATTAAATTATGTGATTTAGGATAATCAATAATTATTATTATTAAAAGATAATTAATTAAATGATAATTAATCAAATAGTGATTAATTTAGGTAATTAATTTTAGGATAATTAATTAAATTAAAGTTTAATTAATTAATGAAGAATGATAATTAATTGAGAATAAATGGTAATAAATTAATCGAGGGTTAATTCATAAATTAAAGATAATTAATTAAATGGTGGATTAAATAATTAAAGGTTAATTATTTAATAATTAAAGTTGATAAATTATAATTAAAGGTTAATTAATTCATCACTAAAGGTTAATTAGATAAATGATTAAAGAGTAATCAATCAAAATGATTTTTTATTCATTAATATTAATTGACCAGGATTAGTAATCCATAAGTAGTTAATCTGATTTGAATTAATCAGACAATTAACTGATTTTACTTATGGATGTTTGGATTCGATTTGATGATTGAATTATTTGATATCCCTAATTGTGATGCTCTGTTTTGATTTGAGCTATGTTTACTGTGATTTATTATCTTTGATATATGTATCTGTGATTTGTGAAGAAAAGATAAGCGTTATGGTTCATACCGCTTACCAAATATAAGCGTTATAATTTATATCGCTTATCAAATATATTGTCGTATTTGAATCTGTGTTGATTGATGATGTTGCACTTTTATTGTGTAAAACGCCTGGACCACACTTATACACACACAAATATGGATTGCACGTGGAAACGGGTTAAGTCACAGATTTTGAAACAGTTTAAAGATTGAATTCTGAATCCAAAATAGTTTTGGAATTAGAACTGAAAGCTTTTGAAAATAAATTTCAAAAATAAAATTTATTTTAAATAACTCGATGGACTTTTGAAATTTAAATAATTTGATTTAAATTTGAATTCAATATTTGAAATTGAACTCCATGAGTTGGGAACTAGGGTTTAAAAAGGTTACTCAACTTATAAATGTGTTATATGGGTTTTAAACCATTTTATTTTTAAAAGTATTGTTTTTGGAAATTCGAATTTAAACCAAGCTCATACTTGAATGACTTTAACTTATGTAAATGTAAATCAACTTTTCCCAAAATGAAACTTGTGTGTTTTCAAAAAAAAAAAAGCTTTCACATAAGAAATGAACTTACAAATTTGTGTTAAATGGATTTCGAGTCTAAAATTATGGTTTTCCAAGTTACAAATAAATCGTTGGAAACGTGTTTTAAAAGCTATAAAATAAATCTTTAATTTAAAGATTTAAATGAGTTAATCCAATTGAAATGGAAATTTTTTTGAAATATATAAATGGGTCTTTGTGAAACTGGTGAACTTTGTGAAACGAATCTTTTTGTCAAAGACTTAAATGGTAATTTGTTTAACCATTTAAAAGAAGAGTTTTGGATTTTTATAAGTTGCGACTTAACTAAAATCCTATATCCATATGTTTTTAAATATTGCGCCCATTATTCGAATTAGCCGGAAAAGGACTTGTGTCATATAGCCCATTCCGAATAATGATACGTCGTTATGGATAGCATTTGAAGACCGGTGGTGAAGATCGGGTATTTTCGAGAACGAAAGGATAACCCGTCGATTGTCTCTGTACTGAGTCGTGTCGGTATAGAGATTTCCTAAGTGATGGGAAGTCCGATCGGATTGTGAATACCCGGATTTGTAAGGGCTTCTTTGGAAGTGCCTCCGGTTCTGTTCGAACCCGGAACAGACTTGTATGGTTGTATATCTGACACTACACTTTGAGATATTAAACAGATCTCTATCAAATACATTTCTGCTTGGTGGCGGAGAATTTATTCTCTTAGCTTAACACCATTCTTTGAGACGTACGAGCTTAGAGGTTATATAGTTGATATTTATCAGTGATATACTCCCAAATTTGGTAGTGTGGCATGCTGAGTGCTGCTATGTATCATTTGTGATCAAAGCATGGCTTTTGTATAACGCGTAGTTTTGTGGACGAGACTGCATCAGGACCTCACACCCACGAAATGGTCGAAACAGGAAATATGCGGTAAGGTTATAAGGGTCGCGCGCCCTTTAGTGTTTGTCATTCCCTTTTGGAAAAGGGTGGTATCATGGAATGGAGCCCAGATACTTACTCATGTGGATACTGCAAATCTATTACTTTGCGATTGCTTTGTGGTTGTTGGATTAGAGGTACCTCGGACAAAGGTCCCAAAGGACCGGGGGATGGCACGCTCGTTTCGTAGTTACCTAGTTACAGAGGTAACCTGACCTTGTGTTGGCGGAGATCCGGTTAGGTTCTCAGAACGTCCCGCCAGAGGCGATCCCATGGACAGTACGAAGTTCTTTAGCCTGACCATTTGTTGGAAAATCCAATCTTCAATACGTGCCTTGTACGGTTTTAGTTGTAGAACCTGCCATTTAACATGGCAGCTATAGTAGGCATAATATCATGGTACCTATGCTGGCTAGGATTCATATTATACTTTCGAAATGGTTTTCCTACGCTATGCACTAGTAATAATATCAAAGAATTTTTCTCGTAGTAAGAATGTTTGACTATAATAATGAGAAATCTCCCCCATGTGTGCGTTTGAATTGTGTGTGTGCCGGGAGGCCTTATGTTAGTTTCATTTTCCAAAAGCATTGCGGATTTTCAAATTTAAATTCTTTGCTTGTTTTTAAAAGACCAAATATTTTTCTTTGCTCATACCAGTCTCACGACTGACCTGGAGTTTATTGTTCCTTTCCTAAACTCTGGGTGCCCACTATTTTTCCACACGGGCAGTCTAGATTTGGGTTTTTCAGATAATCAATAGTAGGTGTAGATTCGATAGCTTTCCTAGGATTTGGCATTCGTTTTCGAACGAGACCTGCTTATCTTTGTGCATCGTGATTGGGAGTTCGAGCTATGGCTGGATTGGTGTTTTGAAGATGGAGTTCTTTCTTGAAGACTATGTTGGAGATTTTGTTCTGCTGCTGGTGTTATCATTTCTTTCCGCTGCTATTATCTTGTATCAGACCTCTGACGTATATTGATATTCATTGTATCATTCTGTTGTATCATATTGTATCAGATATTGTATCAATGTTGTATATTGATATTTGCTATTCATTTCTTCCGTTGTGTTGTACTTAATGTGTAATAAGCTCCGGCATGAGTCGAATTTCAACGTTTAAATCCGCGGCATTTAAGTACAAGTGGAGTACGGATGTCGATTTTCGAACGCTGGAATTTGGATCATGACATTTTGGTATCAGAGCCGAGGGTTAAAATTTTAGCTCAGGAGTATAACACATTAAAAAGCTCATTAGAGATAGGGTGAAGTATACCCTAGAATGAGTATAATTCCTAAGATATCCGTTCGAATGTCTCAGTAAATTCTCTTACTATCCACTGATAGTGAGTATGAGTGCGAGAAGAGGACGAGATAGGGGCCAGGGGGAGTACCACTACAAATGGTCAATACCCTGCAATAGCGGAAGCAACTTTCTCTATCAATCTCCTTTGATTCGATGCCAAAAAATTCTTTTGATATCTTCGTGGCTGCTCCAAGAAGAAGCTTCAGTGTGATGGTGGCCCTACAAATCGTTGTAGAAAATCCTTACTTCGTATCTTCATCCGTTTCTTATCAGCTTTTCGTTCTAAACTCTAAGGAATTTGAAAATTTAAATTAAATAAACAGGAAAATAGACACAAGGAAGAAGTTGCAAAAAAATTCAGTCTCAAGGACAACAAGTTTGCTTTTTAGTCTGAAGGACACTTTCTAGTTTAAGCAGAAAATGATAGTTACAACTATCATTCTGTGATTTACACTAGAAAGTGTCCTTCCGCCTAAAAAACAAACTTGTTGTCCCTGTGACTAAATTTTTCTTCAACTTTTTTCTTGAGCCTAAAAACCCCTTAAATAAATTGGAAATTTTAAATTTAATAAATTGGTTAATAGAATATGAGGCTAAATTGAATCGTATCAATAAAACGATATCGGTTAAAATCAAATTTGAAATCCTATTGTAATTTCTTGTGTATCTCAAAGTTCGAAGAGGGACAAGTTATATATACTTTGGGGTATTCCAACCCGAATTTGGAATCTATATCTAGTGTGTGAGAATTATGGAAGATTAATTCTATCCATCTATTCTCTAGGATCCGATATATTCTACGAACGATTAGTTATCCCTTCTAACTAATCAATGCCCTTGCATATTCATAGACTGGTGGACCCAAATATCTTGTGTAATATTGTATGCGTTTGTTCTCATATTATTGATATTCTGATTTGGTAAACCAAGTGCAGAATAAATATTTCGATCTGATTTGATCAATCGTTTCTTTATCTATCATCTATTCTTTCTCGTCTCCCTAGCAAATTTCGAGGACGAAATTTTTTTTCAAGGGGGAATCTGTAACATTCCTGAAAATTTACCAAATTTAATTTGGCAATTAAATTAATTTTTGAATATAAATTGTGAATTAATCTAGGATAAATAAATAAATTTTGGTTATAAATAGAAATATAATTTGAAATTTGGGCATAAATACCCTTATAAATAATATTGGATTTAGGAAAAAAATAAATATATTGGGAATAAATGGAAATTTAATATAAAAATATAGGGGTAGGTACTTACAAATAAATATTGAATTTCAAAATAAAATGTATTAAGAATAAAATAGAAATTAAAAGCTTGAGATTAATAAAAAAAAGTTAATGATAGTGTTTTCTAAATTTTTAATTATATTAATATCTGAAAGAAGTAATAGATTTCAAAAGATTGTGATTTAAATTCTCTTATATAAATAAATGTAACTATTGTTAATATGAATCAAATTTTTTAAATCCTTCTTTTCTTTTTATAAAGTTGTACAAAAATAAATTTTAAATAAATGTATGAACTAAAATAAAGACAAGGGACTTTAACATAATTTTATAAATGAAAATGAAAAGATGGTTTTAAACATTTTTAAAGGAAAAAATATAGAAGGAATATAATATAAAATTTATTTTTTTTAAAATTCTTTATCTTTGTATAATCACAAATGTAAACATACATAAAAAGGGATGAGTAGAGAAACCAAGATGCATAGGTTTCATAATCAATTTTTTTTACACATGGTATTCAAATTACTTAATTTAATAAAATAATGGAATTTAAAATTATGAAAACTTTTTAGTTTCCCATATGAGATTATTAAATATCTCAGCAAATCTGAAGCACGGTAGAGGGAAGATTGAGTATCTTATATCTCAACTTCCAAAGAAGAGAAAAAATCAAAAAAAAAAAAAAATATTGCCATTCTCTTCTCAAAAATCTGAAAACAAATTCAGCAATCGAACAGAAAGATCAAAACCAAACTGAATTCTGGAAAATCAGCATGCAAGTTAATTTTTTCATATCTTTAGCCTACATTTCTACCTGCATGCACTCTGAAATTCCTGAGGCAATCAAAGCAAGTTCAGTTCAAACTTCTGAAGCATCTCAACATCGAGCCCAGCTTCAGGAAGATCAAAGGATTAATGCATAATCAAACAACAATATTTTCAACAAATGCAAGTTCAACTCCAAAGAGAAATCAAAAGTAAACCTGGAAACAGAATTTCAGAACAAAGAAGAAAATTTGAAATCTGGAAACCTGGAAGAAACAAGTTTCTCTGGAAAAAAAAGGAATGAAGGCAAGTAAATTTCTTCCTCTAAAAAATTTGAATTTAATATTGTTGATCAGTAACAAAACAAACGATTTAAGCAATTTTATCAATCAGTTACAGAAGGAAATTTCAAAGCAAGTGAAAAACCTGAAGTCTGCAACTTGGAAAATAAAACAAGGTTGAAGCTTTAAAACAAATTCAAAACTGTAAGTAAATCGATTATTTTGTTTGTTATTGATTAAGTAAGTAACAAATACAATAGGAAATTTAAAAAAAGTTTTGTATTAATAAACTTTTGCAGATAAAAGCTTCAAAAGATTAAAGAAGAAACAAAAAAAATAAAAGTTTCCAGGCAAAACGTTTTCACTGGCTCCTCTGTTAACATATTTCAGGAGCAACTTTATTTTTTAAAACCAATCTTTGAATCCACTGCCTGTGAATCTGTGAGCAAATCATTTAGACCTGTTTTATATTTTGGTGCTTGGATCTATACTGGAAGTTATGAAGTATTTACGATTGTGTGAAAAATGGCTGCATGTTTTATATAGATAAGTAGTTGTGTGTACAGGCATGTGCAAGGGTGCTGGTGGTCCAAGGCGATGGCTTGAGCAGTTTTTCGGTTGGTTGGGTTCCTGTGAAAAAGCACGATTTTAGTCAAATTTTGAATTGCGTCGCGATTACAAATTTGGGTGGCGATGTTCGTCGGCATGGTCGATGGCGATTGGTGGGTGGTTGCGGCGGTGATCAATGATGGTCAGGTTGCTGTGCAAGGTGCACGTGTGCACTAATGTCAGTAGTGTTAATTTGGGGAAGAAGAAGGAATTCTCGGGGTTGGGCTCGAGATTTACGTGCGTTAGCTCGAGGAAGATTGATCTGGGTTTAAGTTTTTTTTTTAAGTCAACAGTTTTTTTTCGTTTTAAAGAAAGAAGGGTTTGCTCGAGAACTTTCGGGGGATGCGTTCGGGTATTTTCGAATTTGGCTCGAAGCCGTGCTCGGAGTAGACGGGTCTGGGCCCTAGTTATAAATTTTTTTAAAAAAACAGAAAGAAAAAAAAATGGAACTTTGTTTCCAGGTTTTAAAGAAAAAGAAAAAGAAAGTACAACCAGGTTTTAAAATATGTATCAGGTTTTCAAAGGCAATAAGAAATGAAGTTTGAATGCAAATGTGTTTTGAAATTAAATTGTCTTGATTTGGGAAGTTTAGTATCGGGTGATTATTTAATTCTCAAGTTGTTTTCAAAATAAATTAGTTCAGTTCAATTAAGTTTTTAAATAGTTAATCTATATAACCTTTAATTTAAAAGTTATTTTAAATAAACTAAATATTGTAATTAATTAAAAGATGAATTTTTTTTTGTTATATGAAACATATATTTAATTTAAAGATTTATTGATGAATAAAAGTAATTAAAGAATAACAAATTAATAAAAGTATTTAAAGATAATTATTATTAAAGGATAATCACTTAATTTAGGCAATTTAATCATTGATCAAAGTTAACTTATCAAGTGATAATTAAATTATGTGATTAAGGATAATCAATAATAATTATTATTAAAAGATAATTAATTAAATGATAATTAATCAAATAGCGATTAATTTAGGTAATTAATTTAAGGATAATTAACTAATTTAGAGTTTAATTAATTAATGAAGAATGATAATTAATTGGGAATAAATGGTAATTAATTAATTAAGGGTTAATTAATAAATTAAAGATAATTAATTAAATGGTGGATTAAATAATTAAAGGTTAATTATTTAATAATTAAAGTTGATAAATTATAATTAAAGGTTAATTAATTCTTCACTAAAGGTTAATTAGATAAATGATTAAAGAGTAATCAATCAAAATGATTTGTAATTCATTAATATTAATTAACCGGGATTAGTAACCCGTAAGTTGTTAATCTGATTTGAATTAATCAGACAATTAACTGATTTTACTTGTGGATGTTTAGATTCGATCTGATGATTGATTTTTTGATATCCCTGATTGTGATGCTCTGTTTTGATTTGAGCTATGTTTACTGTGATTTATTATCTGTGATATATACATACCTGTGATTTGTGAATCAAAGATAAGCGTTATGGTTCATACCGCTTATCAAATATAAGTGTTATATTTTATACCGCTTATCAAATATATTGCTATATTTGAATCTGTGCTGATTGATGATGTTGCACTTTTATTGTGTAAAACCCTTGGACCACACATATACTAACACAAATATGGATTGCATGTGGAAACGGGATAAGTCACAGATTTTGAAATAGTTTCAAGATTGAATTCTGGATCCAAAATAGTTTTGGAATTAGAATTGAAAGCTTTTGAAAATAAATTTCAAAAATAAAAGTTATTTTAAACAACTTGATGGAGTTTTCAAATTTAAATAATTTGATTTAAATTTGGATTCAATATTTGGAATTGAACTCCATGATTTGGGAACTAGGGTTTAAAAAGGTTACTCAACTTATAAATGTGTTATATGGGTTTTAAACCATTTTTTTTAAAAGTATTGTTTTTGGAAATTCGACTTTAAACCAAGCTCATACTTGAATGCCTTTAACTTATGTAAATGTAAATCAGCTTTTCCCAAAACGAAACCTATGTGCTTTCAAAAAAAAAAAAGCTTTCACATAAGAAATGAACTTCCAAATTTGTGTTAAAAGGATTTCAAGTCTAAAATGATGGTTTCCCAAGTTACAAATAAATCGTTGGCAACGTGTTTTGAAAGCTATAAATTAAATCTTTAATTTAAAGATTTAAATGGGTTAATCCAATTGAAATGGAAATTGTTTTGAAATCTTTAAATGAGTCTTTGTGAAACTGGGTGAACTTTGTGAAACGAATCTTTTTGTTAAAGATTTAAATTGTAATTTGTTTAGCCATTTAAAAGAAGAGTTTTCGATTTTTAGAAGTTGTGACTTAACTAAAATCCCATATCCATATGTTTTTAAATATTGCGCTCATTATTCGAATTAGCTGGGAAAGGACCTTGTGTCATAGAGCCCATTCCGAATAATGATACGTCGTTATGGATAGCATTTGAAGACCGGGTATTTTCTAGAACGAAAGGATAAGCCGTCGATTGTCTCTGCACTGAGTAGCGCCGGTATAGAGATTTCTTAAGTGATGGGAAGTCCGATCGGGATTGTGAATACCCGGATTTGCAAGGGCTTCTTCGAAAGTGCCTCCGGTTCTGTTCGAACCCGAAACAGACTTGTATGGTTGTATTCTGATATTACACTTTGAGATATTAAACTGATCTCTATCGAATACATTTCTGCTTAGTGGCGGAGAATTTATTCTCTTAGCTTAACACCCTTCTCTGAGACATACGAGCTCAGAGGTTATGTAGTTGATATTTATCAGTGACATACTCCCAAATTTGGTAGTGTGGCATGCTGAGTGCTGCTGTTTATCATTTGTGATCAAAGCATGGCTTTTGTATACAGCGTAGCTTTGTGGACGAGACTGCACTAGGACCTCACACCCCGGAAATGGTCGAAACAGGAAAGATGCGGCAAGGTTATGAGAGTCGCGCCGTTTAGGGTTTGTCTTTCCCTTCTGGAAATGGGTGGTATCATGGTATGGAGCCCAGATACTTGCTCATGTGGATACTGCAGATCTATTACTTTGTGATTGCTTTGTGGTTGTTGGATTAGGGTACCTCGGATAAAGGTCTCAAAGGACCGGGGGATGGTACGCTCGTGTAGTAGTTACCTAGTTATAGAGGTAAGCAGGCCTTGTATTGGCAGAGATCCGGTTAGGTTCTCGGGACGTCCCGCCAGCGGCGATCCCATGGACAGTAGAAAGTTTCTTAGCCTGACCATTTGTTGGAAAATCCAATCTTCAATACGTGCCTTGTACGGTTTTAGTTGTAGAACCTGCCATTTAACATGGCAGCTATAGTAGGCATAATATCATGGTACTATGCTGGCTAGGATTCATATTATTATACTTTTGAAATGGTTTTCCTACACTATGCACTAGTAATAATATCAAAGAATTTTTCTCGTAGTAAGCATGTTTGACTATCATAAGGAGAAATCTCCTCCATGTGTGCGTTTGCATTGTGTGTGTGCCGGGAGGCCTTACGGTAGTTTCATTTTCCAAAAGCATTGCGGATTTTCAAATTTAAATTCTTTGCTTGTTTTTAAAAGACAAAATGTTTTTGTTTGCTCATACCAGTCCCACGACTGACCTGGAGTTTATTGTTCCTTTCCTAAACTCTGGGTACCCATTATTTTCCCGCACGGGCAGTCTAGAATTAGGTTTTTCAGATAATCAATAGTTAGGTGTAGATTCGATAGCTTTCCTAGGATTTGGCAATCGTTTTCGGACGAGACCTGCTTATCTTTGTGCATTGTGATTGGGAGTTTGAGCTATGGCTGGATTGGTGTTTTGAAGATGGAGTTCTTTCTTGAAGACTATATTCGAGATTTTGTTCCGCTGCTAGTGTTATCATTTCTTTCCGCTGCTATTATCTTGTATCATACCTCTGATGTATATTGATATTCATTGTATCATATTGTATCAAATATTGTATCAATGTTGTATATTGATATTTGCTGTTCATTTCTTCCGATGTATTGTACTTAATGTGTTATAAGCTCTGGTACGAGTCGAATTTCAACGTTAGAATCTGCGGCATTCAAGTACAAGTGGAGTACGGATGTCGATTTTCGAACGCTGGAATTTGGATCGTGACAGGTATTCGGTTTAAAGTTACTTTATCGCTCATACACTAGAATTTCATTGCGTTCATCATAAACATTATTGATGTATACAAGATGGTCCTTTGGTTCTGCCACCAACTGCTCGTATAGCAGCCGAAAGGCCAAGGTCTACATAAATTAATGGGACCATTGATGAGATGCAGCTTTCAAGGGAAAATAGGTGCAGTAGGTGAGGAGTTCTCGGACATAAGAGGAGTCTTTGTACTTCAAAAACTTAGTTTTTTTAGTCACTCTCTATTTGTTTATGTTTTGTAAAAGAATTGTTATACTTCATCATACGTTGTTGTTAATATTGTTCATGTTTGTGTGTGTTGTAAGGACACCCAATTACCAATCAGTAATATGCATTAACATGAATTAATCATACAACCTACGATACAACACAATAACACAACAATGTGTGATACACACAACCTACTATAACTTACAATACAACTTACGTACAATGTACAACCAAACACCATACATTACTCATTAGGATTTCTCTGTAGTTTTGACTCTAGGTTTGCATATTTTTGTATTAGTAATAATTCTACACTCTTAAACGTGAATTTTCTTCCAGCATCTCAAGTGCATACTCATGATCTCTATGACACATTGGAGGATCAATCCACTCGGTATAACCGCAACAACTAAATGATCATGGTAGTTGTCTACTCGACGTATACCGTGCACAAACGTAGTACCTACAACCTGTGTTGATTTCAATTTTTTTAGTCAATCACTTCACACTTGCTATTACGGTGACATAATTTATGTTGGGAGGGGGGCTCCCTAACTGAAAGTGCTTTACCTTGATTTTTCCAACTACCACCATGTATTGCGACGAAATGTGCTTGCTTCTCGCCATGTACATGATCGGGTTGTTCAAAAGCCCCTCTCGCTTCCTTGTGAACTTCTTTACCTAGCCTTTGATGATTGACTTCACCATCCGCCACGTTTGCATTGGATTCAAACGCATCCATGCATGACATTAAAGTCTCATCATCAATTTTCCATTGTCCCATTTCCAGCAATGGTTAATAAAATATGTTTTAAGAAATGCAAAGAAAGTGAAAAGGAATGAAAAGCAATGAAAATTAATTAAAGCAAAAATTGGTTTAATTTTGAAGATTACCTTCGATTACTAACAATCTGCAAAAAATCACAATTTTGATAAGGGATGATGTAGGATTTTGGAAAGGAATGAAATTGCGCCTTAGGTATGGCTTGCAGGTTTCAAAACAGAAAGCTGTCAAAAATAATACAACATATACCCTCCGCCAAAAAAAATTCCGAACGGTCAAATTCCAAAATTCTAACATTAAACTTGTAACGACCCAAAATTTTAGTCATTTGAAATTCGAATATTTAATTGATTTTAAATATTCACAATTAGATTTTATAAGTTGAATAACTTATATTTGAAATATAAGGATTTAATTGGATAATTAAATTATTAATTTAATATCTAAAATTGTAGAAATAATTTGAATTTGAATTTAATGTGAATGAAAATGATTTATAAAGCTGAATTAAATTCTATTTGAATTAGAATGTTGTTAGAGAACTTTTAAAATTGAATTAAAAGTTAATTTATGGAAATCGAATATTTTAATATTTAATTAACTCGTAAAAATTGTAATTTTTCGAATAGTCTCGGATTTCATCGAAACCAGTTCATTGGTTCCGTAGTGTAATATTATTATAAGATTTCAAATTTTGTGTCAATCGGATTTAAGGTTTAGTTAGGGCAAGCTAAAACACATAGAAATTCGTTTAAGTGAAATTTTAATTTAAATAAGTCGATTCGAAAATGTCTTCCAAATACGATCGAATTGGCACTCGTTATATATTCCATTGTGTTCGAAATAGGGGTAAAATATTAGAAACGCTAGGCGGCACGCTTCGCTTGGAGTTTGAAAAAATTTCGGATGGATAGTGCCCATAAATTTTTTATTAATGGCCACCTTTTTTTCCATTTGCAAAAGAAACCCTAGCAAGGGCTACAACCACCACCTTCCTTTCGATGGCCGAAAACTTTCAATTCTTCTCTCCTCGATTTCTTCTAATCTATTAACTATAACGAAAACCCTTCTACATGAAAAATGTAGAGCACGACAAGTTCTACAAGATCAACGATAATGATTGAAAATAACGTGGTGGATCATCGACAAAGTGCTCGCGCTTGTATGATGTTTCAGAATGTTTTTCGAAGTGATGGCAAGGCTGAAGGGGTGCAGTCCTTGGCCGATGGTGGCATGCGTGAGGGATTGACATTTGGTGGTGGTTGATTGTCGGCTAGTGGTCGTATGGAGAAGTAGCATCGAAGTTTCGATTGGCGTGATAGTTTCAAACAAGTTTGAATGAACCTGGGGAAGAAGGTGAATTTGTGTCCTTGATTAGGAAGAAGCTAGATCAACGGCTAGAAAAAAAGGTTTTAAAAAAATTGAAATTGAATTATATAATAATTCGTATGAACTTCTAAATGCTGTAACTTTGTCATACTAGATCCGTTTTTGACAAAACGAATTGCATTGGGTCCGTATTGACGAGTATTACATTCTAGAGCTAGTTTGGAGTTGATTGGAGATAGTGTAAATTTTGGGTAAAAATAAATGCTCGCTTAATTTTATTCGGAATAAAACACTATAACTGCTATTGGAACCAAAGTGAGTACAACTCACTCTTTCTGACTCGCTGATATTTTTATATTAGTGAGAATAAATTTATTTTATGCTGATTGATGATTGTTTGGATGTGATATGATATATTATCAATATATTGATTGGTATTTGGATATATTCTTGCCAATTGGAGAAGATGAGACCCAATGCGTCCCAGTGTATGAGCGGATGACTATTTGTACACATATCTGCCTCGAAGCGGACATTGTACACATATTCTCATATGTATATTTGTTGCAAGGGACAGGTTGGAGGGACCCAACTGGATTCCTCACCAGTATTGGTTTTATTTACAAATATTGTGATACATATTGTTATCATGTGATATATGATGATTTGGATGTCGTGATTGATGTATTTAGTGCTGTTGCAGCACTGGGCCTATTTAACTTTAAAATTGTTAAAGAGATGATTTCAAATTATATAGGATTTTCAAGTGATTTTGGAAATATACGTTTTATTGGATTTTGAATCGTTAAGGAAATAATTGATTTTAAATAAATAAATGGTATAATTTTTATGTATCAATGGAAAAACTCGGATTTCAAATTTCGAACACAATGGAACGTCTTCCGGAGCCTAATTCAGTCATATATGGAAGATAGCTTTTTGAATCGAGTCTAAATATTAAATTACCGATTTAAATTTTCAATGCGTTTCTCACCCGTACGAGCAAATGGTTACCCCAAAAATTACGTAATCTGAAATCCGATAATAATTCATTACTACGGATCCAATGGAACTAGTCTCGCCGCATTTCGAGACTGGACCCCGAAAGGCTATTTTAACTCGCCGTTTAATTCGAGCGATTTGCAAAATCATCGAAATCACTTAAAATTTCATTTTTAAAGCTTTGCTAACTCAAGTAAAATCATATAGAGTTTATATTCACATTAGAAATCATTCTAATTCATTTTAAACCAAAATCTGATTATTTGCATTGTTATATTAAATCCCTTTATTAGATTAATATAAAATTCCAAATTTTTTACGTAACGACTTTGGATTCCCTCCAAAGGTCCAATATTATAATTCAAATTCAACTAGACTTTAAATAATTTTTAGAAACCATTTTAATATCTATTTTCACCAGATTTACAAACTACCCCAATTCCAAATAAAATATTATTATCCAAATCCAATTGAATTGCCATATTTGAAATTTTGCTAATCTTAATGATTTAACCAAATTTTTCTTATTTCAAATCAAATTATAATTCACATTGAACATTTAAAATGAATTAAATGTTCAAAATTTAAGGACCAAAATTCTGGGTCGTTACAATTTAACTATACACATTCCACCCTTTGACCTGTTTAGATTTTAGAAAATAGTTTTAAAGTAGTTAAATAGTTAAAAAGTTTAATGGAAAATAGTTTAAGTAATAAGATGGTTTATATAGTAAAATAGTTGGGAAAACTAAAATAGTTTGAATATTTAAAGAAAACGGCTTTGAAATAGTTTACACTAAAATAATTTATTTAAAAATAGTTTCCAATTCCAAAATTTCCAACCCAAATCAATTCCCATTTCGATTTACTCGATTTAATTCCGACTTCAAGTCGAATTTTCATTTCAATTCCAAATTAATTTAAATTCAAATCCCAAATTAATTTCACTTCCAATTTCAAATTAATTTAAATTCCAATCTCAAATTTAAACCTTTTCGATTTGTATCAATTATGAGTTTGATTTTCAAAATATCGATTCAAAGCACTTAAATCAAATTTTCGTTCAATATTCAATTTAAAATCCAAATCTTCATATATGATTAAATTTCGAGCTGAATTTAAAAATATCATTTTATATCACCTTTTCTTAGAAATATTTAAAGTTCGAATAAAATCCCAATCTTTTAAAACAAATAAATTTTTCCGAAATTCGCATCATATTTCGTTTATAACTTAAAAATCTCAACTTCGGTTCATAAAAAATTCCTATTTCAAATTTAAATTTCAACATTTCAAGCTCCAGTTCGAAAATAGTACGTTTTCCATAAATTTGATTTTTACTTCCTAAACCCAAATCATTTAAATAATTTCAAAAAATTAAATTAAATCATTTAACTTAACCAAACCAGTGTTCGTATATAATTCTCTATCCTTTGGCCAAGTGAATCAATTATTTTAATTAAACTCCAGGGATGGATGTATATCATTTCGATCCAAATCAAATGTCCTAGGTATATATCATTTCAACCTATTTCTTAATTTATTCGAAATAATTCAATTTACAGTTTTATAAACTGTAAATAATATACATGATTATGACATGACACATCAAAATAATTAAACATCTAATCATTCAAAAATCAAACAATTTTCATCCATCACAATCAATCAACCAAACAGTCAATAATCACGACAATCAATCAATTATCGAAAATCAGGGATTACTTGCAATTCTAATTCAGTCTAACATCAATTCAAATGCTATCGATAAATTCAGATGTCAAGTTAAATATCAATATAAATTTATCCAACAACCATCAACAAATTTAAATTACTTCACGATATAAATATTTACTAACATAAAAATAAATTAGTCAAATGCGAGCATATAAAACACATGCTTTTTTATTTGA
Source organism: Allium cepa (assembly GCA_030765085.1). Lineage (NCBI taxonomy): Eukaryota > Viridiplantae > Streptophyta > Magnoliopsida > Asparagales > Amaryllidaceae > Allium > Allium cepa. The sequence goes on along the minus strand of CM060945.1, from coordinate 571,577,072 downwards.
AACAGAAAATTTCCTCAGCTTTAAATAAATTCGATTTCCACTCCAAGATAGAGCTTTCGTCGATACGATATCAGTCCAGCAGTTGGCACGTAAAATATGACCTCAAAAGAATTAATTAGGGATTTGTTAAACACTTTGAGATAAATTAACTTAATTAACTGTTAATGAATTTAGTGATTAACATGATTACCCTCTAAATCATAGCTTTGCCACGTCGTCCCTTCCTGGCTGGGCATCAACCAAAACACGATTTCCTCCCTTTTTTCCAACCTTGGAACCTCACTGCCACCGCTGTCATCTCAGATCGATGATCTTCTCCCAACAGCCGCATATGCGAGCGAAACTCCGAAGCCCTTAATCTCAAAATCACGAATAGTCAACTAAGGTCGCCTCCTTCCTTGCACCTCCATCGCCATCGTGAGCGCTCAAAGTCGCCGTTGCCGAAATGAATGCAATTTGATAGTGACCCAAACCCTACATGCGTGCCTCTCAGCCTCGACGTCGCTCGCTTGATATGAAGTTGCTCGATCGCCTTCTCACTATTCTTCTTTCATTTTTATTGTTATTTTTTTGTCGGATTTTCTCTTCATTCGAATTTTTTTATTTTTAAATAGATTTGAATCAAGATAATAAGGGAAAGGAAGAGAAGATAGTTTTTCACTCGAATTCGATATGCGAAAGATAGTTTTTCAAATCGAATTATTTTAACTAAATTATAAAATAAATTTCTACGCGTTTTAAGCTCGCACGGCCGAACGACAAGTCCGATCGCTACGAAACTTGAAATCCTACTATAATTCACTATTTCAGATCTGATGAAAATGGCTTCGTCGAAATCCGAGATAGTGGCGAAAATGTCTATTTTTACCCGTTAATTTAAAATATAAAATCTCCAAATCTTAATTCTTTACATTTAAATCAAATTTAAAGGTAAACCATCTTCATTCATATTTAAATAAAATTTAAATCAATTTTTGATAAATTTTGAATCATCTTAGATCCAGAATTATATTATTCAAATAATTTCCAGTATTAAATTTTAAACAATTTAATTATCTAATAAACCACTATTAATAAATCATTAAATTTAATTTCTACCCATATTCATCCAATAATTACATTAAATTTAATAATTTAAAATAGCCCAAAATACAGGTCGTTACATCAGCGCAAGCGATTCACACCGTGGATATGATGATATAGTGCATCTAATCCCACTGAAGCCTTTTCCTCCACCTAGGTCTAAGAATCATCTAGGTGTGAAGTTTTGGCAGCGGTACATAGAGGCGATCGGAATGAAGCCAACGTTACAGAAACACCTAGTACTGAGATAGTATGGATTATTCAGTTGCAAGAGTGAGTGGTTTGGGGAGAATGGTCACGTGAGTGTAGTCGGAAACACGTGGGGGTGTTATGGTAGTGGTAACCGTTACCATTTGACAAATACCATTACCGTACCATTTTTATTGGTAGTCTCAAATTGTTTATCGTTACTGCTACTGATTGGCTGGTATACCAAAGACTAGTACACCGATAATCTAGTAACCGTCACACTGGTAATGATAAATTACCATTTGTACAAAAAAATCCATAACTTGACATCTTTTTACACTATAGCGCATCTTCGGTAAAATTTTTATAGTGTTACTAAATAAAAGGCATAACTGAGAAAGAAAAGAAGTGTATGTGGCATTATCTGACCTGATTACTAAACTAAATTTAGATATTTGTGTGGTGTTAAATGTCTATATTAAAGCATATCACATGAATATACATGTGTTTTAAATCGACTGGAAAATTTACCATTCCCACTGGTTCTGAGGAAAAATTATCGATAATTTATGTAGAAAAATGTCAATTTATCATTACTACATCGATTAAACAGATATATCGATGTTAATCAATAATAGTAACCGATTGACTGGTAATGGTAAATTAAACGTTACCATAATAGCCCTAGAAACACGTTTGAGACATATATGGAATTACTTAATTAGATAGGGCGTGGTTTCAATGTTTAGCGAAAAGTTATAACAAACTTGGTTGATCAAACGAAAATATTCCTAAAGGCTAACAAGGAAATTCGAATCTTTGTGGATCCTACTAAATGAAGCTTAGTTCACATGATGCTTTATTTCGATTCATTTGTGTGTAAATTTAATGTGATTATGAGTGTGGGCTTAATATATTAGTGTGTTGAATAATGTTTTTTTCATATGGAAATTAATAGAGAATCAAGCTTCAAAAAATATGTGTACATATACATACGTACATTCACAAACACACATAATGATTATTTTGAAACTGTGAATAAATAAAATGAGATTAATTATTTTTAAAATTTATATAATTTGAGACTGATTAAAAACTGTTTCGGTCTTTAAATTTCGATCTTTAGCAATATCTAAGGCTGAAAGTTTAGTATTTAACAATTAAGATTGAATGTTTTGTTTCAATACTTTTTTAGGAATAGAAAAATAAAGACAAAAATTTCGGTCTTTAGTCGGTCTTTACGTATGTTTTTAAGACCGAATTATTTAATTTATGATTGAAATCTTCAATCTTTATTTTAATATATTTTTAGTGTATAGCTTATAGAACTCTTTCCACATTAAATCAGCTTACCCATTTCATTGAATAGTTTGTCTTTCATAAATGAGAAACTAATCTTTTTGATATAGAATTTTATTAATGCTTGCATTTTCAAGCGGACTGTTAGGACGGTTTGCCTACTGTTAGTAGCTAAAATAAAATATTTTGAAGTTCTATAAACATATAAGACTGTCATGTGATTTTCAAATACTACATTTCCTCCTCCTATTTCGGTTGCAAAAAATATCTCTTTTCATTCTTAGTAATGGACAAATATTATATATACTTCATTTTTCTATCTTGTGCAAGTTAATGATTTGTTATAATAGTGTGGACATGTAATGAAAACGAGATAGAAAAAGAAGAAACATCAACATCTCACATTCGCAGCAGATAACATATAATAATAAATAATAACAGTTTACAAAAGATTATTATACCCGACGATTACTTTTTAATATATTGGAGTTACACATATATACAGACATTGAATATACACAATTATCATGTCACAGATACAAGCAATATAATACGGCGGAAGCACTCCATATGTTCTTGCCATCCAGCTCGACTCCTGAACTCCAGAACGTCCTTACTTGGAAATATGTAATACTCGGTCTGACCCGAGCATTACATCAAAGTAACATCCGGATCAGGCTGGAAACTAACGTGAGTAACTCATCCACATGGAATACAAAGCATACAACTTATATAGAACCCGGGGTAACTCGAATCAACTTACAAGTTTACAATATGTTATAGAGATCACTTATTTCACATAAGTTTCCTAAGTACCAAGGATTTAGATTTAAAATCGTCCAATTCCTCTAAATCACTTCACTCCAGCCAAATAGATTTTACATATCAATCTATAAAAATTCGAAGTGGTTTCGGGTGTCTTCTAATACCCGATCCCTGGTCTTTTCGAGACCAATTTCATCTTAGAAACAAATTGTTTGAGTTTTAAACTATTCCATTCATACCCAGAGTTTATCACAGGTAGACAATCCATGCTAAAACAGTTCAGTCCAAACATAACATATTAAATCACATATCAGCGATATAAAATAATCCAAGACATTCAATATACTTTAATCATCAATAAGCAAGATTAATTAGTCATACCATTTCTGTTTAATTTAATATAAATTAAATTGATTACTTTAACCACCTTAACCCTGCTTACTCAAGATTAATTAATTACAACTATTAATTAATCATTCCTTAATTTCCTCTTTAGATTCCTTAAGTAATTTGCCTTAAATTAATAACACAAATCGATTATCCTTCACCCATTAAACTTAATTATATTTATCCTAATTAATTACTTACATTAAGTGATTAACATTTAAGTAACGAATTCTGTAGTTACTTATATTAATTTATCTCTTCCTAAAAATTAATTAACTTATAACCCTTAATCAATAATTAATTAATTCTTAATCATAAATTAATTAGTTTCTCTTTAATTGCTTAACTGATTAGTTAAATAATCTTAATCACTCAAACCTAAATTAATTGAAAGTTAAGTCAATTAATTAATTAATTTCTTAATTAGATCACTTTAAAATCTTATTTTATAAACCTAGGATTTAATTATCATTAATCTATAATTTAACTTAAGATCTTTAAGTCTAATTTAAGATAAACATTTTATTTCCTAAATTTCTCGTTAATCACACTATTAATTAAATTTCAAATTTGACTTAAGAATCTACCTGCTTAGTTGAAATAAAACATACAACTTAGATTAATAAATATTAAACAACATCATTATTTAAAAGAAGAAGGGTTTAAGAAGTTAGTTTTAAACTTGATTTTGCTGAATTTTAAATATTGAGAATATTCTCATATTTTACTTGAGACAAATTTGAGAAAACTCACCTGCTAGATCATCACCACAAGCCTCCAAAATCGTAGCCAAACTCCACCGAACCAAATACCAATACTTTTGGAACTTCACCAAACACACAAGCAGCAACGAGCAACCCCAATCACCAACTTCATCACGAATTCCTCCTCACCTACCAATTGCCTGCAATTCGACTAGCACCCCGAAACTGGCTCGCGTCCACTTCGCGACCACAACCTTGAACACGCCGCATCTTGCTTCACCCAAGCTCGCCACTCCCCATACGCGCATTCCCGAGACTACCGAACTTTCCCTGGCCTCACCATCGAACGCAATCGCCTAGCAACCCTATGTCCTAGCTCGCACGCGCGACCCAAAGTCGCGACGCTCGACTCTCAGGGTTTCGATCGACCCCTCTGCCTCCCGCCTCCCACGATCAGGGTTTCGATTTACCCAATTTAAATAATACTATGTCGACATGCCTCGTTTAAGTGTTTAGAAATCCCTATCGATAATATGGCGTCCCATCTACCGACCAGAATTCACAAACAGCTCAACGGATAAGCAAACACAGTATAAAACATTTTTTATATTCACTAACAAATATGCGCTCGTATCTATTCTTACACTCAAACTCATTCTAAAGTACTACTGACTCTATCTCTAATGAGCAATACCCAACAGAGCTAAGGTTGTCGCTTAACCAAAATGCTCTGATACCAAATGTGACGGACGCGACTTTTCGACGCTCGAAAACCGACATCAATACGTCCACTGTATCAACTGACAAGTAATCGAAGGCCAGAAAACCGTACCGTTAGGGTTAAAGAAGAGGTAGAAGATAGAAGAAGAGAGAAAGAAAAAGAAAACAACAGAAACAATGACAGAATCTCACATATCGCAGCGGAACCACATATAATAAATAAAATGAATGATCTTTAAACAAAGAATTATATCATTTATTACATTACATCATATTACATCGTCAGAGTGTACAACAACAAACAACGGAAAAGAAATACTATATACTAGTGAATACGCCATGTCATCCAACTTGCCTCCAGCAACTCCTGAATTCTCGAATATCCTAATAAACCTAACTCTTAACTGCCCGTGTGGAAATTGGTGGGCACCCAGAGTTTAGAAAGGAAAACAATAAACTCCGAGTCAGTCATGGGACTGGTGTGAGAACTTAAAACAGTTTATCTTTAAAACAAAGAACATGATAATTTTAAAATAGATTCACCTTTACCACTTTTGAAAACAAATTTCAATCATTTTCCTTACTCGGAAATACTTTCATTTCAAAATGGTTCTTTTAAACCAACTAAATAAATCCTTACCGATTTACTTTATATTTACGTTCCAAATCCGTAAATTAATTCTCACACTTCAAGAATAAATCAACGTTTATTTTTAAACAAATTCTCCTTTTCATTTTAAATTCCATAGTGAATTTACATTCCAAAATATTTATGAATACACGATTCCAAAATTGATTTCTAATATTCATTTTCAATTTATCTTTAAAAGATAAAATCTCAAAACATTCACTCATATTGGAAAATATTTCCATACTTATTTAATAATAAATAAATCACAAATCCATTTATTTTCAACACTTGGAAAATATTCGATATACTTAAATCGAAGTTAAGTATATATTTCATTTTTTAAGGAAAATGTGCGCTTAAACACATTTGTTTGGGCCAAAACGAATGTTACGAAAAACATCGTTACAACGACCAAAAAACACTAGTATAAGGATTCAAAATTAAAATAGATATATAAATCCCAATACTATACAAAATATTTCCTTTCGGAAATCATTTACTATAACAACAGTGTTATAGTCTACCATTTCCTTATATTCCTCGAAAACGTCTATTTCAACAATGAATGTCAAAATCTATGGTTTCGATAGTCAATACACTTTTAAACAACTTTAAAACGATTAACTTCATTTCATAATATCACTTTCCCAAAACATATCTATTTTCTTTAATAATATATTCACTGTCCAAAATCGTGAATATACTCTATTTACCCAATTCAGTATTTCTACCCTTTTTATATGAAGAATAGTTCGCTATCCAAAATCACGAATATACTTCTTTTAATAAATTTCTATATTCAATTTATCCAATTCCATTTATTTCGAATTTATAAACTTCGATTTATAAATCTCCTTTATAAATCCAATCCAATATATATATATATATATATATATATATATATATATATATATATATATATATATATATATATATATATATATATATATTTAAAATATATACCAAAAGTCCATATTATAAGTCTATAATTTCATTCACTTAAAAATCTATTTTTATACTTCATTTTGACACTTAACAAACTCGTTTTATAGTTCCAATATTATTAATTTATAAATATCAATTTTAAAAAATCTTTTACATACATCCTTTATAATGATTCAAAATTCCAAATTAAACCATTTTATAATTTGCTTAACTATTTATTCCAAAAAAAAAATCACACTTTGGTTATATTTCACCAAAAATCATAATTTTTATAACTTTAAAATTTTAACATTTATTTATTTAAAATGAATCAATTCAAAAATTTAATAAAATGTATACTTTGAAAGATCACTTTAAAATTCTTTTTAAAATCAAAAATCATTATTTTAAAACTTCAAAAATGGATCCGATGATGCAACACACCAAATAGTCAAAAACGACATCCAAATATCATATATCGATATGATAATCAACAAACATCACAATATCTGTAATTAAATCAATATAATTGAGGAATCCAGTTGGATCCCTCCAACCTGTTTCGCTGCATCCAAAGATGTTAGCACAATACCGATTCCGTTCCAGTACGGAATTATCGCGGTATATGGGATTTATAAATTATTATCCGCTTAATAGACGGCGCAATAAGGTCTCATCCGCTATATAATGCGGGAAAATCAACTCCAAGTACATATATAATACCAATTTCACTATATTGTGAAATATTCGTGGTATATGTTTTTAATAAATAACATCCGCTTACTAACGGCGTATAATGTCTATTTTAACAATCAATAGATAACAATCATCATTCAAACATACAATAAAGCAATTTTAAATCTAACTATTTAAAATTTAAATCGAAACTATTCGATTGAGTGAGAAGTTCTCACCTTGATTTTAATTCTGTTTCGGCGTTTTATTTCGAATAAAATTAAACGTGCGTTTAATTTTACCCGAAATTTTAACTAGCTCCAAACGATTCCAATCCAATTCCATAACGTAGTGCTCGTCCATACGAACCCAACGCAACTTGTTTCGTGCGATTTCGACCTCGTAGCAAAAAGATATGATATTACGAAGTTTACACGATTTTTAAATATAATAACTTTCAATTATTTTTTTAATTAAACCTCTGCTAATCACGGCCGTCCATTTCCCAACCTACAGATCCAAGCCGTGCGCTACATCTTCCATCTTCCCCAGTAGTTTGCCGTGTACGTGAACCCATATATCACGTTCTACGGTTCCAAATCGCGGCCAACACGATGCACGAAAACACGATCAGAGCTCTCGACGCGTGCGCCTAGCCTAGCACCACCCACGACCAGAGGAGCTCGAAGCTCGGTCGAGCTATTATCTCGAAAAACGCGGCCGAAACGTGCGACATTGAGCTCAAATTCCCATCGATCCACAGCTGCTTTTCCGATCATCACCGTTGAACTTCAAGATCTTGGAGTGCTCTACACTTTTCATGTTGAAAGTTTCTTGGATTGCTTCACGGATTTAAAGAAATCAGAGGAGAAAGAATGGAAGTTTTCGGCCATAGATGATAATAGAAGCGGCGGCTCTGAGTTTATTTCTAGGGTCTTGATGTTTTTGCAAATTGAAGATGTGAAGGCCTTTTATAGAAAAATTCCAATTTACTATTCACCGAAAATTATCCGAACTCCAAACGAAGCGTGCCAGTTGGCGTTTCTAAGGTTTACCCCACGTTTCGAACACAATGGAACGTGTTTCGGGAGCTAATTGGATCATATGTGCGAGTTACGACAATAAACGTTCGATTTAAAATTAAATCGATTTAAACCAATTCCTATGCGTTTTGGCTTGCTACGGACAAACAGTAAATCCGATCGACACGAAATTTGAAACCAAACAATGATATCACATTACGGATCCGATGAAACTGGTTTCGCCAAAATCCGAGACTGTTGAAAAGATGAGGTCGAGGTCTTCAACTCTGCAAAATTTGGTTAAGATCTAGGTGCGTTTGATACTTCGTTTTTATTGCCAAAGTAGCACCTAGAAACTGTTTTAAAAAAACAATGATTAATTTTAATTCAAACGTCCAACTTCGCGAACTCGCTGCGAGCAGGTTCTATGTCGGATTTCATCGATTTCGATCTCGTTGAGAAGATGAGATCAAGATCTTCAAGTCAGCAAAGTTTGGTTTAGATCTGGATGAGTTAGATGCTTCGTTTTTATTGCCGAAGTAGCAACCAGAAACTGTTTTACAACAGTGATCATTTTCAGTTATCATCGGACCAACTTTGAGACGTTGTCATTTCTTCGTTTCAAGTCGGAACCGAACGATTCTTGTTGCATATCAAAGTAGGAGTACTGTACTATGCTCCTGCCCATTTTCATCAAGATATGGGTTGATATGACCCTTCGACTATGTCGTCGAAGTGGGACCTTTGGGCTGTTTTGACACAGCAATGTTTTATGATTTTTGTCCAACTTTGAGACGACGCAGTTTCTTCGTTTCAAGTCGGAATTGCCCGATTCTTTTTGAAGTTTGGAGTAGGGATGTTGTCCTACATTCATCCCAATTTTCATGTCATTTGGACTCTGTTTGCAGGTTCAAATCTGCCGTCGAACTAGTGACTTCGACTTGTTTTCAGCGATTTTATACTTAGTATAATTTCGACTATTTTTCTGAGATTTTCCGATTTATTTGAGATTTGTCTCTAGATTTCGTGCGATTTTATAAATAATTTTAAAGTGATTTTCCATCAAATTTGCTTTTGAAGTTATTATTTAGTATTATTTTAAGTATTAAATTAATTACTCCATAATAGGAGAATTTCAAAGGCTATTTCTAAAGAGGTTTTCAAACGATAGAGAATCCGCTTTCTCCAACTATTTTCTAAGTAAAATATACACTCTTCTGCACTTCAAGTGAAGTGGAAAGGTGATTAAATGGTTAGGTAAAACACGGACCAAGAATCCGTGCGTTTATCATTCCGATTAATCCCCGACCTATTCGATTGATCGTTTTAGCCTTTTGGCCTAGTTTACCGATGACATGAGGTGAACTTTTTACTGCTTTGAGTGTGGAAGCATACTATTGGTTAGTAAACCGTTTAGTGCGAACGTTGGGGTATGGGACTCACGTTACTACTTTACGGGTTCCTTGCTAAGAGTTTGTGACACATTCCTACCATTAGTGGTGAACGAGTACTGGGCCTACGAGCCTTTACCACTACGGCGTGTTTCCTGAGTGATACCTTTGGGATAGTGTCTTCGGACTGTCTCCCTTGGGTTTATTGCCTTTGGGATAGTGTCTTCGGACTGTCTCCTTCTGGCTCATCACCTTCTGGATAGTGTCTTGGGATTGTCTCCTTTAGGTGTTGCCCCTTAGCTAAAGTGATGGGTGTGTCACTGAGGTATATTTCCTGTGTGATTGAGTATAGTACTAGCGCGCTAATGTTTTTCCTGTGTGATTTATATTCCCTCGTGTAGCACCATTCGGTGATGGTTTTATGCAACCACACGAGATAAGCATGACTACCTTGTGAAACTTTTTTTATGCCTACGCTGGCACTTGTGCTTATGTTATGCCGATGATATGAGGCTTGTTATACATCTCTACTTAGATGTTTGTCTCTTCTCTATGTGAGAGATATTGGTTTTTTTGTACCATGATATATATTTCTCTTTTGGAGATTATTATGTTATATGTTGCCTCATTATCTTATCATGATTATTGTTCAGTTTATCTAACTGATTTGTTTAGCTAGTCTGACCCGAATATATTATGCTCGGGTCAGACCGAGTTGTTTTAGGTTAGGTCGCTTTGGACTTAGCTTGCTTCGGTGCTTCCGCTTTGGATATATCCGCTATATTATGGATAGCTTTACTTGTTATCCATCCTTTGTGATACTCTGATATTATGACTATCTTATATATATTCTTTTGACTCACGGATGTGTGAGTAGTGGTTTTGTACCCACTTTTATATTTGGATCTGTACTCGATGTTGTATTGTGCTGAGACTATTTGCTTATTTTATGATGTTGTTCTGTGATGATGTTCATTTTTCTATTATGCTTTGTTTTGATAGATCTTTTACCATTGTAGTTTTGCGTTAAGTATTTATTGAATATGCCGAACCACATGAGATGAAAAAAAAATTTCACTTTTCGACGTGTTCAGTAGATAGTTAAAGTAAGATTACACATGGTCGCTTCCATTATACTCTATTGTCCGCATTAGCAGACGGTATTATCCATATAATACTCTTTGTTAATGAAGCTCTCGGGGGCGTTACAGTTTGGTACCAGGGCGAGGTTTAGGACTAAGCATAATAAACACAGAACAGATATACTTAGTACAATACATCCTAGTATGATTCAAATATTACGAATCCCTTCCTTGTGCCTCTGGATATATAAGTTAGGAATATGTTCAGGAATGCGTTTATATTCCGTAATATCCCTTAATGAATTATCTATCTTCGAATCATGCTTAACTCATTTTCTTTTCTTTTCTTTCTCTTACTTTCAGTATGTCTGGAAGAGAAGGGAACGCTCGTCGCTCCGGTGCTGTAGGGCAATCCAGTAACCCACAACCGGAGGGCGTATCCATGACTACCGATCAGATCATGGAGCTGGTTCGGAATTCTCACTCCCAGACTTCTACTCCAGCCTATGATGCTCCGGCCTCTGCAGCGATTTCACTCATCTCGGTGGCAAGCCGTTCAGTGGCTCCGAGACTGTTCTTGAGGTCCAGTCATGGATCCATGTATGCGAGCGCATCTTTACTCGCATGGGAATTTCTGACTATGACCGTGTTCTTGCTACTTCCAGTCAGCTTCAGAGTCGTGCCTTGGACTGGTATGAGCTTCTTATTGCCGAGGTCGATGAGACCACACTTTCTTGGGCTCAGTTCCGTGAGCGTTTCGAGCTCAAGTTCGTTCCAGAGTCCAAGAAGATTTCTCTTACTCGCCGCTTCAGTGATCTCAAGCAAGGGAAGTCTACTGTTTCAGACTATGTTTCTTCTTTCGAGGCCCTGTCCATGTACGGCCGCGAGTTCATCAGCACACCCTACAAGAAGAATCTAAAATTTGTGGAAGGTCTTAAGAAATATCTTAAGAAGTCTTTGATGTTACAGCTCAAGCTCTCCTTCAAAGAGCTTGTTGACTCAGCGCTTCACCTTGAAGCAGTCGAGAAGGAAGGGGATAGCGATGATAGTGTTGAGGTTTCCTTGAACCCCAACAAGAAGAGGTTTCCTTCCCGCAAACCTGGTTCTTCTTCTGCTCCTAAAAAGAAGAAAGCGATCAGTTACGACTCTCAGCCTCAGTCCCAGACCAGTGGAACACCTTCCGTGAGGAAGTGTTTCAACTGCAGTTCTCCAGATCACTTTGTTAGAGAGTGTCCAGACCCCTCGCTTGTCGATATTGCAAGAAGGAGGGTCATCTTATCTCTGCTTGTCCTACTGCACCACCTAGATCTTGCGAGCTTAATGCTGCCAAGGCTTCTACAGATTCCGCTCAGCCTCAAGGTACGCATCCTTCCGTCCTCGAAGGCTCTATTCTATTTCATGGTAGATCTATTGGAGTTCTCTTTGATACGGGTGCTTCTCACACATTCGTATCAAAAGAACTAGTTGATGTTATGTCTTTGGATGTTTCTTGTTTGGTTTCTTCTCTGAGGATTGTAAATCCGATTGGTGCATCCACGACCCTTAGTCTCCTTTGTGAGAATGTTGATATTGTGTTATGTGGCTCTTCTTTCCTTGCAAATTTGCATGTTATGGCTTCCTTGGATTTCGACATGATTCTGGGTATGGATTGGCTCGTTTGGTACGATGCCAAGATTATCTGTTCAGAGCGGGTATTATTTCTTCGTCACCCTGACTCATCCGCTCCTTTGGCTCTTGTTCTTCGAGATGTTGAGATTTCCGAAGCTACTCTATACGCTCTTGATTCACGAGATGATGAGTGTGCTATATCTCGTATTCCAGTTGTTCGGGATTACCCCGATATCTTTGAGGCACTATCGAGTCTACCGCCGAAGCGGGCTATTGAGTTCCACATCGATCATTCCAAGCTCTCATCCAGTTAGTCGTCCTCCTACGAAGATGTCTACAAAAGAGAATGAGGAACTCAAGAAGCAGTTGGTAGAGCTCGAGGCGAAGCAGTTTATTCAGTCCAGTTGTTCGCCATTTGGTGCTGCAGTGGTCTTCGTGAAGAAGTCCGATGGCTGAGGCTTTGCATCGATTACCGCAAGCTTAATGAGGTGACCATCAGGAATCGTTATCCATTGCCACGGATAGACGATATGTTTGATCAGTTGAGCGGTGGGAAGATCTTTTCTCAGCTTGACCTCCCCACCGGTTTTCATCAGCTACGAGTGGCGGATGATAGCGTTCCGCTTACTGCTTTCCGCACTCGATATGGGTCATTCGAGTGGTTAGTCATGCCATTCGGTTTGACGAACGCTCCAGCTTTCTTCGTCGATCTTATGAATCGAGTATTTCAGGAATGCCTCGATAAGTTTGTTCTGATATTCATCGACGACATTTTGATATATTCTAGATCTGAGACAGAGCATACCCAGCACCTGAGGATTGTCTTGGATACACTTCGTCAGTGACAGCTTAAGGACAAGTTCTCCAAGTGTCACTTTTGGGAGAGCAGGGTCAAGTTCTTAGGCCATGTAGTATCTTCTGAAGGCATATATGTCGATCCTGCCAAGATCGAAGCCATTCAGAACTGGAAGCGGCCTGAGAACGTACACGAGATTCGCAGCTTCCTAGGACTGGCGGGTTATTACCGTCGGTTTGTAAAGGATTTGTCACGTGTTGTTCTTCCGCTTACGAGCCTGACTCGTAAGGGTGTTCGTTATGTCTGGTCAGACAAGTGTGAAGCTTCTTTTCAGCGATTGAAGGAACTTCTCACTCATGCTCCTATTCTAGTGGTTCCCGAGGGAAACCATGATCTTGTTGCTACACCGACGTTTGTTGTAGCGGGCTCAGTCCCGTGCTCATGCAGAAGGATCTGGTAGTTGCTTATGCTTCCAGGCAACTGCGTCCGAATGAGGTTCGCTCTCCAACTCATGATCTTGAGTTGGCCGCTATTGTCTTCTTCTTGAAGACGTGGCGCCAATATTTACTGGGCGAACGCTTCATTCTATACACCGATCACAAATCCCTGAAGTATCTATTCAGCCAGAAGGATCTCAATATGAGGCAGCAGCGATGTCTTGAGTTTCTCGCCTCATATGACTTAGACATTCAGTATACCCCTCGCAAGGGTAATCGTGTGGCTGATGCACTCAGTCGCAAACATTCGGTAGTAGTTTCTATGATGATAGCCGAGTGGGATATTCTTAAGACTCTTTCTGTGTGCGATATTCGAGATCCAGCTCCGTCTTCTGATTCTCCAGTCTTATTGTCCAGTTTGGAAGCTCGACCTATTTTACTGGATCGCATTGCCCATGCTCAGCGGAAGGATCCAGACTTGTTGCATATTATCCATCTTCTTGAGTCGGGATCCAATGATGAGGCTTCGCTAAATTATTCTATTGATTCTCATCGGTGTCTTCGCAGGAAGAACCGTATATTGGAACCATCAGATTTATCGCTTAGGCGTGATATTCTGGACGAGTGTCATCGCACTAAGTACACCATTCATCCCGGTTCAAGTAAGATGTATGCCGATATATGTCGGTCATATTATTGGGAAGGTTTAAAGAAAGATGTTGCAAGTTATGTGAGCAGTTGCATGACTTGCCAATAGATCAAGGCCGAGCATCAACGTCCATCCGTTCTTCTTCAGCCTCTTGAGATTCCATTGTGGAAATGGGATCAGATATCTATGGATTTCATCGACGGTCTACCTCGATCGAGGTCAGGCCATACTTCTATCTGGGTTATTGTTGATCGCTTGACCAAATCGGTTCATTTTATTCCGATTAAGTCCACTCGGACTGCACCTTAGTTGGCCAAGCTCTATGTGAAAGAAGTCGTCCGACTTCGTGGCATTCCTAGCTCTATCGTTTGTGATCGAGACGCTTTGTTCACTAGCCACTTCTAGAAGTGTCTACAGTCAGCTTTGGGCACAAAGCTGAACTTTTCTATTGCATATCACCCTCAGACGGACGGTCAGACTGAGAAGGTGAATCATGTATTGGAGGATCTTCTTCGCTGTTGTATTCTTGATTTCGGGGGTAGTTGGGAGGACCACTTACCACTTGTGGAGTTCTCCTACAACAACAGCTATCAGTCTAGTATTGGCATGGCTTCTTTCGAAGCTCTTTACGGAAGGCCATGTCGCTCTCCTTCGTGTTGGTTAGAATCTGGCGAGAAACTCATTCTTGGTCCAGATCAGTTCGGGAATCTTCTGAGATGATTACTCTTATCCGTCAGAGAATGAAAGAGGCGCAGGACTGCCAGAAATCCTACGTGGACAGCCGTAGGAAGCCTCTTGAGTTCTCCATTGGTGATCTTGTCTATATTCGGATATCTCCTATGAAGGGGGTTGTGCGTTTTAGTTCTACAGGGAAAATGGCTCCTCGCTGTGTCGGACCATTTCCTATCACGGAACGCATCGGCCCTGTTGCTTATCGTGTGGCTCTACCTGCTCATTTCTCTGGAATACATGATGTGTTCCATGTCTCTCAGCTTCGCAAGTGTGTGCGCGATCTTGGTTCTATTATCGAGCCGCATATCATGCCAGATTTACAGATCTCACTCGATCTATCTTGGGAGCAGCAACCACTCCGTGTGCTTGATTCGGAGGTCAGACACCTTCGAAACAAAGAGGTTCAGCTTGTGAAAATTCAATGGTCACCCAATCCTAAGGACTGCACTTGCGAGACCAGAGAATTTATCGAGCATACTTATCCTGATTTTCTTTCATCTTCGGGTACGGGTGAGCATCTATATTTATCTTCTATTGTTTCTTCGGTGGATTAGAGGTTATAGACGACTTCCATATTTAAGGAATTGCGGGGACGCAATTTTCTTAAGGGGGGAGTCTATAACAACCCGGATTGCAATTACCGAATAACAAATTAAAATTATGGTTTTAATTTAAATGGAGCTAAAAAATGGATTTTTTTTGGATAGGCTAATTTCTTTAAAATAAAGTTATTTGAAAAAAGAAAATGGGTGATTTTATAATGGTGGGTTTTAGTTGGCTAATGAAGCATTAAATAGTTTTAGTGAACATTAGGATGTCACTTCTCTTATTGGGTCAATTAGTGAAACCAAACCCATTACCCACCTCTATATACTATCTTAAACCCACCCTAAACCCTAACCCTCCTCTTCATCATTTCCTCAAACCCTAAACATATCCTAAAAACCTAATTAATGGCCTCCATTTGGTAGAAGATCCATTTTCCTCTCCACATAGCTAATCTTGGTTAATACAAGCTAAAAGGTAAAGCAATACTTCTCTAATCACTCTCTAATCTTCATTCTAATTTCTAAAATTAACTTTTAATACATGATTTTTGGTTTATTTTTGTTATGAAGGCTCTTGATCTCTTCTCTCTAGCTTTTGGAGTGCACACCAAGTGGTTGTGCATATTTTTCTTACATTGGTTGAGGTAATAAATGCTAGCTGAAATTAAAATTAGTATATTGCTGTTAGTAAATTAGGCATATCTCATTTATCTTAAATCGGAATTAGGATTTTCTTAATATTCTGGAAAGCTTATTTCGTAATCTATAACATCTATGTTTTGGGCTTTGCATGATTTTGAGGTTTGAATGGACGAAATCACGTTTGTTTGTTGCTGACCTGACAATAAACTACAGGGTTGATAAAAATAAAAAACTAAAATTGTTTTGGCCATAAGTTACTCGTTTCTTATCCAAATCTAATAATTTTGGATGTTCTGCAAAGCTTAAATATAGGGCTAAAATTTTCATGTTTTGAATTTTATGAAATTTTGAAGTTAATTTGGTCAAAACTGTGCATTTTTGCTACTATCCCGAGGGCAAAACGACAGTGATATAGAATTTAGATCTGAGAGTTGTTTTAGTCATAGAATTTTCATCCCTGATCGGAATTTGACAATCTTGGTCATTCCGGAAAGCATAGAAAATAAGCTGCAACTTTAATTTTATTCATTTTGCCAAAATTTAAAGTTTACTATGCCAAAATTATGGTTATTCATCTCTAGTCTGTTAGTGCATAGCTACCGGCCTTAGTCGGATTTCAACGTAGAACCCCGACTTTGCGACGCCATCCCGGGCTCGTCCTATGTCGGATTTCATCGATTTTGATCTCGTTGGAAAAATGAGGTCGAGATCTTCAACTCTGCAAAATTTGGTTAAGATCAGGATGTGTTTGATACTTCATTTTTATTGCCAAAGTAGCACCTAGAAACTGTTTTGAAAAACATTGATTAATTTTAATTCAAACGTCCAACTTCACGACCTCGCTGCGAGCAGGTCCTATGTCAGATTTCATCGATTTCGGTCTCGTTGAAAAGATGAGATCAAGATATTCAAGCCAGCAAAGTTTGGTTTAGATCTGGGTGCGTTAGATTCTTCGTTTTTATTGCCGAAGTAGGAACCAGAAACTGTTTTACAACAGTGATCATTTTCAGTTATCGTCGAACCAACTTTGAGACGTTGTCATTTCTTCGTTTCAAGTCGAAACCGAATGATTCTTGTTGCATATCAAAGTAGGAGTATTGTACTATGCTTCTGCCAATTTTCATCAAGATCTGGTTTGATATGACCCTTCGACTATGTCGTCGAAGTGGGACCTTTGGACTGTTTTGACACAGCAAAGTTTTATGATTTTTGTCCGACTTTGAGACGACGCAGTTTCTTCATTTCAAGTCGGAATTGCCGGATTCTTTTTGTAGTTTGGATCAGGGATGTTGGTCTATATTGCTGCCAATTTTCATGTCATTTGGACTCAGTTTGCAGGTTCAAATCTGCCGTCCAACTAGTGACTTCGACTTGTTTTCAGCGATTTTACTTGGTATAATTTCGACTATTTTTCTGAGATTTTCCGATTTCTTTGAGTTTTGTCTCTAAATTTCGTGCACGGATTTTATAAATAATTTTAAAGTGATTTTCCATCAAATTTGCTTTTGAAATTATTATTTAGTATTATTTTAATTATTAAATTAATTACTCCATAATAGGAGAATTTCGAAGGTTATTTCTAAAGAGTTTTTCAAACGATTAAGAATCCGCTTTCTCCAACTATTTTCTAAGTAAAATATACGCTCTTCTGCACTTCAAGCGAAGTGGAAAGGTGATTAAATGGTTAGGTAAAACACGGATCATGAATCTGCGCGTTTATCTTTCCGATTAATCCCCGACCTATTCGATTGATCGTTTTGGCCTTTTGGCCTAGTTTACCGATGACATGAGGTGAACTTTTTACTTCTTTGAGTGTGGAAGCTTACTATAGGTTAGTAAACCGTTTAGTACGAACGTTTGGGTATGGGACTCACATTACTACTTTACGGGTTCCTTGCTAAGAGTTTGTGACACGTTCCTACCGTTAGTGGTAAACGAGTACTGGGCCTACGAGCCTTAGTGTGTTTCCTGAGTGATACCTTTGGGATAGTGTCTTCGGACTATCTCTCTTGGGTTTATTGCCTTTGGGATAGTGTCTTCGGACTATCTCCCTTGGGTTTATTGCCTTTGGGATAGTGTCTTCGGACTGTCTCCTTCTGGCTCGTCACCTTCTGGATAATGTATTCGGACTGTCTCCTTTAGGTGTTGCCCCTTAGCTAAAGTGATGGGTGTGTCACTGAGGTATATTTCCTGTGTGATTGAGTACAGTACTAGCGCGCTAATGTTTTTCCTGCGTGATTTATATTCCCTCATGTAGCGCCATTCGGTGATGGTTTTATGCAACCACACGAGATAAGCGCGACTACCTTGTGGAACTTGTTTTATGCCTACGCTGGCACTTGTGCTTATGTTATGCCGATGATATGAGGCTTGTTATACATCTCTACTTGGATGTTTGTTTCTTCTCTATGTGAGAGATATTGGTTTTTTTGTACCATGATATATGTTTCTCTTTTAGAGATTTTTATGTTATATGTTGTCTCATTATCTTATCATGATTATTGTTCAGTTTATCTAACTGATTTGTTTAGCTAGCCTGACCCATGTATTTTATGCTCGGGTCAGACCGAGTTGTTTCAGGTTAGGTCGCTTTGTACTTAGCTTGCTTCGGTGCTTCTGCTTTGGATATATCCGCTATATTATAGATAGCTTTACTTGTTATCCATCCTTTATGATATACTCTGATATTATGACTATCTTGTATATTTTCTTCTGACTCACGGATGTGTGAGTAGTGGCTTTGTACCCACTTTTATATTTGAATATGTACTCGATGTTGTATTGTGCTGAGACTATTTGCTTATTATATGATGTTGTTCTGTGATAATGTTCATTTTTCTATTATGCTTTGTTCTGAATGATCTTTTAGCCATTGTTGTTTTGCTTTAAGTATTTATTGAATATGTCGAACCACATGAGATGAAAAAAAATTCCACTTTTCGACGTATTCAGTAGATAGTTAAAGTAAGATTACACATGGTCGCTTCTATTATACTCTATTGTCCGCATTAGCAGACGGTATTATCTATATAATACTCTTTGTTAATGAGGCTCTCGGAGTGGGGCGTTACATGTTATCGTCGTTAACTCTGAGGGTGATTCCAAATGAGTGTAACGAGATAATGCCATCGGTTTCGTTCGAACCGGAACGAACTTTTATGGATTGAATGCTTTTAGAATATCGTCAGGTGGACGATGAGCATTCTAAGATGGATGTGTTCTATAGAGGTAATCATAGCCTCAACCCTCATCAACCGGGAATGGCTAAAACCAGGAAGGTGTAGTAAGGCTAAGTGGGTAGCAACCAAATTGGACGAGATTTACCCCTGTCTAAAGGTCCCTTTTTATTCGGTTGTGTGGGCAGTTGGTTGCAAACAACTGCGGGGTTGTCTTGTTCGGGACTGTGTAGTAAGGGATGGTTCCGACCATGTGTTGCAGGGGATTTAGGGTGGATCCTCGGTATGGTGATATAGGCCACGTACTATGACGGGCGGTACCCAGGTAGCCCTACCATTGATGAAAACCCATTCTTCCTGCGTGCCCTTATGGTTTTAATTGTATTACCCACTTTGTGGCTAGTATGCTGGAATTTAATCATGCAACAATTTCAGCTATTTCTTATTTACTTGAAAACCCTAGACCCTATTATAATATCACCGGATTTCCTATCAAATGTTTTAGCTAGCGTAAGGTAAAAACTTACCCGTGTTTATGTGCGGGGAGTGTTACGTGATACCTTTTCTTTTCAAAGGTTTTCAAAAGTTAAGCAACCTTAACCTGTTACTCACACCAGACCCATGTCTAAGCCGGAGTTTTTCTTCTGTTTTCTTAAACTCTTGGGTACTCAAATATTTACGAGTAGCCAAGGGATTCAGGCAAGCTTTGACGAATTTTGGAGGAGCAATGGAGCAGGAGGCTTCAACATTTGTGGATATATATATATATATATATAGTGTTCCGCTGTGTGTTCTCTGAGTCGTTTGTTGAGTTGTATCTTGTGCTGTAATAACTAGACAAGTGTTTATAACTGTTTAGTATGTGATGTATATCTGTGCAACTCTTATAGATGTTGTATATTATGTACTATTTTACATGATTAATATAATTTAGTCGGTCCACTGTTGAGATTTTGATGTTGTTTCTTTCTTACTTCTCTATCTTTCTCTTTTCTATCCCTTTCTTTCTTAAGATGATGCGTCTTTGTGTGGAGAGAAAGGCGTGTCGTCATAGTTGGTATCAGAGCGCTAGGTTGAGTGAATAGCTAGGCTTTGGAGTGATTTCTTTCTTGAGAGAGCATATTTGTATTTTTTAATATATATATATATATATATATATATATATATATATATATATATATATATTTCTACCTATTTGTTTGGTTACCTGTTCGGTTTTCCAACATAAGTTCTAAAGGTAGATAGGGTAGTGGTGTGTGTAGCACGACTACCAATGGTAGGAGTCCAAGTGTTGAGATTGAAAGTGTATTTATCGAGACTGTAGACCCAATACCGTCTCGAGTGAGTTTTGTAGTGGTGTAAGGATTCCACCAAACTCTGAACGAAGCCTTTAAAAGGTTCGGAGTTCATCTTTGGAGTAGAGTTTGGATCTATCAGTTGAGCAGAAAAGCAAGTGATGGTATCTTGGCAACTTCGGGACGAAGCAACTGCATGATGAGACGCAGTGACTTTTGTTCTTTTGGAGCAAGTTTAAGGAAGTGTGTCTGCATTGGTGTTGTGGCTTGATTCAGCAGAATATTTGTGTTTGGCTTTGAGGCTCAAGTTTCTCGAAGAGCTTCTGGTTAAGGAAGTCTTTGGCATCAGTGGTAGCATTGCAGCTTGGAGTGTTCGGTGTACCGGCAAGAAGGTCATCTGGCTAGCAGCTTTTTAGAAATGGAGTTTAGAAGCAGCTGAGTGGATCCATTTCTTCGATGGATTTGCCAGATTAGTATAAACTGTTCTGATTGGAAAAGAGAGAACAATATCTTTGGATATTTGTCTGGTTGATCGCAAAAGTGACTTGCGATGGTTGAGTGTTCTCTTGAGTTATCAGAGATCTTTTTGGATATCTTCGTAGATATCGGAGTTTGTCGTAGCATCCGGAGATTGAGTTTTGTATCGACCAGGATTTCAGGAGAGGTACCGGTTGTTCGGTAAGAAGAAGGATGGTTCCCAGAATGAGGGTTTGGTGAAGCAGCTCAGAATATTATGGAACTTCTGAGTTTGCTCTTTATGGATCTGCTGAACCGTCTCTATCGGGATGTGTCAGACAAGTTTGTGATCGTGTTCATCATCAGCATTCTCATCTATTCCAGATCAGAGTTATGCAGTGGAAGCGAGGTGGCAGCTGTTCTAGAGAGGAAGTTTTCAGGATTTGAGGCAAGTTTGGCGAGTGCTCTTGTTTTGTCTTTTCCAGAATGGAGAAGTTGTTTTCTACTGATGATAGTAGAGTTTGATCTTGATTTTGGTTGATCATGATAGGATCATTCTGTTGGGTTGTTTTTGGTCCAGTTTGTTTCTAGAGTCATCATCGAAGGTTGAGCTGATCGGGAAGGATGAGACAGCCCAGGATCGTCAGTGGAGTTTTATGGATAAGAGATGGAGGAATTTGGATTTCGAAGTCGGAGTTTTGATTTTAGATAAGTTTTCTCCGATCTAAGGAACTATAAGTTTTGGTTAGTTTGGCTGGCCAGCTCCGAGGTATTTTGGATCTCTTCTGCGTTCTGATTAGGATAAGAGCTTGGTCTACAGGGTTGAATGGCCAGTTTGGAAGATTGGGATTCAATGTGTTTCACGTATCTCTGAGGGAGCACGTGTATGATCTATCACCGGTTTTAGAACCAGCAGTTCAGGAAGATTAGGTAGTTTAGTCAAACTTGTCTGTGGTCTGATATCTTGTTCAGTTTGTACATCTAGTTGAGTAGGAGCTCTATAGCTTAGTAGTATAGATTGTTTAGATTCTGTAGAGCGAGTATTCCAGTATTTATACCTGGAAAACTCTAGGAAGTTCTATCCAGAATTTCGTCTGGATAGTTAGATTTGTTTGATTGAGTAAATTGGTTGTTTTGGTTATTAGCATATGGTTGTGAATATATGCTTGTGATTTAAATTAAAATTGTTAATGGATTATTAAATTACCTTTGCTTTTAAATTTCTGGGACAAAATACTTTTAAGGGGCGAGGAATGTGATGACCCGGAATTTTGGGCAATATCAATGTAATAATTTTTATTAAAAATTAAATTGATTTGATAATTTTCTTTTATAATTTTAATTTAAATTGGCAATTTATTCTATAAGCAAATAATTATTTAATTGATAAATTTTACCTTTTAAAGCTAATAAAATGTTGTCTGTTTATAATGTACATTTATTTGTATATATTGCATATAGAAATCTTTAGGTTGAATTTAATAAATAAAATCTTGTTTTCAAATTCTAAAATATATTTGGCAATTCTGATTAATTTAAAATAAAACTTTTCAAAGATTATTTAAATAAATAAGTATATAGCAATACTTAAGGTAAATGTTTAATAGTTTAAAATAGATTTTAATCTTAAATTTAAATTTAAATAAAATTGACATAAAGGTTTGTCTTTTTGTCTTTTTAAATATTTCTTAATAAATATGATTTGTAATTAAATATGAAAGTTTAAAATACAATAAAACATATGATTCATAAATTCATTTAGTAATAAAAGTAATTTATAATTTATTTTATTAATTATTTAAAATTGACAAATTTGTTACTTTTAAAAAATATAAATAATGTATTATTTTTAAATATAAATATAAAACGATTTCAATAAGAAAATGGGATTGTTATTTCAAATTGTATAAGTTGACTTTAATTTTGATTTTTCAAATCTAAGTTGAATTTAAATTTAAAATTTAAAATTTAAAATGATAGACATTTTTAAATGAATTGCATTTTAGAATTTAATTTGAATTTGAATTTAAAGTTTTGAAATTCAAAAGATAGATATTTAAAATGTTTTGGATTTTTAAAGATATTTGTATAAGCTTTTATTTATAAATATTATTGGTTTTATTTCTTTAAAGTTATATATATATATACATAAGTATTTGTAAATTAATAAATTAAGTTAAGAGCTTTTATTAACATTTAAAATAAAAAGAAAATACTTAATGGACAAGTGTTAATATATTAAGGCTTTATATAACAAGTGTAAATTAATAATCAACTTAGGATGACAAATGGTGAAATTTAGTACAAGTGTCATATTATTTCTGATTTTTCTTTTATTTTAAATAAATCCCAAATATACTTATATAAACTTAATGCTTCTTCTCTTCAAATTCCTTTTTCTATTCTCTTTTCAAAGTTAAGAATAAAATCTGAAATCAATACTTCAACCTGCAAAATTTCTCAAATCAAACACCTCTAAAACCAGAAATCATGATTCAAATCAAAATCAATAAGTTTGCAAACCAGAAAATTTATTTGGAATCAAAGCGTGCAAGTATTTCTTAAACCTGGGATCTATTCAAAAGCAATCTCAGGAAGAAGAAATCAAAGCAAGCTCAAAATCAAGTCTTAAGTCATCTTCAACAAGTTTCAATAGCATGCACCTGCATCTTTTTTAATCAAAGAAGCTATTCATGTTAGCATATTCCAGTTTCAAGCTTTTTTTCAAAGTTCTCTGTTATTCATCAATTGTTTTCAGGTGAGTAACATTTTTCTAAAAAGCTTAAGTATAATGAATCTGGTTGCTTGATTATCTCGGGAACTAAGTATGTTTGTATATATATTTATAAGTACATTACTGTATATATATATGTATGGGATGGTGCATGCTGGTTGTATCAGTACTCTTCCTATTTTTAGTTTCAGAGTTAGAATATTTAATCAAAAATCATTATCTCTTGATCCGATTCTTGTTAGGGTTTAAGTCTAAAACAAAAGCTGTTTGATTAATCATAAATTAATGTTTAAAAATTTAGTTAAGTTAAATTAAAACATGAATGTCTCTGGAAACTAGAAACAACAGTGCATGTTTAAGGCAAGTGAAAATTTAAGTATCTTAATTTATCAAGACGGATTTATGAACTGAAACTTTATACAAAAACTTGATTTTTAAAAGAAAAACCACAAATTTTGGAATTGAATTGGAAAAGCAGTCCTGGTTTGACCAGAAATATGTTTTGAGGGGTTTCTGATGATCTCGATGGTCGGAGAGGTCAGGGTTCTTTCTAGAGGTCGAAGAATGGTCGAAGACTTGGGGAAGAATGCCAGGAAGGTGATCTAAGCACTGTAGCGGCGATGGTTGTTCGATTTAGTTTTTAAACCTAGTTTTGGCAAGGTGGGAGTTTGTGATCATCTCAGCGTCTCTGGATGATCGGTTCAACAGAACTCTAGGGATCGATAGCTTGAACGTTGACGAAGTTGTGGCTGGAGGCGTAGGCGCTCCGATGATCAGAATTGGAAGGTTGAGAGGTTTTCCAGGTTGGGATTTGATTCCATTTTTGTGCTTGAAGACTCGATTTTGATTTCGAGTTGTTCTTTGAGTTCTGATGATCGGGGTCGTAAGGTTGGATGAACGTCGACTTGAGGAAGTCGTCATAGATGATCGGAGGAGGTTGGTTGGTCAGTGCATGTGCACGGCATTGTTTTTGGTATCAACATTTTGGTCGGGGTTTTGTCTCGAAGAGGTTATCCTGATTTGGGGTCGGAGGCTCGAAGGAGTTCTCAGAGTGTTTGGTGTACGGCTCGGGGCAATGGGTTTGTGACAGGTTTTAAAACCTGTCAGGTTTTTAAACTCTAATTTGAATGTAAATTTGAAAGCAGGGTTTTAAACAAAGTTTAAAACCAAATTTTAAGACATGGATTCAAATTGACCTTTTCCTCCTAGTTTTAATTAAATAAAGTTTTATAAAAATAAAATGATTTAACAACTTTAAAATGTTTAAAGTGAATTTTAAAATGATTTGAATTTAAAATGAATTTGGTTTACAACTCTTTTAAATTTCTTTTATAAGATAAGCGTTTCTTAACATATGATTTAAAAAGGTTTTTAAATTGTTTTTTAACTTTGTTAAAGTTAAATTTGTATTAAGTCTTAAATTTGAAATGAAATTCTAAAGTAAATGTGAATGTAAAATGTTTTCAAATGCTTTTGTTAATGACAATTTAGTCATGAATAAAAAGATGTTTTATCTTAATGTTAATTAAGATATAATGATTTGAAATTAATTAAACTTATAAGATAATTTAAGTGTAATTAATTAATTAGATTAGTTAATGGTTAGAATTAATTAATTAAAGGTTGTTAGTTAATTAATTGGGATTAATTAATTTGAAAATAAAGATCATTAATTAGATAAATTAAGATTTTAAATTAATAATTAGAAATTAATTAATCAAGCAATTAACGATTACTTAAATTGTAATTAACAATGATAATCTAAGTTTAATTACTTAAGAAAAGTAATTTGAAGAATTGTTAATAGTTAATGAGAGATCATTAACTAGGGATTAATAAATAATTAATTAATGTGATTTATTTTGATAATTAATTAGATTAATTCTTTAAGGATAATCATTTGTGCAATTGTTTAAGTGTAATTACTTAATGAAAGTAATTAAGGGATTAATTACTCATTGTAATTAATTAAGTTTAATGTGATTAGTTTAAATTAATTAATTAAGTTTAATTATTTTAAGATAATCACTGGATGATTTGTTAAGTATAATTACTTAATGTAATTATTGAAGAATAATTACTTAGTGAAGTAATTAGTGATGGGAATTATAGGATGTAATTAATTGAATATTGGAAGTAGTTATGGGATAATTTGTGCAATTAATGAAAAGGAAAATTACTTAGTGAAGATAATTAATAATTAATTACTTAGTGTAGTTAATTTAAGAGTTAATTAATAAAATTATTTCAATAAGGTAATTTATTAAAGGTAATTAATTACTAAATGGGATCAAGATTGATTAATGAAATAAGATTAATTAAAGATTAATTATTAAAAATGATTAATAATTAATTAAGAAGAAATTAAGAGATCATTAATTAATTTAATTAATGATGTAATTAAGGATTGATTATTTAAAGGGTAATTAATCAATAATAAGTGATTATAAAGTAATTAATTAAATGTAATTAATTAAGGATTAATGTAATTAATTATAATTAATTAATTAATGAATTAATTAAAGTTTAATTACTGTAAAATGGTTAAGGATAATTAATTTGTGTAATTAATTAAAGGTTGATTACTTAAAGTAATTAGAGGATAATTAATCAAGGGTGATTAATTATGATAGATAATTAGTGAATGATTAACTAATTGGTTTTGTAATTAATTAATGGTTAAGTAAGCGGGATTTATAGTGATGAAAGTAATTAATTTAATTTAGTTAAATTAATTAGAGACAGAAATAATTAATTGAATTCATTTTAAATTAATTAGAGATAGTGTGATAAATTAATCCTTGCTTATGTATGGATGGATGATATTGATTGCCTTGAATGGTTTGATATCTCTAATATGGGATATATGCTTATCTGTGATATGGATGCTTGGTTGAATGGTGATGATATGATGTTTCTATCTATGACATTGTGAATTATCTATTTGTGTGAATATAGATAATAGAATTGAATTGTTTTAACTTTAAAACAACTTGGACCTAAAAGATGGCGTTTTGGATTTCGATGAGACCGGGATCGGGTTTCCGAATTTGGATATCCGAAAACCACATCGGTCCAAATTAACGTTAGGTCGTGAATCTCAAGCGACGATGAAGATTCAGAGTGCAACGGTTATTGTCGTTAACTCTAAGGGTGACTCCAAACTGAGTGTAACGAGATAAGCCTTCGGTTTCGTTCGAACCCAGAACGAACTTGTACGGATTGAATGCTTTCAGAACATTGTCAGGTGGACGATGAGCATTCTAAAATAGATGTGTTCTATAAAGTTAATCGTAGCCTCAAGCCTCATCAACTGGGAATGGCTAAAATAGGGGAGGTGCAGCATGGCTAAGTGGGTAGCACCCAAGTAGGATAAGATTTACCCCTGTCTAGAGGTCCCTTTTTTAGTCGGCTATGTGGGCAGTTAGTTGGAAACAACTGCGGGTTGTCTTGTTCGGGACTGTCCAGTCAGGGATCGTTTCGGCCTTGTGTTGCAGGGGATTTAGGGTGGATCCTCGGTACGGTGATCTAGGCCACGTACTGTGACTTGCGGTGTCCCAGTAGCCCTACCATTGATGGAAACTCATTCTTCCTACACGCCCTTACGGTTTTGATTGTATTACCCACTTTGTGGCAGTATGGTGGAATTTAATCATGTAACAATTTTAGCTATTTCTTATTTACTTGAAATGTAACAACCCTGAATTTTATGATTTATTTCTTTTGTTTATTTTGATTATTCTATTTGAAATTTTGATTTCATAGTTTTATTTTATTTATTAAAATGAATAAATTATGTTATTTTAAATATAAATGTTGATTTTTATGTGAATTATAGTTTCAAACTTGTATAAATTGAATATTTTATTGAAAAGCGAATTTCTGTTCAAACTGGTCAAACTTTGATTTTTAAAATACAAATTTAAATTATTTTAAATCTTAAATTTTATCTTTCATTATGAAAATAGATGTAATAACTTGAACACTGCTTTCGTTTCGTCGAAAACGGAGTTTAACAGTAAAAGTTATGTACATTTCAATATTGAGTGCAATTTGTTTATTCTGCAATTTTGTTATTTTAAATTTTGTGGCTAGTATAAGTCATGGTTGACCCGGTTAAGGTTGCCCGTGATTTATTTAAGCTTATCCACCTCCCTATTTTGTTATTTAATCAACTTGTCTTTTGTTTTCAACCTTTCTTCAAACATTTTGAATTGTACTTGTAAATCTATGTTTTGTTATATATTGTATTGTTTGAGTTGTTGATGTTGAATTGGGTTTCTGATCGATTCGTCCTATCAACGTTATCGATAAGATTTTCAAAACACTTTGACAGAACAAACTGACACGATATTATTTTAAAATTTGGTTAATGAAATAAATTTTGATATATAAGTAAATTTATGGAACTTAATAAACTGATTTAAACTGATTGTTTGAAGTGATAATACTTGATTTATCATTTATTGTTCTATAAATGAATTTATAAATAGTTGTTTATAAATTGATTTGGGAACTGAAATGAATTTAGAACAAGAAATTTGAGAATTTAATTTCTGATGGTTTCAAACCTTGTGTTTAAAGTTTTAAAGTTTATATTATTTAAAGTATTTTTGAAAAGAAATTTGTTTTCAAAGAATTTTAAAAGTTTAAAAAAATTAGTGCTCTTCTCTTTGTCACTGAAAAATGAACTTCGGTGATGACCGCGGCATCATCGACAATCATTTTCGAGTTTCGAAATGAAGAGACCGCCCTGTAATCTTGCTACAACTTTGTTTTAGGAAATCAAATTAATTTGAATTTCTAAAAAATAACTTGATTTATAATATATATAGACATATGATTTGAAATTTGATTTGATAAGTTATGTACATATATTTATTTATTTATAAATGGTTTAAAGAAATCGAAAATTTAATTCTCAAATTCAATTATAAAAAGAAAATCAAAAATTTGGATAAATGATTCAAATTTGAGATAATTGAATTTGAAAGTTTTATTTGTATAATACAATTTCATTCCAATATAACTTACCTTAGTTTTCAGAAGTTGAATATGTAATTGGATAATATACAATATAAAAAGATTTTATAAATAAAATTTGAGTGGTTACAATAAATGTTATACACTTAAATTTTAATTATAAAATGATTAACAGAGGTAAATATAATAAAAGATAAATGAATAACTTACAATAAGATAATGTTAAAAGAACTAAGAATAAAAGAAATCAGTTATAATAAATGTAAGTATATTTAACATAAGTGATAAATATATTGAGAGGAATAATTTTAATTTTAATTGGGATAAAGAAGAATAAAATTTATTAAGTACATTGTGAGTGTAATAAATGAATATTTTTCAAACCCATGGTTTTAAAAATTGTTAATTTAAGATGATTGGGTAATAAGATAATGAAATTTGAGATAGTTAAGATTTATTTAACTTGTGTAAAGATTTATTCTCTATTTAAGTTAAAATTTCCATGCTTTCAAATTTATTTCCTTATTTTGTTTTTCATACTATCTTTTGGTTGTCCTTATCATCCTTATCTTGCTATAGACTGGTATTGGCATCTTTCTATAATCTTTCTGTTTAGAAATCTTTTTATAATCATTGATAATCTTTGGTACTCATTTTGAATCTATTTTTGCGTGCTTGTGTTTTTGATTTTGGAGAATCTAGGAAAGATCATTTCCACTTTGTTAAACTTACCTATAACAACAGTTATCAAGTATAATTTCAATCTTCATGTCATCTTACCTTAATCCTATTTCACTCTATCTTTTTCTGTGCTTTCCTGTACCTCATTCCTTTTCGGGAACGAAAAGTTGAGTGGGGGAGAATGTAACAACCCTGAATTTTGTGATTTTTTTTGTTTATTTTGATTATTCTATTTGAAATTTTGATTTAAGAGTTTTATTTTATTTATTAAAATGAATAAGTTATGTTATTTTAAATATAAATGTTGATTTTTATGTGAATTATAGTTTAAACTTGTATAAATTGAATATTTTACTGAAAAGTGAATTTCTGTTCAAACTAGTCAAACTTTGACTTTTAAAATTCAAATATAAATTATTTCAAATCTTAAATTTTATCTTTTGTTATGGAAATAGATGTAATAACTTGAACAATGCTTTTCGTTTCGTTGAAAATGGAGTTAAATAGTAAAAGTTATGTGAATTACAATATTGAGTGCAATTTGTTTATTCTGCAATTTTGTTAATTTAAATTGTATAAATTATGTTTTCTTTGTCATATTTTATTTTAATATGTATTATTATGTTATTTTATGTATATTTTTGTCTTTTAATATTTTAAAGTGAGGTAGGAATTTTTCTAGAGTTAGTAGTATTTTTCTTGTAATTTCCATGCCCTGTTTTCAATTTTTAAACATTTTCTTTAGTTCTTTTTCTATTTTTCTCCAATTTAATTATTTATTTTATTTTTAAAATGATAAATAAATTATTTTATTCAAATTTTCACTTCATAATATTTTTAAAATGAAGTGGATATTTTTCCAAGACCAATGGTGATTTATTTGTAATTTCTGGACATTGTTTTGTATTTTTAAGTAATTTCTTTCATTCTTTTTATATTTTATTTAAAATTAATTTTTTATTTTCTTATATTTTCACTTGGTTTCGGTTTTTACAAGTATTTGCCGATTCATTTTTGTTTTTATTTGATCTTTAGAAAACGGAAATGCGTTTCATTTCTAGACGTTTCATTTCTAGACGTTTCATTGTCCAAAATCGTTTCAAATGCCATAACCATCTCATTTATTCATTTTGGCTGCCCATTTTCAGTTTCTAGTCGTGACTTTCATCCTATTTCTCACTCAAGAAACCATTCTTTCATTTTATTCATGGCTTCGAACATTTTGGGTAATGTCTTCCTCTTATTTTCTTCCTTTTCTTCCTACTTTCTTATGTATTTTTGCCTTGTTCTCTCCACTCTTTTGCTCGGCCTCCACTCCATAGCCAGGGCCACCACCTCCTACACCTCTTTCCTGTCATCATCACAACCTACTCCTCAGATCTGAAACATGGCCGAACCCACTATGATGCTAAAATCCAAAAAAAAAATACAACCTATGCCTTGAAAACATGCTAGTTTGAGCCTTATTGCTTCACCACCTCTTTTTCCACCACCAACACCACCACCTCTAGCCCCCACCACCACCTCTGACCTGACCACCACACACCACTACAACATCTATCCAGACCTGAACTTGAATGGCCAAGCCAAACCCCTACATGGCCGAGCCTTTTGTTGACCAAAAACCCACCTATTTTGCATAAGCCTCTTCATATTCATGCGTAGTAACTCCTCCACCACTTCAATACCTTGTAGCCGCCTTATAGGACCCAAACCTGAACCAAAATATGTCCAAATCTGAGCCAAAACATCCCCTAGGTCGTGCAATCAAATGTAGAAAGCAATGCAAAAGATTGTGTATTTGTATCTTGTTTTATTTCAAAGTAGTTTCAATTTAATGTTGTGTCGAAATGTTAATTTATTTGGTTTTGTTTTGGATTGTAACACAAGTTCTAAACTTGGATCTCTTCCCACTTGAGCCTATTATTGTGTCATCGTGCCTTCTGGAATCCGTTGTGTCATTTGGATTGCAATCTCTAGCCATAAAGGTGAGTAAAACTCACACGATGTTTATACTTATGCAGTTGTGAAACAACAACAATTGAATGTGTAGAAAATCATATGATGTATAACTGCCTGTGATTAATTTCATATGATGTTAAACCTGTTAAATTTCATGTCATATCATCTGTTATTATATATATGTTGTTACTGTTCACTTATATCTATCTATTACACTGCAAGTTCCCTGTAGGTTAGAAATCACTATGGGTTGAAATGATACATACCCGAACGGACTTTAGAATAGGGGAATAACGTTATTGTCTGAAATGATTGGCCTAAGTGGTTTCCAAAATCATTCATTTTACTTGGGACTGCGGGATTGAAATGATAGAACCCGGTTTATCTTTGTAAACTACGGATTGAAATGACATATCCGTATCACTTGAACTAGGCTAGAAAACTATATATAGACCCCTGGTTTATGTAATATTTTTGAAAATGTTTTAAAAAAATTTAAAATGAAAATTTTATAATATTTAGATAATATTTTGATTTAAAATTGATTAAAAATGATTTTGTAGAAATATTAGTGATTTTCTATAAATTAAATAATGAATTAAGTAAACGGTAAAGTAGAATTTGAACTATAAGTAAATTTTGGAATTTATGTCTTGTTTTAAAAGGGAAATTATGTAAAGTAAGAAAAATATAATATTTTGCTTTAAAAATGTATTTTAAATGATTTTATAAAAACAATAATGATTTTTGAGTAAGTTAAAATGTTAAACAAATGAATATTTAAGTAAATTTTGAAATATAACTTAAATGTGAAATTTTAAATTTTGTTTTAAAAAAGTGAACTTTTAATTAAGCAAAATTTATGGAAATAAGTTATATTTTATAAATTTAAACCAAATTGTTAATTTAATTAAAGAAATGGAATTTAATACTTGAATTTAAATAAATTATGTTAAAATTTCATTTTTGGATGAGATTTAACTTTATAAAAATCATAAAAATAAGAGTATTGAAATGATGATTTTAAAATGTGAAATTATATGATGTTTATAAGTTGAATGATTTAAATTAAAGATTAACTGTTGGTGAAATTTGTATTTAAACCCTGAATTTGATTTAACAGCATTTTTGAAGTGTAATATAAAGGATATTACAGCATTTCGTAAATGCTGCAGTTGTTTTAAATGAACTAAAAAGTTAATTTGAAATAAATGCTATTATAGCACATTGTATGTGCTATAGTGGTTAAACTTAACATTTAAAGTTTATTTGAAATTTAAAGAATTCTATTACAGAACTTAAATGCTGTATTTCGTTAAATGAACTGTTTTGAACTATAACTTTACGTAGCATTTTTAAGTGCTACAGAAACTGAATTTTATTATTTTATTAGATTTTAATGAGATTAATCTTTGGAATAAGATTTAAATTTTTGGAAATTAAATATTTAACTATTAAATATAAGGAATTGACTTTATTTTTTATGAAAAGATTTAATCTTTAAATATAAACTCCTTTGAAATGTACGTTCGAAATGGTGATTAATTTCTAAATAAAATGAATGGTTTTAAATGGTATTTAAATGAATTAAAAATGAATGATGTTTTGAATAATACTTTGATATTTTGATGTTTTGAAATGATATTTGTTGATTCATTTAAGTTATTTGATAGATGAATATATAAAATATATATATTATTTGAGTTTATTTAAATAATATTGGATTTATGAAATGTGAGATATTAAAGCTTTGAAATAAAATGGTTTTAGTTTTGAAGTATAAACTATCATTGAAATGAAGTTCGGAAAGATATGATATTTTGATATTAAAAATGTTTTGAAATGTAGTTTTGAAAGATATGATACTTTGATAAAAATATGTTTTGAAATGAAGTTTTGAAAGATATGATACTTTGATAAAAAAATGTTTTGGAAATGAAGTTTTGAAAGATACGATATTTTGATATTGAAAATGTTTTGAAATGAAGTTTTGAAAGATATGATATTTTGATAATAAAATGATTAAAAATGGAGTTTTGAAAGATATGATATTTTGATAATAAAATGATTTAAAAATGGAGTTTTGAAAGATATGATATTTTGATAATAAAATGATTTGAAAGGAAGTTTTGAAAGGATATGATAATTTAATATATTGAAATGATTTGAAATGACTTGATATTTATTTTGATAAGTATTTGAATTTGAAAATATGATATGTTGATATATTGAAATGGTTTAGAAATGATTTAATCTTTATTTTGATAAAGATTTGAATTGAAATGACATTTTATTTTGAAGTATAAAAATATTGTTTTAAAGTTATAACCACGGGTTACAATAACAGTTGGTTGTTAAAGAGACTGGGATCGGATATTGTCTTATAGCCGGCCAATACCGAAAACCACTTTAACAACTGTGTACGCGGTGGAGATTCCAGAACGAAGTAGGTTGGTTGGCGAACACTACTGGAATGAAGTAAGAGAACGCTGATGGATGGCCTAATTATGACTAAAACAGGAGCTATACTGGGCTAAACAAAGGGTCGCACCCTTTCATCGAGCATGCTTCTTCGGAAACCATTCTATTACTTTTGTGATTCGATATGGTGGCGCCACTTTGATTCGGGGTATTGCTCGAGGTGGGCGGAAGCTGCTGGTTTGCAGTCACCACTGGTCCAGGAGTGCAAACGGTGTATTCACCCTGGCATTGCCTCGCGTGCCTTGTCATATGTTCCTTATATCGAGCCCACTGCGATTTTGGTTTAAAGACCGCGTTAAGGTTCACCATCCCCTTAACGCTATTTTCTATATGATTATACTTTACTGATTAGACACTAATGTATATAGCGCAATATACTACATAGTAAATAGTTTAACGGATCCTTAGAGGATGGGCGGTCCCAAGCATCTTCTAAGTTACTTGTACTTTTACTACAGTTCACTTGAGTTGGTTTACATTGTATAAGTATGTATGTCCTGACTCGAGTGTTTGTATTTTTTATTTACGCTCGGGTCAGCCTGAGTATTCACAGATTTGGATTCCACCTTTTGGAGATTGGAATCGCTGGAGATTATCTGCTTATCTAGTCTTATCTATTTCGGTTCCGTTGCTGTATTCAGCTTGTACTTGGTTATCATATTGAAACTTCTATTGTACTTTATTTCTTCTGTTGTATCTTGTTTAACTTTGATATATTTATATAGTAGCTTCATGAACTACTATCTATTTTACTTCCGCTGCATTTTTATTACTATGTGTATGTGATCTGTGATTTTTATTTACTGTATATTCTGAGATTTGCCAAATTTTATTTAGAACGCGGTATTTTGAGCAATTCAATTCCGGCATGAGTGCCTACCTATACACTTATAATGGATGCGAATGTTTCGAAATATCGGGTCGTTATAGTTGGTATCAGAGCTTTGGTAGCTCTAGGCAAAACTCAGTATAAAGAGTAGATTTAATTTCAGAATCACTTTCGTTCGAGCTTGAATTCCTTCTTCTTCAATTCGGTTTTCCTTTGAATTTAAGAACGTTCCCTGCGGTTCCAAAATCCATTCATGTCCCTCACTATTCATCTTCTTTTGGTTCTGGAGTATCCCATAACTCCACTTCAAAATGATCTTTATAATGAGTTGGCAGCGCCCTCCCCCCCCCCCCCCCCCCCCAATCTCAAAATTTGAATTGTAAAAGGGTGAAACACCTTTACAATTAGCATCGATTCTGTAACGACCCGACTTCCTACGCCCAGGAAGATGTATCGTTTTTAAGAAAGAAAAGGGTGAGAAAATAGAAAAGATAGAGAAGAAAGAACAACAACATCAGAATCTCACAGCGGAACGAATAAATTATATTAATCACATAAGTATTTACACAATACATAACATCAATCAGAGTTATACAGATAATACATCACATACTAGACAGTTATAAACACCTGTCTAGTTAATACAACACAACTCAAACAAATGACTCAAAGATACCAACACAGCGGAACAACATATATCTACAACGCTGAAGCCTCCTGCTCCATTGCTCCTCCAGAGTTCGTCAAAGCTAACCTGAATCCCTTGGCTACCCGTAAAAATTTGGGTACCCGAGAGTTTATGAAAAACAAAAATAAACTCCGGGTCAGACATGGGTCTGGTATGAGTAACAGGTTAAAGTTGCTTAATTTTGAAAAAAATCCTTTGAAAAGAAAAGGTATCACGTAAGACTTCCCACACATAAATATGGAAAAGTTTTTACCTTACGCTAATCAAAACATTTGATAGGAAATCCAGTGATATTATAATAGGTCTAAGGTTTTCAAGTAAATAGAAAATAGCCGAAATTGTTACATCTATTAAATTCCAGCTACTAGCCACAAAAGTGGGTAATACAATCAAAACCGTTGGCACTTATTGGATTGTGGATTCCATACAATGGCAGGGCTACTGGGGTACCGCCCGTCACAGTACGTGGCCTAGATCAACGTACCGAGGATCACTCCCGACCCCCTGCAATACAAGGCCGGAACCATTACTTACTGAACAGTTCCGAACAAGATAAACCCCGTAGTTGGCTGCAAACCAACTGCCCACATAGCAGAATAAAAAGGTACATCTAGACAGGGGAATATCCTTGTCCTTCTTGGGCATGACCCACCTAACCTTGCTGCACCTTCTCTGTTTTAGCCATTCCCGGTTGATGAGGCTTGAGGTTATGATTACCTTTATAGAACATATCTCTGAGAATGCTTATCGTCCGCCTGACGATGTGTTGAAAGCATTCAATCCATACAAGTTCGTTCCGGGTTCGAACAAAACCGAAGGCATAATCTCGTTACACTCGTTTTGGAATCACCCTCAGAGTTAACGACGATAACCGTTGCATTCTGAATCTTCATCTTCACTTCAGATTTACGACCTATCGTTAATTTGGAATCGATGTGGTTTTCGGATGTTCCAAATAAGGAAAACCGATCCCGGTCTCATCCAAATCCAAAACGTGTCTTTTAAGGCCAAGTTGTCTATTTAGTCTTAACAGTGAATTCACTATTATTAATATACACACATTATCAACCATAAACAGATAATTAATATCATCATCCAAACAGATAATTAAATATTATCATACTTAAACCATACATCCATATCTCATAGATATTACTCATCTCATATCTGAGATCACAATCAATCAATGAAATATCAATATCATCCATAAGCGATGATGATTTATGAATAACAAGCTATAATTAATTTAAAATGAATTAAATTAATTACTTTCATCTTTAATAAATTAATTACTCATTCCATAAATCCTTCTCTCACAACCATTAATTAATTATAAATCAAATTAATTAATCATTCTCTAATTACAAGGAGAAATTTAGTCTTTTAATTAATTTCTCAAATGAATTATTCTAAATCATTCATAGTAGATTAACATTTGATTACTTCCTATTGGTTTTTCCTTAATTAAACAATCTTTAATTACATCATTAATTATATTAATTAATGATCTTCCATTTATGTTAAATTGCTTTCTCTAATTTAATTGTATCAAGTGGTTAAATCTCTATTTAAACACAATTATTAATCATCCTTGATTAATAACAAAACAATAATTAACTACCTTTAATTACTCATTAACCATCCCATGATTAATTAATTCCATAAATTAATCCTTTGATTAATTACAAAAGAAATTACCCAAATTACTTCACTTACAAATCATCTTATATTAATTTCATCAAATAATGCTCATCTAATTACTTTCCTTAGTAATTATGCTCCATTAATTTAACTAAGTAATTACGCATACCAAATCATCAAACGATTTCAAAAATTAATTAATTAACTTAATTTAATCTTATCATCAATTAATTTTATATTCCAATCACCTTTGATTTAAATATCCTTTGCTACATTCCAGTAGTTTCCTCAATTTATTTACAGAAATTAATCTTGAATAAATCCATTAATTAATTTCATTTATATAGATTTATTACCGTGTAATTATTCTGTTGATTTATTATTCTCAAATAAATCAATTTTTAATCCCATCATTAATTATATTAATGATTTCTAATTACATTTTAATTTGTTAATTAAATTAAGAATACAAATCTTCAAATCACAAATATTAACCCTCTTGATTAATATATATACAGTAATTAACTGTCCTACATTAATTACTTCTCAATAACAAGCTTAATCCCCTGATTAATTTCGAACAAGTAATTATGCTCTAATTACTTCTATTTCCCATCATCCAATGATTTCATCAATTACTTCACTAAGTAATTTACTTCCAAAATATCAGTTAATTAAACTAAATTAATTAACTTAAATTAAATCAATGTACACAATTAATAAGTAATTAATTTCTTAATTTCTTTTCAAATAAATAATTTACATTTAAACTATTACAATGATTATTATTGAATTAATTAATCAAATTAATTTATTAAAAATCAATTACATTAATTAATTATAAAATAATCTAGTTAATGACCTTCATTAACACTTATTTAATTATTCCCTTCTATTTATCATTGTTAATTATAAGTTTGATTAACCATTAAAATTAATTTAAATCAAAATCTAATCTACGGTTCTTAATCACATATTAGTTAATTAATTCATTAATTAACTTTAATGACTACTTTTAAACTTATAATTACTAATTTAATTAATATCAATCATTAATTATTCCTACTTAATTAACTTAAAGGTTAATGCATATAAACTCTAAGTCTTCATTACTTAAAGTGAGCTGTCTTATTTTTGATTAAATTTTCACTTCCAATATGTTTAAGCATTTTTTTCCAATTTACTTTCTAAATAAAAACCAATTTATCCTTAATAAAGTTTTAAAACTATTTTTTTTTCCAAAAACCATTGTAAACTCACATGTTCAATTGCACTTAAAACTTATTTGAATAAATTTAAATTATAAAACTATATTTTAGTTCCAAATCTAGAATTTCAAATCTAAGTCCTGATTTCCAATTTTGGAGTTAACTTGTGTCAATCTTTCCTTAACAGTTTATATTTTCATTTGAACTCGGCACTAGTTTGAAAATACTTTAATTATTAAACACTGTTAAGTTCCTAAAATAATTTAAATTATGAAACTTTATTATTTCCAACTCTATTCAAAACTAACTTAAATTCACTGTTAAACTTTAATTTAGTACTAGTTTTAACTTTGATTTTAAATTTAAAACAAAAGTCTCAAAACAGTTGAAAACTGTTGCAGGTTTTTAAAACCTGAAATATCAATAACCCGACACCCCCCCTCTGGTTTACTTCGAGTAAACCCACGAAATTCCTGAGAAAACAACAGCATTGCTTCGAGTCTTTCCCAGGCGCGCGCGAAAATGAATTCGAGAAACCAAACCTGGAAACATAACTTCACCTCCCCTTCCCAGACCTGTCACCGTCACGCGCGCAGTGCTCCGACCCCCAGAGGCCACCAAACTCCTGTCGTGACATCATTCATCTCCCTGCTACCTCCCTGCAAAACCACGCGACACTCGAACGCAAGCACCGACAGCGGTGATCCAAACTTCAAAGCACAGTAAAATTTAGGTTTAAAAACTTCAAACCCATGCTGACGCTTCCACGACTCATTTCGCCGCCATCCACTATTTTTCCTTGATCCACGGTAGCCTCCTCCACCCCCAGTCAGAGGCTCGACCCGCCAGATCAACGTGATCGCCTACGGCGACTCGAAATGCCCAAAACACTAAAACACAAACTGCTCTCAAAATACCCCCTTAAAAATTTCCTAACCTACCTTAAAATTCATCATTTTCGGTATAGATTTTAGTAAGCTACCTGAATCAATGATCGGTGAAAGTCGAAATTTGGTAAATCTTGAGTTTGCTCAGAGATTTGGGTTCCAGAGAAAATTTTTATGTTGTTTTTATCTTAACTAAATTTTAAAACTTAGTTTGTAATGATACAAACATCTTTTGTTCAAATCTTAAGTTCATTCATAAATCAGAAAAGGAGTAAATTATTTTTTGATGGCAAGATTTTGTTTACAAAGTAACAGAGAACAAGCATATACAAACACTTCCAGTTTCACTTTATACCCTGATGATTCTGTATACATGCACAGGCTTATTCACCAATATATGTATCTATTTCACCCAAAGCAAAGTCTCAGATTTTAATCATCAACTAGATTGAAGTTTAAGTTATTAAATATGAAGTTACTCTCTTGCATTTGTGAAAGAACAGAGGCTGTCAATGCCCAAATATACAATCCAAACATGCATGATTACAGATATTTTTAACACTGAGTTATCACTATATATGCATAAACAAGTATCATCCATCACAGAACTTTACAAGCAACAGAAATCTATTTATTTAGTTTTGATTTGATTAAAAAGTTACTCACTAATTTGCAGAGAAGAACAGAGGCTCCTCTATTCAGCAACAGGCTTGAAATTTACAGGCTAACACTTTTCAGTGGTATAGAATCTTGGTTGATGATCAAGTAGAAGCTTTGTTGAGTTTGAAATAGGTTTTTAATGAAGTTATTTTAGTCTTTACCCAGCTCGAACTGAAATGAAGATTTATAGAAAAGAAAGAAGACAGGGGTATATTATTTAAAAGGAACTCATTTATCAATTTGAAATGGAAATTATCTTTTTATTATAAACTACATATTTTATAATATATATTAGAGTATCGTTTGACAAAATTATATTAAAACTCATATATATTTTTAAATCCATATTTTAATCAAGCTATACTAAAAAGAAAATAAAACAAATCTTTTTGTTAATAAATTAAAATTTAAACTTAAGTTAAAATAAGTCTCAATCTATTTAAGCATTTATCTTATGTATTTAAAACCCCTGTATTTATTTATTTATTTAGCTTTGAAAAGTTTATATTAAATAAAACATAATTTCCAATTCACTAAAATATATATTAGCATTTGAAACATAATTTATTAGTTAAATTTTAAAACAAATCTCATCTATTTACAATGTATACAAATATAAATAGAAAACAAACAATTAATTTTAACAGATATCATTTACCAATTAAATATTTATTAAAAGAAAAGTATCAATTCGGATTTAATTAATAAAGATATATCAAATCAATTTAATATTTAATGCAGATTATTAAATTGATATTGCTAGAAAATTCCGGGCTGTCACGTTCGTCCCCCCTTAAAAGAATTTCGTCCCCGAAATTTAAAAGCAAAAGTGATTTAATACTCTATTTAAGATTTTAATTAATTTTAAATCATAAGCATATATCAATCACATGCTAACAATCATCACAACCAATTAACTCACTCAACAAGGCTAACTATCCATAGAAAATTCTGGATAGCGCACCTTAGAGTTTCCCAGTATAATACCAGAATACTCGATCTATAGAATCCAAACAGTCTATACTACTAATCTACATAACTCCTTTGAGTCAGAGAAAATTCATCCAAAATGAAATCTCCGACTCCCAAATCCAAATTCCTTCGTCTTTTGTTCACCAAATTCCTCTGATGATCCAGAGCTGCCTTCAACCTACTGATCAGCTCAACCTTTGCTGATAACTCTTAAAACAATCTGATTCCAAAAACAATCCAGGAGAATGAGCTTCTCAAAATCAACCAAAACCAAGAACACAACCTTTATTATCCTCAGTAGAAGACAACTTCTCTTTTCCAGAAAAGAAAAATAGATGCACTTCCAACAGCTTCCGCTGCACAACTCTGATCTGGGTAGAAGAAAATGCTGATGATACACATAAGCACAAACTGGACATCACATTACAAAAATATGGTTCAACAGATCCAAAATAACTCAGAAATTCCTCCAAAACCTGAGCCGCTTTACCAAATTCTCTCTCGAAACCATTCTACTACTAGGCTGAACCATCTGCACTACTTCTGGAATCCAGTCGATACCAAACTCAACTCCTCAGATGCTAAGGCAAACCACTGACCTCTTCAAAGATATCCAGAAAAAGATTTTTGATAAACCAAGAGAATGCCCAATTATCGCAAGTCACCTTTGCGATCAACCTAAGCTAATATCCAAAGAAAACTGTTCTCTCCTAACCAATCTGAACATGTAACGACCCAGAATTTTTATTTATTACAATTTGATGGAATTTATAAGTCGAATAAATTTTATTTTGAATTATTGGATTTAATTGAATAATTAAATCAATAATTTAATAAGTTAAATTATGAAAATAATTGAAATTGGGTTAAATATGACTGAAAATGATTTGTAAAATTTTATTTTATCATGTTGGAGTTAGAACGATATTTTAGAACTTTTAAAATCGAATTTAAAGTTAATTTGTGAAAATTGAATATTTTAATATTAAAATCGACTAGTGAAAATAGTCAATTTTTGAACAGTCTCAGAATTGAACGAAACCAGTTCCATTGGATCCGTAATAGTTAGTTATTACCGGATTTCAATTTTCGAATCAATCGGAGTTATCGTTTGATCGTGGCAGCTCGAAACGCATCGAATTGTTTTTAATTTTAATTTGGCGAGTTAAAATAGCCATTTTTCAAAAAGTCTCGGATTTCGACGAAACCAGTTTCATCGGATCCGTAATGTGATATTATTGTAAGGTTTCAAATTTCAAGTCAATTGGATTTACCGTTTGTCCGTTACAAATTAAAACGCCTAGAAAATCGTTTAAATCGGTTTAATTTAAATTGAGCGTTTATAGCCATAACTCGCACAGATGTCCCGAGATTCAAGTGCTAGGATGGAGGCCGAGCTTCAAGTGCTCCCTGGCGTTCGTGCGTGGTGGATGGGGCTTCAACATGGAGTAGCTTGATCGATGCAAAGGCTATTGATTTGGGTGCAAAAATCAAAACCCTAAATGAGATAATGGGTTCGTGTATACTGGGTGCGTACGCATGAAGAGGGAGGAGCATATGCGTGCGGTCTTGATCATGGGGTTTGGGATCCTACGGCTACGATCTTGTGAGGGTTTAAAGATAATTAATTATGTTGTAAATAGTAGTTTTAAATCGTGTAAACTTCAAAAATCAATATCCTTTTCATACGAGGTCGAAAACGCGCGAAACCAGTTGCGTTGGAATCGTATGGACGAGCACTACGCGATGGAGTTGGTTTGGAGTCGTTTGGAGTTAGTGAAAATTTCGTGTAAAATTAAACGTCCGTTTAATTTTATTCGAAATAAATCGCTAAAACGGAATTTAAAATCAAGGTGAGAACTTCTCACTCAATCGAATCAGTTTCGATTTTATTTTAAATAGTTAGATTTAAAATATTTGAATGCATGTTTGAATGTTGATTAATATCTATTGATTGTTAAAATAGACATTATACGCCGTTAGTAAGCGGATGTTATTTATTAAAAACATATACCGCGAATATTTCATAAACAGTGAAATTGGTATTATATATAATATCAATATATATATATTGGCATATGTATATATTGCAGTTGTTGATTTTCCGTATTTTTTAGCGGATAAGACCCTATTGCGCCGTCTATTAAGCGGATAATATTTAAAATCCCATATACCGCGATAATTTCGTACTGGAGCGAAATTGGTATTGTGCTAATGTTTGTGGATGCAGGAAAACAGGTTGGAGGGATCCAACTGAATTCCTCAACAGTATTTATTTGATTTCAGATATTTTGATATTTGATGGATTTTCATATCGATATATGAAATCGTTGTTGTCGTGATTGACTATTTGGTATGTAACATCATTGGACCAAATTTTGGAATTTTAAAATGATTTCTAAAGTGATTTTTGAAAAGTATACGTTTTATAAAATAATTTTGAAATTTA
Source organism: Allium cepa (assembly GCA_030765085.1). NCBI lineage: Eukaryota > Viridiplantae > Streptophyta > Magnoliopsida > Asparagales > Amaryllidaceae > Allium > Allium cepa. The sequence goes on along the minus strand of CM060945.1, from coordinate 571,533,686 downwards.
TCCATTTTAAATAAATGAACGCTATAATTTTTAAAGTCATAAAAATTATGATTTTTGAGAAATATAGTTAAAAACTGATTTTTGAGAATATGATGCTAATAATTTTATAAAATAATAAAAATCGGGATTTTTGAAATTATTGTGAAAAGTTTAAATATTGGATTTATGAAATTTAATTATTTTATAAATCAGAATGATGAAATTATAAAGGAGATTAAAGATGTTTTAAAGGAATAATATAAATTGATTTATATTAAGAGATTTATAAATGGATATTTATTAATTGAAATATTGACATTATAAAACGAGTTTTTATAAGTGTTTGAATGAAGTGAAAATGAATTTTGTAAATGAATGGAATTTATAAAATTAAAAATGGTGAAGTTATAAATGAAATTTATAAATAGTAAGATTTATAAATTTGTGAAGTTATTTGAAGAATAGATTTGGTTAAATAAATGAATCTTATAAGTTATAAGATTTATGATTTGGAAAGTCTTTAAAAGAACGATTTTGTAAAATAATCGTTTTATAAGCATTTGACTTATAATATGAACTTTTAGTTTATAATTGAGTTATAAACTGGAATAGGTTAATAAAGGAATTTATAAAAAGAAGTTTTTATAAAATAAATAGAAATGGAATTTATAAACGTTGTTTTATAAATTCGCAAACGACTTATTTTGATAAGTAAATTGTTGAAACTTAGTAATGGAGTTATATTTACGTTTTTTTTTTTGAACTGTGAATAATCCTTTGAAATAAAATGAATAAAAGGGTGAAATTTGTTAACAAAGAATATTCACGTTTTTGAATAGTGAATAATATGTTAAAGGAATTGTTTTGAATGTGATATTTTAAACAGAATTAAAACGATCTAACGATATTTTAAATGCATTGAGATTCGAAACCATAGATTTCAACATTTATTGTTGAAATAGACGTTTTCGAGAAATAAAAGGAAATAGTGGACTATAACACTGTTGTTATAGTAAATGATTTCCGAAAGGAAATGTTTTGTATAGTATTGGGATTTATATATCTATTTTAATTTCGAATCTCTATACTAGTGATTTTGGGTTGTCGTAACAATGTTTTACGCAACATTCGTTTTGGCCCAAATAAATATGTTTAAGAGAATGGTTTCCTTAAAGAATGAAATATGTACTTAATTTCGATTGAAGTATATTGAATATTTTCCAAGTGTTGAAAATAAATAAAATTTGTGAATTACTTATTAAATAAGTATGGAAATGTTTTTCCAATGTGAAATGAAACGTTTAGAGAATTTATCTTTTTGAAGATAAATTGAAATGAATAATTGAAATCGAATATTCATAGATATTTTGAAATATAAATTCACTATGGAATTTATGAATGAAAAGGGAAGTTGCTTAAAAATAAATATTGATTTATTTTTGAAGTGTGAAAATTATATATCTTGTAAAGATATTTTTTGGAAAATAAATAATTTGGAAAATTATTTGGAATCTGGTGATGTGTGCATATCCATTGATAGTTCAATAACCGACTATCAATATTTCCCTTTGAATGGGTATTTGATGTGATTTGATTGAATTGAATGCCACACTTATTTTTGAATAAGCGCTCACTATTCGGGTTAACCGGGAAAGGACCATGGGGTCGTATAACCCATTCCGAATATGTGATACGTCGTTGTGAATTGCATTGAAGATCGGTGTTGAAGACCCGGTATTTGCGAAAGCGATAGGATGACCTGTCGATTGACTCTTCACCGAGTAGCTACGGTATTGAGTTCTCCATATGTGATGGTGAATCCGATCAGGATTGTGAATATCCGGATTGCAAGGACTTCTTTGTAAGTGCCTTCGGTTTTGTTCGAGCCCGAAACAGACTTGTATGGATTGTATGTCTGACATTACAATTTGAGATATAAAGCCGATTTCTTTCAAATATATTTCTGTTGGTGGCGGAGAATTTATTCTTTTAGCTTAACACCCTTCTCTGAGACGTACGAGCTCAGAGGTTATGTAGTTGAATGTTATGAGCGATATATTCCCAATTTGGTAATGTGACATGCTGAGTGTTGCTGTGAAATGATCATTGTGTTGATTATTTGTGATAGGATCATTTATTTGATCGTCTATCTTTGTGATCATTTCTATGATCATTTGTTGACCCAAAGCATGGCTTTTGTATAAAGTATGTTTTTGTGGACGTGACTTCGTCGAGCCTCACACCTCGGGAATGGTCAAAACAGGAAAGATGCGGCAAGGTTATGAGGGGTAGCGCCCTTTAGGATATGTGCATTTCCTTCTGGAAAAGGGTGGTATCATGGTATGGAGCCCAGATACTTACTCATGTTGAAAACACTTTGTTATGATTGTGTGAATTGATTAGAGAGCTCTCGGATAAAGGTCCCAAAAGGCCGGGGGATGGCATATTCGGTCAGTTGTTACTCAGTTAGGGGTAACCCGGCCTTGCGTTGGTAGAGATCCGGTTTGGTTCTCGGGGATGTCCATCCAGAGGCATTCTCATGTGGCAATGGGAAGTTCCTTGGCCTGATCATTCGTTGGAAATCCAAAGAAACAATACGAGACTTGTACGGTTTTAGTTGTATAACCTGCTATGGAATGTGGCGGTAACCTGCTATTGAACATAGTTAGCTATAGTAGGCATAGTTCGGAATGTCTATGCTGGCTAAGATTTATATTCTACTTTCGAAATGAATTTTCTCTACACTATGCACTAATAATAATATCAAAGGTTCTTTTTAATGCGTATCAAGCACTTTTGACTATCATAAGGAGAAATCTCCTCCGATTCTGCGTTTGCGTGTGTGTGTGTGCGGGAGGCCTTATGGTAGTTTCATTTTTTAAAAGCATTGCGAATTGACTTTAAAAATATTCCTCTATTTTGATTTCAAAGATAAATAAACTGTTTTGAGTTCTCACACCAGTCACATGACTGACTCGGAGTTTATTGTTTTCCTTCCTAAACTCTGGGTGCCCACCAATTTTCCACACGGGCAGTCAAGAGTTAGGTTTATCAGGATATTCTGGAGTTGCTGGAGGCAAGCTGGATGGCATGGCGTATTACTAGTTTATAAAATATTTCTTTTTCCGCTGCACTGTTTGTTGTTGTTATTGTTGTACACTCTGATGATATGATGTAATGAAATGAAATGTATGAAATGTAATAACTGATATAGTTCTTTGTTTAAAGATTATTCATTTATTATTATATGTTGTTCCGCTGCGAATTGTGAGATTCTGATGTTGTTCTGTTGTTTTTGTTCTTTGTTTCTGTTTCGTTCTATTCTCTTTTCCCTCTATCTTTTCTACCTTATCTATTTTCTTCTCTCTTCTTCTGTCTTTTTCTTTTCCTAAATTTTTCTTAAACCCCTAAGGGTTCGTATTTTCGTTCATCTTGAATTAATCAATGGAGATTAGTGTCTATTCAAGGAGTACGGATTTACGGGTCTTTACAGTTGGTATCAGAGCTTATGGTTAAGCGACAACCATGGTTCTGTTGGGTATTACTCATTAGAGATAGAGTCAGCAGTACTCTAGAATGAGTTGAGTGTAATAATAGCTATGAGAGCGTATTTGTTAGTAAATATAAAATTGTTTTGTATTGTGATGATTGGTTTATTGAGTGGCATATGAACTTTCGTCAGCGTGGTCCGCAAGACTATGCCGAAGGGGTTTCTAAACACTTGAATAGAACAATTCGACACAATATTGTTTTAAAATTGGGTAAATGAAATAATTTTGCCTTGATTATATTTTATATATGAAGAAATAATTTTCAGAATTATTAAAGTGTATATAAGTTGATTGTTTAGTTATTTGAATAATCTAAATAAAAGAATAATTGTATAAGCAAAAAGAATTATAAGAATTGAATTATAATTAAAGTGATTTACAATTGTGAAATAAACTTATATATATGAGAAGTGAAACTATATGAATATATATTTATGAATTTAGTTGTAAATAAAAATGAATTTAAAGTTAAATGGAAAATTTACTTAGAATTGGAAGCTGAATTGATTTATAAATGGGAATTTAAGTTAAGTAAATAATCAAGTGGATTAAATAAATGTGAACTTAAGTTATGTGAATGAAATTCAACTTTTGTAATTGAATTGAATGAATGGATTAAATGTTAATCAATTGAATGTGAATTAAGTTGATATGAAATAATGAATATAAGTGTAATTCATTAAAATCTAATGTTATTAGAAAGTTGAATAATTGAATGAAAATCAATTAAATTAAACCAATTGTAAGCAAAGGAATTTGGTTGAAATGGATATACATTGGTTGTTATATGATTGTAAGTTGATTGTATATAATTCATTAAGTATTAATGAAATTAGAAGCTAAATTAATTGAAATTCAATTGGAAGTTAAGTGAATCTTAGATAGAATTGAATTTGATTTGGAAGTGAACCAACTTGAATATGAATTAGTGAATATAAACTAATTGAAAATGAATGCTAGTAAAAACATCCACTGTTAATGAATCAAATGTGATTAAATTGAAAACCAATTCATTGAATATTAATGAGAATATAAATGAATATTTATTGGTTATAGATGATAGTTGGTTGATGGTTGCATTTATTGTTTTGTTTCATTTGCTATGTTGACATATATAATCATTATGATGCTATATGTTGTATATCGATACTATTTTCATATATGCATGATTCTCATGTTGTTTGTTGAGTTTAGTAGGTACGGATCGCGTTTGCTTCGCATTTGGAGCTCGTTTTCGCGCTATATTAGCCGTATATGCTTGCTAATAAAATATAAGGTACATATCTCGGATTACATACCGTACTTTTATACTTTTTCCCTTCGGGATGCCTCATTACTTGATGAGATGTATATTTGTGATATATATACTGTCATTTTTTTTTGGATCGAGCCGCGCAAAGGAGACTGTGGCGAATTTTTCCGAAAATTTAAGGCGTTGGAAAAAATTTGAGAAAATTTGGAAATTTTTTGAAAAACTTTAACTTTGATTTGGAATTGAAAGTTAAACAATAGTAATTGGTTTTGAAAAGATAACTAAGTATGATTTGAAACTTAGTAAATAATTGTAAGAAATTTAATTATGAATTTTGGAAAAAAATTAATAAATTCTGTAACTTTTCTTACTTGATAATTTCGAGGACGAAATTCTTTTTAGTGGGGAAGATTGTAACGACCCAGAATTTTTATTTATTACAATTTGAATATTTAATTAATTTTAAATATAAATAAGTGGAATTTATAAGTCGAATAAATTTTATTTTGAATTATTGGATTTAATTGAATAATTAAATCAATAATTTAATAAGTTAAATTATGAAAATAATTGAAATTGGGTTAAATATGATTGAAAATGATTTGTAAAATTTTATTTTATCATGTTGGAGTTAGAACGATATTTTAGAACTTTTAAAATCGAATTTAAAGTTAATTTGTGAAAATTGAATATTTTAATATTAAAATCGACTAGTGAAAATAGTCAATTTTTGAACAGTCTCAGAATTGAACGAAACCAGTTCCATTGGATCCGTAATAGTTAGTTATTACCGGATTTCAATTTTCGAATCAATCGGAGTTATCGTTTGATCGTGGCAGCTCGAAACGCATCGAATTGTTTTTAATTTTAATTTGGCGAGTTAAAATAGCCATTTTTCAAAAAGTCTCGGATTTCGACGAAACCAGTTTCATCGGATCCGTAATGTGATATTATTGTAAGGTTTCAAATTTCAAGTCAATTGGATTTACCGTTTGTCCGTTACAAATTAAAACGCCTAGAAAATCGTTTAAATCGGTTTAATTTAAATTGAACGTTTATAGCCATAACTCGCACAGATGTCCGAATTAGCTTCCGAAACCTGTTACATTGTGTCCGAAACGCGGGGTAAACCCTAGAAACGCTGGTTACGGCGCGTAAATCGGAGTTCGGAATTTCCGGAATGAATAGTGTTTCGTTTTTCTCTATAAATAGCCCTCACACAAATAAAAAAAAACAAAAAAACAAAACCCTAGCAATAACGCAGCCGCCACCCTCCCCATGAACGGCCGAAATGCTCCCATCTTCATCTTCAAATTTCTTCAAATCCGTGCAACGATTCGACGAACTTCTAACTAGAGAATCGTAGAGCACATCTAGATCTACGAGTTCAACGGATATGATCGTGTATGGAGCTGTAAATTAATGGGAATCAGGCCGCAAAGGCCGTGCGTTCATTCTCGATTTTCGTGCTAGGATGGAGGCCGAGCTTCAAGTGCTCCCTGGCGTTCGTGCGTGGTGGATGGGGCTTCAACATGGAGTAGCTTGATCGATGCAAAGGCTATTGATTTGGGTGCAAAAATCAAAACCCTAAATGAGATAATGGGTTCGTGTATACTGGTGCGTACGTATGAAGAGGGAGGAGCATATGCGTGCGGTCTTGATCATGGGGTTTGGGATCCTACGGCTACGATCTTGTGAGGGTTTAAAGATAATTAATTATGTTGTAAATAGTAGTTTTAAATCGTGTAAACTTCAAAAATCAATATCCTTTTCATACGAGGTCGAAAACGCGCGAAACCAGTTGCGTTGGAGTCGTATGGACGAGCACTACGCGATGGAGTTGGTTTGGAGTCGTTTGGAGTTAGTGAAAATTTCGTGTAAAATTAAACGTCCGTTTAATTTTATTCGAAATAAATCGCTAAAACGGAATTTAAAATCAAGGTGAGAACTTCTCACTCAATCGAATCAGTTTCGATTTTATTTTAAATAGTTAGATTTAAAATATTTGAATGCATGTTTGAATGTTGATTAATATCTATTGATTGTTAAAATAGACATTATACGCCGTTAGTAAGCGGATGTTATTTATTAAAAACATATACCGCGAATATTTCATAAACAGTGAAATTGGTATTATATATAATATCAATATATATATATTGGCATATGTATATATTGCAGTTGTTGATTTTCCGTATTTTTTAGCGGATAAGACCCTATTGCGCCGTCTATTAAGCGGATAATATTTAAAATCCCATATACCGCGATAATTTCGTACTGGAGCGAAATTGGTATTGTGCTAATGTTTGTGGATGCAGGAAAACAGGTTGGAGGGATCCAACTGGATTCCTCAACAGTATTTATTTGATTTCAGATATTTTGATATTTGATGGATTTTCATATCGATATATGAAATCGTTGTTGTCGTGATTGACTATTTGGTATGTAACATCATTGGACCAAATTTTGGAATTTTAAAATGATTTCTAAAGTGATTTTTGAAAAGTATACGTTTTATAAAATAATTTTGAAATTTATCCATTTTAAATAAATGAACGCTATAATTTTTAAAGTCATAAAAATTATGATTTTTGAGAAATATAGTTAAAAACTGATTTTTGAGAATATGATGCTAATAATTTTATAAAATAATAAAAATCGGGATTTTTGAAATTATTGTGAAAAGTTTAAATATTGGATTTATGAAATTTAATTATTTTATAAATCAGAATGATGAAATTATAAAGGAGATTAAAGATGTTTTAAAGGAATAATATAAATTGATTTATATTAAGAGATTTATAAATGGATATTTATTAATTGAAATATTGACATTATAAAACGAGTTTTTATAAGTGTTTGAATGAAGTGAAAATGAATTTTGTAAATGAATGGAATTTATAAAATTAAAAATGGTGAAGTTATAAATGAAATTTATAAATAGTAAGATTTATAAATTTGTGAAGTTATTTGAAGAATAGATTTGGTTAAATAAATGAATCTTATAAGTTATAAGATTTATGATTTGGAAAGTCTTTAAAAGAACGATTTTGTAAAATAATCGTTTTATAAGCATTTGACTTATAATATGAACTTTTAGTTTATAATTGAGTTATAAACTGGAATAGGTTAATAAAGGAATTTATAAAAAGAAGTTTTTATAAAATAAATAGAAATGGAATTTATAAACGTTGTTTTATAAATTCGCAAACGACTTATTTTGATAAGTAAATTGTTGAAACTTAGTAATGGAGTTATATTTACGTTTTTTTTTGAACTGTGAATAATCCTTTGAAATAAAATGAATAAAAGGGTGAAATTTGTTAACAAAGAATATTCACGTTTTTGAATAGTGAATAATATGTTAAAGAAATTGTTTTGAATGTGATATTTTAAACAGAATTAAAACGATCTAACGATATTTTAAATGCATTGAGATTCGAAACCATAGATTTCAACATTTATTGTTGAAATAGACGTTTTCGAGAAATAAAAGGAAATAGTGGACTATAACACTGTTGTTATAGTAAATGATTTCCGAAAGGAAATGTTTTGTATAGTATTGGGATTTATATATCTATTTTAATTTCGAATCTCTATACTAGTGATTTTGGGTTGTCGTAACAATGGTTTACGCAACATTCGTTTTGGCCCAAATAAATATGTTTAAGAGAATGATTTCCTTAAAGAATGAAATATGTACTTAATTTCGATTGAAGTATATTGAATATTTTCCAAGTGTTGAAAATAAATAAAATTTGTGAATTACTTATTAAATAAGTATGGAAATGTTTTTCCAATGTGAAATGAAACGTTTAGAGAATTTATCTTTTTGAAGATAAATTGAAATGAATAATTGAAATCGAATATTCATAGATATTTTGAAATATAAATTCACTATGGAATTTATGAATGAAAAGGGAAGTTGCTTAAAAATAAATATTGATTTATTTTTGAAGTGTGAAAATTATATATCTTGTAAAGATATTTTTTGGAAAATAAATAATTTGGAAAATTATTTGGAATCTGGTGATGTGTGCATATCCATTGATAGTTCAATAACCGACTATCAATATTTCCCTTTGAATGGGTATTTGATGTGATTTGATTGAATTGAATGCCACACTTATTTTTGAATAAGCGCTCACTATTCGGGTTAACCGGGAAAGGACCATGGGGTCGTATAACCCATTCCGAATATGTGATACGTCGTTGTGAATTGCATTGAAGATCGGTGTTGAAGACCCGGTATTTGCGAAAGCGATAGGATGACCTGTCGATTGACTCTTCACCGAGTAGCTACGGTATTGAGTTCTCCATATGTGATGGTGAATCCGATCAGGATTGTGAATATCCGGATTGCAAGGACTTCTTTGTAAGTGCCTTCGGTTTTGTTCGAGCCCGAAACAGACTTGTATGGATTGTATGTCTGACATTACAATTTGAGATATAAAGCCGATTTCTTTCAAATATATTTCTGTTGGTGGCGGAGAATTTATTCTTTTAGCTTAACACCCTTCTCTGAGACGTACGAGCTCAGAGGTTATGTAGTTGAATGTTATGAGCGATATATTCCCAATTTGGTAATGTGACATGCTGAGTGTTGCTGTGAAATGATCATTGTGTTGATTATTTGTGATAGGATCATTTATTTGATCGTCTATCTTTGTGATCATTTCTATGATCATTTGTTGACCCAAAGCATGGCTTTTGTATAAAGTATGTTTTTGTGGACGTGACTTCGTCGAGCCTCACACCTCGGGAATGGTCAAAACAGGAAAGATGCGGCAAGGTTATGAGGGGTAGCGCCCTTTAGGATATGTGCATTTCCTTCTGGAAAAGGGTGGTATCATGGTATGGAGCCCAGATACTTACTCATGTTGAAAACACTTTGTTATGATTGTGTGAATTGATTAGAGAGCTCTCGGATAAAGGTCCCAAAAGGCCGGGGGATGGCATATTCGGTCAGTTGTTACTCAGTTAGGGGTAACCCGGCCTTGCGTTGGTAGAGATCCGGTTTGGTTCTCGGGGATGTCCATCCAGAGGCATTCTCATGTGGCAATGGGAAGTTCCTTGGCCTGATCATTCGTTGGAAATCCAAAGAAACAATACGAGACTTGTACGGTTTTAGTTGTATAACCTGCTATGGAATGTGGCGGTAACCTGCTATTGAACATAGTTAGCTATAGTAGGCATAGTTCGGAATGTCTATGCTGGCTAAGATTTATATTCTACTTTCGAAATGAATTTTCTCTACACTATGCACTAATAATAATATCAAAGGTTCTTTTTAATGCGTATCAAGCACTTTTGACTATCATAAGGAGAAATCTCCTCCGATTCTGCGTTTGCGTGTGTGTGTGTGCGGGAGGCCTTATGGTAGTTTCATTTTTTAAAAGCATTGCGAATTGACTTTAAAAATATTCCTCTATTTTGATTTCAAAGATAAATAAACTGTTTTGAGTTCTCACACCAGTCACATGACTGACTCGGAGTTTATTGTTTTCCTTCCTAAACTCTGGGTGCCCACCAATTTTCCACACGGGCAGTCAAGAGTTAGGTTTATCAGGATATTCTGGAGTTGCTGGAGGCAAGCTGGATGGCATGGCGTATTACTAGTTTATAAAATATTTCTTTTTCCGCTGCACTGTTTGTTGTTGTTATTGTTGTACACTCTGATGATATGATGTAATGAAATGAAATGTATGAAATGTAATAACTGATATAGTTCTTTGTTTAAAGATTATTCATTTATTATTATATGTTGTTCCGCTGCGAATTGTGAGATTCTGATGTTGTTCTGTTGTTTTTGTTCTTTGTTTCTGTTTCGTTCTATTCTCTTTTCCCTCTATCTTTTCTACCTTATCTATTTTCTTCTCTCTTCTTCTGTCTTTTTCTTTTCCTAAATTTTTCTTAAACCCCTAAGGGTTCGTATTTTCGTTCATCTTGAATTAATCAATGGAGATTAGTGTCTATTCAAGGAGTACGGATTTACGGGTCTTTACAGTTGGTATCAGAGCTTATGGTTAAGCGACAACCATGGTTCTGTTGGGTATTACTCATTAGAGATAGAGTCAGCAGTACTCTAGAATGAGTTGAGTGTAATAATAGCTATGAGAGCGTATTTGTTAGTAAATATAAAATTGTTTTGTATTGTGATGATTGGTTTATTGAGTGGCATATGAACTTTCGTCATATGAACTTTCGTCAGCGTGGTCCGCAAGACTATGCCGAAGGGGTTTCTAAACACTTGAATAGAACAATTCGACACAATATTGTTTTAAAATTGGGTAAATGAAATAATTTTGCCTTGATTATATTTTATATATGAAGAAATAATTTTCAGAATTATTAAAGTGTATATAAGTTGATTGTTTAGTTATTTGAATAATCTAAATAAAAGAATAATTGTATAAGCAAAAAGAATTATAAGAATTGAATTATAATTAAAGTGATTTACAATTGTGAAATAAACTTATATATATGAGAAGTGAAACTATATGAATATATATTTATGAATTTAGTTGTAAATAAAAATGAATTTAAAGTTAAATGGAAAATTTACTTAGAATTGGAAGCTGAATTGATTTATAAATGGGAATTTAAGTTAAGTAAATAATCAAGTGGATTAAATAAATGTGAACTTAAGTTATGTGAATGAAATTCAACTTTTGTAATTGAATTGAATGAATGGATTAAATGTTAATCAATTGAATGTGAATTAAGTTGATATGAAATAATGAATATAAGTGTAATTCATTAAAATCTAATGTTATTAGAAAGTTGAATAATTGAATGAAAATCAATTAAATTAAACCAATTGTAAGCAAAGGAATTTGGTTGAAATGGATATACATTGGTTGTTATATGATTGTAAGTTGATTGTATATAATTCATTAAGTATTAATGAAATTAGAAGCTAAATTAATTGAAATTCAATTGGAAGTTAAGTGAATCTTAGATAGAATTGAATTTGATTTGGAAGTGAACCAACTTGAATATGAATTAGTGAATATAAACTAATTGAAAATGAATGCTAGTAAAAACATCCACTGTTAATGAATCAAATGTGATTAAATTGAAAACCAATTCATTGAATATTAATGAGAATATAAATGAATATTTATTGGTTATAGATGATAGTTGGTTGATGGTTGCATTTATTGTTTTGTTTCATTTGCTATGTTGACATATATAATCATTATGATGCTATATGTTGTATATCGATACTATTTTCATATATGCATGATTCTCATGTTGTTTGTTGAGTTTAGTAGGTACGGATCGCGTTTGCTTCGCATTTGGAGCTCGTTTTCGCGCTATATTAGCCGTATATGCTCGCTAATAAAATATAAGGTACATATCTCGGATTACATACCGTACTTTTATACTTTTTCCCTTCGGGATGCCTCATTACTTGATGAGATGTATATTTGTGATATATATACTGTCATTTTTTTTTGGATCGAGCCGCGCAAAGGAGACTGTGGCGAATTTTTCCGAAAATTTAAGGCGTTGGAAAAAATTTGAGAAAATTTGGAAATTTTTTGAAAAACTTTAACTTTGATTTGGAATTGAAAGTTAAACAATAGTAATTGGTTTTGAAAAGATAACTAAGTATGATTTGAAACTTAGTAAATAATTGTAAGAAATTTAATTATGAATTTTGGAAAAAAATTAATAAATTCTGTAACTTTTCTTACTTGATAATTTCGAGGACGAAATTCTTTTTAGTGGGGAAGATTGTAACGACCCAGAATTTTTATTTATTACAATTTGAATATTTAATTAATTTTAAATATAAATAAGTGGAATTTATAAGTCGAATAAATTTTATTTTGAATTATTGGATTTAATTGAATAATTAAATCAATAATTTAATAAGTTAAATTATGAAAATAATTGAAATTGGGTTAAATATGATTGAAAATGATTTGTAAAATTTTATTTTATCATGTTGGAGTTAGAACGATATTTTAGAACTTTTAAAATCGAATTTAAAGTTAATTTGTGAAAATTGAATATTTTAATATTAAAATCGACTAGTGAAAATAGTCAATTTTTGAACAGTCTCAGAATTGAACGAAACCAGTTCCATTGGATCCGTAATAGTTAGTTATTACCGGATTTCAATTTTCGAATCAATCGGAGTTATCGTTTGATCGTGGCAGCTCGAAACGCATCGAATTGTTTTTAATTTTAATTTGGCGAGTTAAAATAGCCATTTTTCAAAAAGTCTCGGATTTCGACGAAACCAGTTTCATCGGATCCGTAATGTGATATTATTGTAAGGTTTCAAATTTCAAGTCAATTGGATTTACCGTTTGTCCGTTACAAATTAAAACGCCTAGAAAATCGTTTAAATCGGTTTAATTTAAATTGAACGTTTATAGCCATAACTCGCACAGATGTCCGAATTAGCTTCCGAAACCTGTTACATTGTGTCCGAAACGCGGGGTAAACCCTAGAAACGCTGGTTACGGCGCGTAAATCGGAGTTCGGAATTTCCGGAATGAATAGTGTTTCGTTTTTCTCTATAAATAGCCCTCACACAAATAAAAAAAAAACAAAAAAACAAAACCCTAGCAATAACGCAGCCGCCACCCTCCCCATGAACGGCCGAAATGCTCCCATCTTCATCTTCAAATTTCTTCAAATCCGTGCAACGATTCGACGAACTTCTAACTAGAGAATCGTAGAGCACATCTAGATCTACGAGTTCAACGGATATGATCGTGTATGGAGCTGTAAATTAATGGGAATCAGGCCGCAAAGGCCGTGCGTTCATTCTCGATTTTCGTGCTAGGATGGAGGCCGAGCTTCAAGTGCTCCCTGGCGTTCGTGCGTGGTGGATGGGGCTTCAACATGGAGTAGCTTGATCGATGCAAAGGCTATTGATTTGGGTGCAAAAATCAAAACCCTAAATGAGATAATGGGTTCGTGTATACTGGTGCGTACGTATGAAGAGGGAGGAGCATATGCGTGCGGTCTTGATCATGGGGTTTGGGATCCTACGGCTACGATCTTGTGAGGGTTTAAAGATAATTAATTATGTTGTAAATAGTAGTTTTAAATCGTGTAAACTTCAAAAATCAATATCCTTTTCATACGAGGTCGAAAACGCGCGAAACCAGTTGCGTTGGAGTCGTATGGACGAGCACTACGCGATGGAGTTGGTTTGGAGTCGTTTGGAGTTAGTGAAAATTTCGTGTAAAATTAAACGTCCGTTTAATTTTATTCGAAATAAATCGCTAAAACGGAATTTAAAATCAAGGTGAGAACTTCTCACTCAATCGAATCAGTTTCGATTTTATTTTAAATAGTTAGATTTAAAATATTTGAATGCATGTTTGAATGTTGATTAATATCTATTGATTGTTAAAATAGACATTATACGCCGTTAGTAAGCGGATGTTATTTATTAAAAACATATACCGCGAATATTTCATAAACAGTGAAATTGGTATTATATATAATATCAATATATATATATTGGCATATGTATATATTGCAGTTGTTGATTTTCCGTATTTTTTAGCGGATAAGACCCTATTGCGCCGTCTATTAAGCGGATAATATTTAAAATCCCATATACCGCGATAATTTCGTACTGGAGCGAAATTGGTATTGTGCTAATGTTTGTGGATGCAGGAAAACAGGTTGGAGGGATCCAACTGGATTCCTCAACAGTATTTATTTGATTTCAGATATTTTGATATTTGATGGATTTTCATATCGATATATGAAATCGTTGTTGTCGTGATTGACTATTTGGTATGTAACATCATTGGACCAAATTTTGGAATTTTAAAATGATTTCTAAAGTGATTTTTGAAAAGTATACGTTTTATAAAATAATTTTGAAATTTATCCATTTTAAATAAATGAACGCTATAATTTTTAAAGTCATAAAAATTATGATTTTTGAGAAATATAGTTAAAAACTGATTTTTGAGAATATGATGCTAATAATTTTATAAAATAATAAAAATCGGGATTTTTGAAATTATTGTGAAAAGTTTAAATATAGGATTTATGAAATTTAATTATTTTATAAATCAGAATGATGAAATTATAAAGGAGATTAAAGATGTTTTAAAGGAATAATATAAATTGATTTATATTAAGAGATTTATAAATGGATATTTATTAATTGAAATATTGACATTATAAAACGAGTTTTTATAAGTGTTTGAATGAAGTGAAAATGAATTTTGTAAATGAATGGAATTTATAAAATTAAAAATGGTGAAGTTATAAATGAAATTTATAAATAGTAAGATTTATAAATTTGTGAAGTTATTTGAAGAATAGATTTGGTTAAATAAATGAATCTTATAAGTTATAAGATTTATGATTTGGAAAGTCTTTAAAAGAACGATTTTGTAAAATAATCGTTTTATAAGCATTTGACTTATAATATGAACTTTTAGTTTATAATTGAGTTATAAACTGGAATAGGTTAATAAAGGAATTTATAAAAAGAAGTTTTTATAAAATAAATAGAAATGGAATTTATAAACGTTGTTTTATAAATTCGCAAACGACTTATTTTGATAAGTAAATTGTTGAAACTTAGTAATGGAGTTATATTTACGTTTTTTTTTTGAACTGTGAATAATCCTTTGAAATAAAATGAATAAAAGGGTGAAATTTGTTAACAAAGAATATTCACGTTTTTGAATAGTGAATAATATGTTAAAGGAATTGTTTTGAATGTGATATTTTAAACAGAATTAAAACGATCTAACGATATTTTAAATGCATTGAGATTCGAAACCATAGATTTCAACATTTATTGTTGAAATAGACGTTTTCGAGAAATAAAAGGAAATAGTGGACTATAACACTGTTGTTATAGTAAATGATTTCCGAAAGGAAATGTTTTGTATAGTATTGGGATTTATATATCTATTTTAATTTCGAATCTCTATACTAGTGATTTTGGGTTGTCGTAACAATGTTTTACGCAACATTCGTTTTGGCCCAAATAAATATGTTTAAGAGAATGGTTTCCTTAAAGAATGAAATATGTACTTAATTTCGATTGAAGTATATTGAATATTTTCCAAGTGTTGAAAATAAATAAAATTTGTGAATTACTTATTAAATAAGTATGGAAATGTTTTTCCAATGTGAAATGAAACGTTTAGAGAATTTATCTTTTTGAAGATAAATTGAAATGAATAATTGAAATCGAATATTCATAGATATTTTGAAATATAAATTCACTATGGAATTTATGAATGAAAAGGGAAGTTGCTTAAAAATAAATATTGATTTATTTTTGAAGTGTGAAAATTATATATCTTGTAAAGATATTTTTTGGAAAATAAATAATTTGGAAAATTATTTGGAATCTGGTGATGTGTGCATATCCATTGATAGTTCAATAACCGACTATCAATATTTCCCTTTGAATGGGTATTTGATGTGATTTGATTGAATTGAATGCCACACTTATTTTTGAATAAGCGCTCACTATTCGGGTTAACCGGGAAAGGACCATGGGGTCGTATAACCCATTCCGAATATGTGATACGTCGTTGTGAATTGCATTGAAGATCGGTGTTGAAGACCCGGTATTTGCGAAAGCGATAGGATGACCTGTCGATTGACTCTTCACCGAGTAGCTACGGTATTGAGTTCTCCATATGTGATGGTGAATCCGATCAGGATTGTGAATATCCGGATTGCAAGGACTTCTTTGTAAGTGCCTTCGGTTTTGTTCGAGCCCGAAACAGACTTGTATGGATTGTATGTCTGACATTACAATTTGAGATATAAAGCCGATTTCTTTCAAATATATTTCTGTTGGTGGCGGAGAATTTATTCTTTTAGCTTAACACCCTTCTCTGACACGTACGAGCTCAGAGGTTATTTAGTTGAATGTTATGAGCGATATATTCCCAATTTGGTAATGTGACATGCTGAGCGTTGCTGTGAAATGATCATTGTGTTGATTATTTGTGATAGGATCATTTATTTGATCGTCTATCTTTGTGATCATTTCTATGATCATTTGTTGACCCAAAGCATGGCTTTTGTATAAAGTATGTTTTTGTGGACGTGAATTCGTCGAGCCTCACACCTCGGGAATGGTCAAAACAGGAAAGATGCGGCAAGGTTATGAGGGGTAGCGCCCTTTAGGATATGTGCATTTCCTTCTGGAAAAGGGTGGTATCATGGTATGGAGCCCAGATACTTACTCATGTTGAAAACACTTTGTTATGATTGTGTGAATTGATTAGAGAGCTCTCGGATAAAGGTCCCAAAAGGCCGGGGGATGGCATATTCGGTCAGTTGTTACTCAGTTAGGGGTAACCCGGCCTTGTGTTGGTAGAGATCCGGTTTGGTTCTCGGGGATGTCCATCCAGAGGCATTCTCATGTGGCAATGGGAAGTTCCTTGGCCTGATCATTCGTTGGAAATCCAAAGAAACAATACGAGACTTGTACGGTTTTAGTTGTATAACCTGCTATGTGTGGCGGTAACCTGCTATTGAACATAGTTAGCTATAGTAGGCATAGTTCGGAATGTCTATGCTGGCTAAGATTTATATTCTACTTTCGAAATGAATTTTCCCTACAC
The DNA here is from genome assembly GCA_030765085.1 of Allium cepa. Classification (NCBI taxonomy): domain Eukaryota; kingdom Viridiplantae; phylum Streptophyta; class Magnoliopsida; order Asparagales; family Amaryllidaceae; genus Allium; species Allium cepa. The sequence continues at coordinate 571,516,314 of CM060945.1, read as the reverse complement.
TATGCACTAATAATAATATCAAAGGTTCTTTTTAATGCGTATCAAGCACTTTTGACTATCATAAGGAGAAATCTCCTCCGATTCTGCGTTTGCGTGTGTGTGTGTGCGGGAGGCCTTATGGTAGTTTCATTTTTTAAAAGCATTGCGAATTGACTTTAAAAATATTCCTCTATTTTGATTTCAAAGATAAATAAACTGTTTTGAGTTCTCACACCAGTCACATGACTGACTCGGAGTTTATTATTTTCCTTCCTAAACTCTGGGTGCCCACCAATTTTCCACACGGGCAGTCAAGAGTTAGGTTTATCAGGATATTCTGGAGTTGCTGGAGGCAAGCTGGATGGCATGGCGTATTACTAGTTTATAAAATATTTCTTTTTCCGCTGCACTGTTTGTTGTTGTTATTGTTGTACACTCTGATGATATGATGTAATGAAATGAAATGTATGAAATGTAATAACTGATATAGTTCTTTGTTTAAAGATTATTCATTTATTATTATATGTTGTTCCGCTGCGAATTGTGAGATTCTGATGTTGTTCTGTTGTTTTTGTTCTTTGTTTCTGTTTCGTTCTATTCTCTTTTCCCTCTATCTTTTCTACCTTATCTATTTTCTTCTCTCTTCTTCTGTCTTTTTCTTTTCCTAAATTTTTCTTAAACCCCTAAGGGTTCGTATTTTCGTTCATCTTGAACTAATCAATGGAGATTAGTGTCTATTCAAGGAGTACGGATTTACGGGTCTTTACAGTTGGTATCAGAGCTTATGGTTAAGCGACAACCATGGTTTTGTTGGGTATTACTCATTAGAGATAGAGTCAGCAGTACTCTAGAATGAGTTGAGTGTAATAATAGCTATGAGAGCGTATTTGTTAGTAAATATAAAATTGTTTTGTATTGTGATGATTGGTTTATTGAGTGGCATATGAACTTTCGTCAGCGTGGTCCGCAAGACTATGCCGAAGGGGTTTCTAAACACTTGAATAGAACAATTCGACACAATATTGTTTTAAAATTGGGTAAATGAAATAATTTTGCCTTGATTATATTTTATATATGAAGAAATAATTTTCAGAATTATTAAAGTGTATATAAGTTGATTGTTTAGTTATTTGAATAATCTAAATAAAAGAATAATTGTATAAGCAAAAAGAATTATAAGAATTGAATTATAATTAAAGTGATTTACAATTGTGAAATAAACTTATATATATGAGAAGTGAAACTATATGAATATATATTTATGAATTTAGTTGTAAATAAAAATGAATTTAAAGTTAAATGGAAAATTTACTTAGAATTGGAAGCTGAATTGATTTATAAATGGGAATTTAAGTTAAGTAAATAATCAAGTGGATTAAATAAATGTGAACTTAAGTTATGTGAATGAAATTCAACTTTTGTAATTGAATTGAATGAATGGATTAAATGTTAATCAATTGAATGTGAATTAAGTTGATATGAAATAATGAATATAAGTGTAATTCATTAAAATCTAATGTTATTAGAAAGTTGAATAATTGAATGAAAATCAATTAAATTAAACCAATTGTAAGCAAAGGAATTTGGTTGAAATGGATATACATTGGTTGTTATATGATTGTAAGTTGATTGTATATAATTCATTAAGTATTAATGAAATTAGAAGCTAAATTAATTGAAATTCAATTGGAAGTTAAGTGAATCTTAGATAGAATTGAATTTGATTTGGAAGTGAACCAACTTGAATATGAATTAGTGAATATAAACTAATTGAAAATGAATGCTAGTAAAAACATCCACTGTTAATGAATCAAATGTGATTAAATTGAAAACCAATTCATTGAATATTAATGAGAATATAAATGAATATTTATTGGTTATAGATGATAGTTGGTTGATGGTTGCATTTGTTGTTTTGTTTCATTTGCTATGTTGACATATATAATCATTATGATGCTATATGTTGTATATCGATACTATTTTCATATATGCATGATTCTCATGTTGTTTGTTGAGTTTAGTAGGTACGGATCGCGTTTGCTTCGCATTTGGAGCTCGTTTTCGCGCTATATTAGCCGTATATGCTCGCTAATAAAATATAAGGTACATATCTCGGATTACATACCGTACTTTTATACTTTTTCCCTTCGGGATGCCTCATTACTTGATGAGATGTATATTTGTGATATATATACTGTCATTTTTTTTTTCGGATCGAGCCGCGCAAAGGAGACTGTGGCGAATTTTTCCGAAAATTTAAGGCGTTGGAAAAAATTTGAGAAAATTTGGAAAATTTTTGAAAAACTTTAACTTTGATTTGGAATTGAAAGTTAAACAATAGTAATTGGTTTTGAAAAGATAACTAAGTATGATTTGAAACTTAGTAAATAATTGTAAGAAATTTAATTATGAATTTTGGAAAAAAATTAATAAATTCTGTAACTTTTCTTACTTGATAATTTCGAGGACGAAATTCTTTTTAGTGGGGAAGATTGTAACGACCCAGAATTTTTATTTATTACAATTTGAATATTTAATTAATTTTAAATATAAATAAGTGGAATTTATAAGTCGAATAAATTTTATTTTGAATTATTGGATTTAATTGAATAATTAAATCAATAATTTAATAAGTTAAATTATGAAAGTAATTGAAATTGGGTTAAATATGATTGAAAATGATTTGTAAAATTTTATTTTATCATGTTGGAGTTAGAACGATATTTTAGAACTTTTAAAATCGAATTTAAAGTTAATTTGTGAAAATTGAATATTTTAATATTAAAATCGACTAGTGAAAATAGTCAATTTTTGAACAGTCTCAGAATTGAACGAAACCAGTTCCATTGGATCCGTAATAGTTAGTTATTACCGGATTTCAATTTTCGAATCAATCGGAGTTATCGTTTGATCGTGGCAGCTCGAAACGCATCGAATTGTTTTTAATTTTAATTTGGCGAGTTAAAATAGCCATTTTTCAAAAAGTCTCGGATTTCGACGAAACCAGTTTCATCGGATCCGTAATGTGATATTATTGTAAGGTTTCAAATTTCAAGTCAATTGGATTTACCGTTTGTCCGTTACAAATTAAAACGCCTAGAAAATCGTTTAAATCGGTTTAATTTAAATTGAGCGTTTATAGCCATAACTCGCACAGATGTCCGAATTAGCTTCCGAAACCTGTTACATTGTGTCCGAAACGCGGGGTAAACCCTAGAAACGCTGGTTACGGCGCGTAAATCGGAGTTCGGAATTTCCGGAATGAATAGTGTTTCGTTTTTCTCTATAAATAGCCCTCACACAAATAAAAAAAAAACAAAAAAACAAAACCCTAGCAATAACGCAGCCGCCACCCTCCCCATGAACGGCCGAAATGCTCCCATCTTCATCTCCAAATTTCTTCAAATCCGTGCAACGATTCGACGAACTTCTAACTAGAGAATCGTAGAGCACATCTAGATCTACGAGTTCAACAGATATGATCGCGTATGGAGCTGTAAATTGATGGGAATCAGGCCGCAAAGGCCGTGCGTTCATTCTCGATTTTCGTGCTAGGATGGAGGCCGAGCTTCAAGTGCTCCCTGGCGTTCGTGTGTGGTGGATGGGGCTTCAACATGGAGTAGCTTGATCGATGCAAAGGCTATTGATTTGGGTGCAAAAATCAAAACCCTAAATGAGATAATGGGTTCGTGTATACTGGGTGCGTACGCATGAAGAGGGAGGAGCATATGCGTGCGGTCTTGATCATGGGGTTTGGGATCCTACGGCTACGATCTTGTGAGGGTTTAAAGATAATTAATTATGTTGTAAATAGTAGTTTTAAATCGTGTAAACTTCAAAAATCAATATCTTTTTCATACGAGGTCGAAAACGCGCGAAACCAGTTGCGTTGGAATCGTATGGACGAGCACTACGCGATGGAGTTGGTTTGGAGTCGTTTGGAGTTAGTGAAAATTTCGTGTAAAATTAAACGTCCGTTTAATTTTATTCGAAATAAATCGCTAAAACGGAATTTAAAATCAAGGTGAGAACTTCTCACTCAATCGAATCAGTTTCGATTTTATTTTAAATAGTTAGATTTAAAATATTTGAATGCATGTTTGAATGTTGATTAATATCTATTGATTGTTAAAATAGACATTATACGCCGTTAGTAAGCGGATGTTATTTATTAAAAACATATACCGCTAATATTTCATAAACAGTGAAATTGGTATTATATATAATATCAATATATATATATATTGGCATACGTATATATTGCAGTTGTTGATTTCCCGTATTTTTTAGCGGATAAGACCCTATTGCGCCGTCTATTAAGCGGATAATATTTAAAATCCCATATACCGCGATAATTTCGTACTGGAGCGAAATTGGTATTGTGCTAATGTTTGTGGATGCAGGAAAACAGGTTGGAGGGATCCAACTGGATTCCTCAACAGTATTTATTTGATTTCAGATATTTTGATATTTGATGGATTTTCATATCGATATATGAAATCGTTGTTGTCGTGATTGACTATTTGGTATGTAACATCATTGGACCAAATTTTGGAATTTTAAAATGATTTCTAAAGTGATTTTTGAAAAGTATACGTTTTATAAAATAATTTTGAAATTTATCCATTTTAAATAAATAAACGCTATAATTTTTAAAGTCATAAAAATTATGATTTTTGAGAAATATAGTTAAAAACTGATTTTTGAGAATATGATGCTAATAATTTTATAAAATAATAAAAATCGGGATTTTTGAAATTATTGTGAAAAGTTTAAATATAGGATTTATGAAATTTAATTATTTTATAAATCAGAATGATGAAATTATAAAGGAGATTAAAGATGTTTTAAAGGAATAATATAAATTGATTTATATTAAGAGATTTATAAATGGATATTTATAAATTGAAATATTGACATTATAAAACGAGTTTTTATAAGTGTTTGAATGAAGTGAAAATGAATTTTGTAAATGAATGGAATTTATAAAATTAAAAATGGTGAAGTTATAAATGAAATTTATAAATAGTAAGATTTATAAATTTGTGAAGTTATTTGAAGAATAGATTTGGTTAAATAAATGAATCTTATAAGTTATAAGATTTATGATTTGGAAAGTCTTTAAAAGAACGATTTTGTAAAATAATCGTTTTATAAGCATTTGACTTATAATATGAACTTTTAGTTTATAATTGAGTTATAAACTGGAATAGGTTAATAAAGGAATTTATAAAAAGAAGTTTTTATAAAATAAATAGAAATGGAATTTATAAACGTTGTTTTATAAATTCGCAAACGACTTATTTTGATAAGTAAATTGTTGAAACTTAGTAATGGAGTTATATTTACGTTTTTTTTTGAACTGTGAATAATCATTTGAAATAAAATGAATAAAAGGGTGAAATTTGTTAACAAAGAATATTCACGTTTTTGAATAGTGAAATAATATGTTAAAGAAATTGTTTTGAATGTGATATTTTAAACAGAATTAAAACGATCTAACGATATTTTAAATGCATTGAGATTCGAAACCATAGATTTCAACATTTATTGTTGAAATAGACGTTTTCGAGAAATAAAAGGAAATAGTGGAGTATAACACTGTTGTTATAGTAAATGATTTCCGAAAGGAAATGTTTTGTATAGTATTGGGATTTATATATCTATTTTAATTTCGAATCCCTATACTAGTGATTTTGGGTTGTCGTAACAATGTTTTACGCAACATTCGTTTTGGCCCAAATAAATATGTTTAAGAGAATGATTTCCTTAAAGAATGAAATATGTACTTAATTTCGATTGAAGTATATTGAATATTTTCCAAGTGTTGAAAATAAATAAAATTTGTGAATTACTTATTAAATAAGTATGGAAATGTTTTTCCAATGTGAAACGAAACGTTTAGAGAATTTATCTTTTTGAAGATAAATTGAAATGAATAATTGAAATCGAATATTCATAGATATTTTGAAATATAAATTCACTATGGAATTTATGAATGAAAAGGGAAGTTGCTTAAAAATAAATATTGATTTATTTTTGAAGTGCGAAAATTATATATCTTGTAAAGATATTTTTTGGAAAATAAATAATTTGGAAAATTATTTGGAATCTGGTGATGTGTGCATATCCATTGATAGTTCAATAACCGACTATTAATATTTCCCTTTGAATGGGTATTTGATGTGATTTGATTGAATTGAATGCCACACTTATTTTTGAATAAGCGCTCACTATTCGGGTTAACCGGGAAAGGACCATGGGGTCGTATAACCCATTCTGAATATGTGATACGTCGTTGTGAATTGCATTGAAGATCGGTGTTGAAGACCCGGTATTTGCGAAAGCGATAGGATGACCTGTCGATTGACTCTTCACCGAGTAGCTACGGTATTGAGTTCTCCATATGTGATGGTGAATCCGATCAGGATTGTGAATATCCGGATTGCAAGGACTTCTTTGTAAGTGCCTTCGGTTTTGTTCGAGCCCGGAACAGACTTGTATGGATTGTATGTCTGACATTACAATTTGAGATATAAAGCCGATTTCTTTCAAATATATTTCTGTTGGTGGCGGAGAATTTATTCTTTTAGCTTAACACCCTTCTCTGAGACGTACGAGCTCAGAGGTTATGTAGTTGAATGTTATGAGCGATATATTCCCAATTTGGTAATGTGACATGCTGAGTGTTGCTGTGAAATGATCATTGTGTTGATTATTTGTGATAGGATCATTTATTTGATCGTCTATCTTTGTGATCATTTCTATGATCATTTGTTGACCCAAAGCATGGCTTTTGTATGAAGTATGTTTTTGTGGACGTGACTTCGTCGAGCCTCACACCTCGGGAATGGTCAAGACAGGAAAGATGCGGCAAGGTTATAAGGGGTAGCGCCCTTTAGGATATGTGCATTTCCTTCTGGAAAATGGTGGTATCATGGTATGGAGCCCAGATACTTACTCATGTTGAAAAAACTTTGTTATGATTGTGTGAATTGATTAGAGAGCTCTCGGATAAAGGTCCCAAAGGACCCGGGGATGGCATATTCGGTCAGTTGTTACTCAGTTAGGGGTAACCCGGCCTTGTGTTGGTAGAGATCCGGTTTGGTTCTCGGGGATGTCCATCCAGAGGCATTCTCATGTGGCAATGGGAAGTTCCTTGGCCTGATCATTCGTTGGAAATCCAAAGAAACAATACGAGACTTGTACGGTTTTAGTTGTATAACCTGCTATGAAATGTGACGGTAACCTGCTATTGAACATAGTTAGCTATAGTAGGCATAGTTCGGAATGTCTATGCTGGCTAAGATTTATATTCTACTTTCGAAATGAATTTTCCCTACACTATGCACTAATAATAATATCAAAGGTTCTTTTTAATGCGTATCAAGCACTTTTGACTATCATAAGGAGAAATCTCCTCCGATTCTGCGTTTGCATGTGTGTGTGTGCGGGAGGCCTTATGGTAGTCTCATTTTTTAAAAGCATTGCGAATTGACTTTAAAAATATTCCTCTATTTTGATTTCAAAGATAAATAAAATGTTTTGAGTTCTCACACCAGTCACATGACTGACTCGGAGTTTATTGTTTTCCTTCCTAAACTCTGAGTGCCCACCAATTTTCCACACGGGCAGTCAAGAGTTAGGTTTATCAGGATATTCTGGAGTTGCTGGAGGTAAGCTGGATGGCATGGCGTATTACTAGTTTATAAAATATTTCTTTTTCCGCTGCACTGTTTGTTGTTGTTATTGTTGTACACTCTGATGATATGATGTAATGAAATGAAATGTATGAAATGTAATAACTGATATAGTTCTTTGTTTAAAGATTATTCATTTATTATTATATGTTGTTCCGCTGCGAATTGTGAGATTCTGATGTTGTTCTGTTGTTTTTGTTCTTTGTTTCTGTTTCGTTCTATTCTCTTTTCCCTCTATCTTTTCTACCTTATCTATTTTCTTCTCTCTTCTTCTGTCTTTTTCTTTTCCTAAATTTTTCTTAAACCCCTAAGGGTTCGGATTTTCGTTCATCTTGAATTAATCAATGGAGATTAGTGTCTATTCAAGGAGTACGGATTTACGGGTCTTTACAGAACAGCTTAAACTTATCTATTGAAGAAACGGATCCACAAAGCTGCCTCTTAACTTCACCTCTAAAGAACTGCTGACAAATGACTTCCTCGCGTGCCGGCAGAATAATCTGAGCTGCAACACTGCTACTGATGCCAAAAATTTCTTAATCCAAAATTCCTCGGAAAACTCGGGCCTCAACGCCAAACACAACATTCAGCTGAACTCAACCTCAAAACTAATGCAGACACACTTCCTTATCCAAAAATCCTTGGGAACTTCTTCGGAAACAAACCATCGTTACTGCATCTCAACACAACTACTACTTCTTGAGTTACCAAGATAATATTTCTAGCTTCTGCTCAACTGACAAAAATCCAATTTCTACTCATCCAATCTTGTACTACAAAAATGGACTCCAAATCTTAACAGTTTCCTCAAGAGATTTGGTGAAATCCTTATATCACAAATTTACTTGAGACGATATTAGGTCTACAGTCTCGTCAGATATACTTCCAACCACAGGTAGTCGTGTTACACACACCACTACTCAATCTACCCTTATACTTATATTGGAAAACCCGAACAGGCAATCCAACAAATAGATGAAATATATATATATATATATATATATATATATATCAAAGTTACAAATACGCTCTCTCAGGAAAGAAATCACTTAAGAGCCTAGGTATTCATTCAACCTAGCGCTCTGATACCACTGTAACGACCCGACATCCTACGCCCAGGAAGACGTATCGTTTTTAAGAAAGAAAAGGGTGAGAAAATAGAAAAGATAGAGAAGAAAGAACAACAACATCAGAATCTCACAGCGGAACGAATAAATTATATTAATCACATAAGTATTTACACAATATATAACATCAATCAGAGTTATACAGATAATACATCACATACTAGACAGTTATAAACACCTGTCTAGTTAATACAACACAACTCAAACAAATGACTCAAAGATACCAACACAGCGGAACTATATATATATATCTACAACGCTGAAGCCTCCTGCTCCATTGCTCCTCCAGAGTTCGTCAAAGCTAACCTGAATCCCTTGGCTACCCGTAAAAATTTGGGTACCCGAGAGTTTATGAAAAACAAAAATAAACTCCGGTTCAGACATGGGTCTGGTATGAGTAACAGGATAAAGTTGCTTAATTTTGAAAAAAATCCTTTAAAAAGAAAAGGTATCACGTAAGACTTCCCACACATAAACACGGAAAAGTTTTTACCTTACGCTAACCAAAACATTTGATAGGAAATCCAGTGATATTATAATAGGTCTAGGGTTTTCAAGTAAATAGAAAATAGCCGAAATTGTTACATCTATTAAATTCCAGCTACTAGCCACAAAAGTGGGTAATACAATCAAAACCGTTGGCACTTATTGGATTGTGGATTCCATACAATGGCAGGGCTACTGGGGTACCGCCCGTCACAGTACGTAGCCTAGATCAACGTACCGAGGATCACTCCCGACCCCCTGCAACACAAGGCCGGAACCATTTCTTACTGAACAGTCCCGAACAAGATAAACCCCGCAGTTGGTTGCAGACCAATGCCCACACAACCGAATAAAAAGGGACATCTAGACAGGGGAATATCCTTGTCCTGCTTGGGCATGACCCACCTAACCTTGCCGCACCTCCCCTGTTTTAGCCATTCCCGGTTGATGAGGCTTGAGGTTACGATTACCTTTATAGAACATATCTCTTAGAATGCTCATTGTCCGCCTGACGATGTGTTGAAAGCATTCAATCCATACAAGTTCATTCCGGATTCGAACGAAACCGAAGGCATCATCTCGTTACACTCGTTTTGGAATCACCCTCAGAGTTAACGACGATAACCCTTGCATTCTGAATCTTCATCTTCACTTCAGATTTATGACCTATCGTTAATTTGGAATCGATGTGGTTTTCGGATGTTTCAAATAAGGAAAACCAATCCCGGTCTCATCGAAATCCAAAACGTGTCTTTTAAGGCCAAGTTGTCTATTTAGTCTTAACAGTGAATTCAATATTATTAATATACACACATAGATAATTCACATCTCATAATAGATATTCACATTATCAACCATAAAAAGATAATTAATATCATCATCCAAACAGATAATTAAATATTATCATACTTAAACCATACATCCATATCTCATAGATATTACTCATCTCATATCTGAGATCACAATCAATCAATGAAATATCAATATCATCCATAAGCAATGATTTATGAATCACAAGCTATAATTAATTTAAAATGAATTAAATTAACTACTTTCATCTTTAATAAATTAATTACTCATTCCATAAATCCTGCTCTCACAACCATTAATTAATTATAAATCAAATTAATTAATCATTCTCTAATTACAAGGAGAAATTTAGTCTTTTAATTAATTTCTCAAATGAATTATTCTAAATCATTCATAGTAGATTAACATTTGATTACTTCCTATTGGTTATTCCTTAATTAAACAATCTTTAATTACATCATTAATTATATTAATTAATGATCTTCCATTTATGTTAAATTGCTTTCTTTAATTTAATTATATCAAGTGGTTAAATCTCTATTTAAACACAATTATTAATCACCCTTGATTAATAACAAAACAGTAATTAACTACCTTTAATTACTCATTAACCATCCCATGATTAATTAATTCCATAAATTAATCCTTTGATTAATTACAAAAGAAATTACCCAAATTACTTCACTTACAAATCATCTTGTATTAATTTCATCAAATAATGCTCATCTAATTACTTTCCTAAGTAGTTATGCTCCATTAATTTCACTAAGTAATTACGCATACCAAATCATCAAATGATTTCTAAAATTAATTAATTAACTTAATTTAATCTTATCATCAATTAATTTTATATTCCAATCATCTTTGATTTAAATATCCTTTGCTACATTGCAGTAGTTTCCTCAATTTATTTACAGAAATTAATCTTGAATAAATCCAATAATTAATTTCATTTATATAGATTTATTGCCGTGTAATTATCCTGTTGATTTATTATTCTCAAATAAATCAATTTTTAATCCCATCATTAATTATATTAATGATTTCTAATTACATTTTAATTTGTTAATTAAATTAAGAATACAAATCTTCAAATCACAAATATTAACCCTCTTGATTAATATATATACAGTAATTAACTGTCCTACATTAATTACTTCTCAATAACAAGCTTAATCCCCTGATTAATTTCGAACAAGTAATTATACTCTAATTACTTCTATTTCCCATCATCCAATGATTTCATCAATTACTTCACTAAGTAATTTACTTCCAAAATATCAGTTAATTAAACTAAATTAATTAACTTAAATTAAATCAATGTACACAATTAATAAGTAATTAGTTTCTTAATTTCTTTTCAAATAAATAATTTACATTTAAACTATTACAATGATTATTATTGAATTAATTAATGTAATTAATTTATTAAAAATCAATTACATTAATTAATTACAAAATAATCTAGTTAATGACGTTCATTAACACTTATTTAATTATTCCCTTCTATTTATCATTGTTAATTATAAGTTTGATTAACCATCAAAATTAATTTAAATCAAAATCTAATCTACGGTTCTTAATCACATATTAGTTAATTAATTCATTAATTAACTTTAATTACTACTTTTAAACTTATAATTACTAATTTAATTAATATCAATCATTAATTATTCTTACTTAATTAACTTAAAGGTTAATGCATATAAACTCTAAGTCTTCATTACTTAAAGTGAACTGTCTTATTTTTGATTAAATTTCCACTACCAATATGTTTAAATATTTTTTTCCAATTTACTTTCTAAATAGAAACCAATTTATCCTTAATAAAGTTTTAAAACTAATTTTTTTTTCCAAAACCCTTTGTAAACTCACATGTTCAATTGCACTTAAAACTTATTTGAATAAATTTAAATTATAAAACTTTATTTTAGTTCCAAATCTAGAACTTCAAATCTAAGTCCTGATTTCCAATTTTGGAGTTAACTTGTGTCGATCTTTCCTTAACAGTTTATATTTTCATTTGAACTCGGCACTAGTTTGAATATACTTTAATTATTAAACACTGTTAAGTTCCTAAAATAATTTAAATTATGAAACATTATTATTTCCAACTCTATTCAAAACTAACTTAAATTCACTGTTAAACTTTAATTTAGTACTAGTTTTAACTTTGATTTTAAATTTAAAACAAAAGTCTCAAAACAGTTGAAAACTGTTACAGGCTTTTAAAACCTGAAATATCAATAACCCGACCCCCCCTCTGGTTTACTTCGAGTAAACCCACGAAATTCCCGAGAAAACAACAGCATTGCTTTGAGTCTTTCCCAGGCACGCTCGAAAATGAATTCGAGAAACCAAACCTGGAAACATAACTTCACCTCCCCTTCACAAACCTGTCACCGTCACGCGCGCGGTGCTCCGACCCCAGAGGCCACCAAACTCCTGCCGTGACATCGTTCATCTCCCCGCTACCTCCCTGCAAAACCACGCGACACTCGAACGCAAGCACCGACAGCGGTGATCCAAACTTCAAAGCACAGTAAAATTTAGGTTTAAAAACTTTAAACCCATGTTGACGCTTCCACGACTCATTTCGCCGCCATCCACTATTTTTCCTTGACCCACGGTAGCCTCCTCCACCCCCAGTCAGAGGCTCGACCCGCCAGATCAACATGATCGCCTACGGCGACTCGAAATGCCCAAAACACAAAAACACAAACTGCTCTCATAATTCCCCCTTAAAAATTCCCAAACCTACCTTAAAATTCATCATTTTCGGTATAGATTTTAGTAAGCTACCTGAATCAATGATCGGTGAAATTCGAAATTTGGTAAATCTTGAGTTTGCTCAGAGATTTGGGTTCCAGAGAAAAGTTTTAAGTTGTATTTATCTTAACTAAATTATAAAACTTAGTTTGTAATGATACAAACATCTTTTGTTCAAATCTTAAGTTCATTCATAAATCAGAAAAGGAGTAAATTATTTTTTGATGGCAAGATTTTGTTTACAGAGTAACAGAGAGCAAGCATATACAAACACTTCCAGTTTCACTTTATACCCTGATGATTCTGTATACATGCACAGGCTTATTCACCAATATATGTATCTATTTCACCCAAAGCAAAGTCTCAGATTTTAATCATCAACTAGATTGAAGTTTAAGTTATTAAATATGAAGTTACTCTCTTGCATTTGTGAAAGAACAGAGGCTATCAATGCCCAAATATACAATCCAAACATGCATGTTTACAGATATTTTTAACACTGAGTTATCACTATATATGCATAAACAAGTATCATCCATCACAGAACTTTACAAGCAACAGAAATCTATTTATTTAGTTTTGATTTAAAAAGTTACACACTAATTTGCAGAGAAGAACAGAGGCTCCTCTATTCAGCAACAGGCTTGAAATTTACAGGCTAACACTCTTCAGTGTTATAGAATCTTGGTTGATGATCAAGTAGAAGCTTTGTTGAGTTTGAAATAGGTTTTTAATGAAGTTATTTTAGTCTTTACCCAGCTCGAACTGAAATGAAGATTTATAGAAAAGAAAGAAGACAGGGGTATATTATTTAAAAGGAACTCATTTATCAATTTGAAATGGAAATTATCTTTTTATTATAAACTACATATTTTATAATATATATTAGAGTATCGTTTGACAAAATTATATTAAAACTCATATATATTTTTAAATCCATATTTTAATCAAGCTATACTAAAAAGAAAATAAAACAAATCTTTTTGTTAATAAATTAGAATTTAAACTTAAGTTAAAATAAGTCTCAGTCTATTTAAGCATTTATCTTATGTATTTATAAGCCTGTATTTATTTATTTATTTAGCTTTGAAAAGTTTATATTAAATAAAACATAATTTCCAATTCACTAAAATATATATTAGCATTTGAAACATAATATATTAGTTAAATTTTAAAACAAATCTCATCTATTTACAATGTATACAAATATAAAAAGAAAACAAACAATTAATTTTAACAGATATCATTTACCAATTAAATATTTATTAAAAGAAAAGTATCAATTCGGATTTAATTAATAAAGATATATCAAATCAATTTAATATTTAATGCAGATTATTAAATTGATATTGCTAGAAAATTCCGGGCTGTCACAGACTCACCAAAGATTTATATCTATCCTTGGTTTAGATGCTAATATCTTTTGTTATCCCAAACTCTAGATCGAATGTATATTTACCCAGAAAAATCCACATTGATCTTATTCTTTAAGTCACGGTTGACCCGGATAAGGTTGCCCGTGATTTATCTAAGCTTATCCACCTCCCTATTTCGTTATTCAATCAACTTGTCTTTTGTTTCCAACCTTTCTTCATACATTTTGAATTGTACTTGTAAATCTATGTTTTGTTATATATTGTGTTGTTTGAGTTGTTGATGTTGAATTGGGTTTCTGACCGATTCGTCTGATCAACGTTATCGGTAAGATTTCCAAAACACTTTGACAGAACAAACTGACACAATATTATTTTAAAATTTGGTTAATGAAATAAATTTTGATATATAAGTAAATTTATGGAACTTAATAAACTGATTTAAATTGATTATTTGAAGTGATAATACTTGATTTATCATTTATTGTTCTATAAATGAATTTATAACTAGTTGTTTATAAATTGATTTGGGAACTGAAATGAATTTAGAACAAAAAATTTGAGAATTTAATTTCTGATGGTTTCAAACCTTGTGTTTAAAGTTTTAAAAGGTTATATTTAAAGTATTTTTGAATAGAAATTTGTTTTCAAAGAATTTTAAAAGTTTAAAAAAATTAGTGCTCTTCTCTTTGTCGCTGAAAAATGAACTTCGGTGATGACCGCGGCATCATCGACATCCATTTTCGAGTTTCGAAATGAAGAGACCGCCCTGTAATCTTGCTACAGCTTTGTTTTAGGAAATCAAATTGATTTGAATTTCTAAAATATGACTTGATTTATAATATATATAGACATATGATTTGAAATTTGATTTGATAAGTTATGTACATACATTTATTTATCTATAAATGGTTTAAAGAAATCGGAAATTTAATTCTCAAATTCAATTATAAAAAGAAAATCAAAAATTTGGAATAAAAGATTCAAATTTGAGATAATTGAATTTGAAAGATTTATTTGTATAATACAATTTCATTCCAATATAACTTACCTTAGTTTTCAGAAGTTGAATATGTAATTGGATAATGTACAATATAAAAAGATTTTATAAATAAAATTTGAGTAGTTACAATAAATGTTATAAACTTAAATTTTAATTATAAAATGAATAACAGAGGTAAATATAATAAAAGGTAATTGAATAACCTACAATAAGATAATGTTAAAAGAACTAAGAATAAAAGAAAGCAGTTATAATAAGTGTAAGTATATTTAACATAAGTGATAAATATATTGAGAGGAATAAATTTAATTTTAATTGGGAATAAAGAAGAATAAAATTTATTAAGTACATTGTGAGTGTAATAAATGAATATTTTTCAAACCCATGGTTTTAAAAATTGTTAATTTAAGATGATTGGGTAATAAGATAATGAAATTTGAGATAGTTAAGATTTATTTAACTTGTGTAAAGATTTATTCTCTATTTAAGTGAAAATTTCCATGCTTTCAAATTTATTTCCTAATTTTGTTTTTCATACTATCTTTTGGTTGTCCTTATCATCCTTATCTTGCTATAGACTAGTATAGGCATCTTTCTATAATCTTTCTGTTTAGAAATCTTTTTATAATCATTGATAATCTTTGGTACTCATTTTGAATCTATTTTTGCGTGCTTGTGTTCTTGATTTTGGAGAATCTTGGAAAGATCATCTCCACTTTGTTAAACTTACCTATAACAACAGTTATCAAGTATAATTTCAATCTTCATGTCATCTTATCTTAATCCTATTTCACTCTATCTTTTTCTGTGCTTTCCTGTACCTCATTCCTTTTCGGGGACGAAAAGTTTTGAGTGGGGGAGAGTGTAACAACCTTGAATTTTGTGATTTTTTTTTGTTTAATTTGATTATTCTATTTGAAATTTTGATTTAAGAGTTTTATTTTATTTATTAAAATGAGTAAGTTATGTTATTTTAAATATAAATGTTGATTTTTATGTGAATTATACTTTCAAACTTGTATAAATTGAATATTTTACTGAAAAGTGAATTTCTGTTCAAACTAGCCAAACTTCGACTTTTAAAATTCAAATTCAAATTATTTTAAATCTTAAATTTTATCTTTTATTACGAAAATAGATGTAATAACCTGAATAATGCTTTTCGTTTCGTTGAAAATGGAGTTAAACAGTAAAAGTTATGTATATTTCAATATTGAGTGCAATTTGTTTATTCTGCAATTTTGTTATTTAAAATTGTATAAATTATATTTTCTTTGTCATATTTTATTTTAATATGTATTAATATGTTATTTTACGTATATTTTTGTCTTTAAATATTTTAAAGTGAGGTAGGAATTTTTCTAGAGTTAGTAGTATTTTTCTTGTAATTTCCACGCCCTGTTTTCAATTTTTAAACATTTTCTTTAGTTTTTTTTTTCTATTTTTCTCCAATTTAATTATTTATTTTATTTTTAAAATGATAAATAAATTATTTTACTTCAAATTTTCACTTCATAATATTTTTAAAATGAAGTGGATATTTTTCCAAGACTAGTGGTGATTTATTTGTAATTTCTGGACACTGTTTTGTATTTTTAAGTAATTTCTTTCATTTTTTTTATATTTTCTTTAAAATTAGTTTTTTATTTTCTTATATTTTCACTTGGTTTCGGTTTTTACAAGTATTTGCTGATTCACTTTTGTTTTTATTTGATCCTTAGAAAATGGAAATGCGTTTCATTTGTAGACGTTTCATTGTCCAAAAACGTTTCAAATGCCATAACCATCTCATTTATTCATTTTGGCTGCCCATTTTCAGTTTCTAGCCGTGACTTTCATCCTATTTCTCACTCAATAAACCATTCTTTCATTTTATTCATGGCTTCAAACATTTTGGGTAATGTCTTCCTCTTATTTTCTTCCTTTTCTTCCTATTTTCTTTTGTATTTTTGCCTTGTTCTCTCCACTCTTTTGCTCGGCCTCCACTCCATAGCCATGGCCACCACCTCCTACACTTCTTCCCTGTCATCATCACAACCTACTCCTCAGATCTGAAACATGGCCGAACCCACCATGATGCTAAAATCCAAAAAAATACAACCTATGCCTTGAAAACATGCTAGTTTGAGCCTTGTTGTTTCACCACCTCTTTTTCCACCACCACCACCACCTCTAGCCGCCGCCATCACCACCTCTGACCAAACCACCACCACACACCACTACAACTCTATCCAGACCTGAACTTGAATGGCCAAGCCAAACCCCTACATGGCCACCTTGACTTTTGATTTCTTTGATTTGGGGGAGTTTGTCCGAGGTGGGCGGTAGGTACGCGTTACCACCGACCCGGAAGCGTATTGGTATATCTATCCTGGCATTGCCAAGTTGTGCCGTGTCACCTACCCTATCGCGCCTTTGTACGAGTTTGGGTTTCTACCGTAGCCCGTGTGGTATCCACTGGTGGCTTCCCGATCAGGAGGGACTATGATATTGGATGGACTACTGGGACTATTACGTGTTAAGGGCTATATGGGTAACCCCTTAATGCTAAGAAAAAAGTAAGTTTATTTTACAATTAGACACTATTATAATAGCGCAATATACTACATAGTAAATAGTTTAACGGATCCTTAGGAGATATAAATCCCGAGCATCTCTTGAGTTACTGCACTCATATTTATTTCTGTTAATTTAACTTACATAAGATCTTTTAGTTCTGACTCGAGTGTTTTGTCTTTTCAATTCACTCGGGTCAGTCCGAGCGTTTCAAGATTTGAAGATTTAGCTCTGGAGGACGAAGACGAAGATTTGTATTACTATTATCTACTATATTATTCCACTACACCATTTAATTCCGATGCATTGATATTTATTGGTATGTGAAATCTGATATTTATTGTATAAAGAAGAAGTAAATGTTTTGTAAATAGTTTTATGAACTATATATTGATTATTATATTTTATCCTTCCGCTGTGAGATTCTGTTTTATTTTATTTCTTCTATGTTTTTCTTATTTACCCCATAACAATCCGCTCTTCCATATGGTTTGAATTGGCACGTGTGTCGATTTAAAGTGTGCAAAAAGGCGGGACGTTACAGAGGATTACTCCTAATCCCCGGCAACACAAGGCCCGGAACCATCCCTTACTGGATGGTCCTGAACAAGACAACCCCGAAGTTGGTGTACGTTCCAACTGCCTACATAGCCGAATAAAAAAGGACTTCTAGACAGGGGAAAATCTCGTCCTACTTGGGCATGACCCGCTTAGCCTTGCTGCACCTCCTCTGTTTTAGCCATTCCCGGTTGATGAGGCTTGAGGCTACGATTATCTTTATAGAACACATCTATCTTAGAAAGCACATCGTCCACCTGACAATGTTCTGAAAGCATCAATCCATACAAGTTCGTTCCGGGTTCGAACGAAACTGAAGGCATTATCTCGTTACACTCATTTTGGAATCATCCTCAGAGTTAACGACTGTAACAGGCCACCATTTTGGATAATTCAAATCGACAATAAACACACATGTCGGAATCAAACCATTCAAAAGGGAGGATTGTTAATGGGGTAAATAAGAAAAAAAAAGAAAAAAAACAAAGTACAGAATCTCGCAGCGTAACGACAAAATATAATAATCAAATAAACAGTTCATGAAGCTATTTTACAAATAACATGTCATTACACATTTACAAATTCAAATCAGAGTTATACATATATCATAAATAACTAAATAATGCAACAGAACACAGAATGTAGTGGAATAATAAATAGCAATAATATACTGAATCTTCGTCTTCGTCCACCAAAAATAGTCTTCAATGCTGAAAAACTCAGGCTAACCCGAGCATAAAGGAAAATAATACACTCGAGTCAGAATTAAAATTCTTATGCAAATTAAATCAAAAGTATATGAAATAAGGAATGCAGATAACTACATTTTTGAAGGTTCAAATTTCTAGAAATGTTATTGCTTCCGCATTCAAAATAAAATGGATTTCACAATAGATCCATTCTAGTAAATTACAAATTTACAGAATAATTCATAGTTCAATTTCATAGTTTTAGAGATTTCATTTATAAAAATGTTCCAAAGTTTCAATGTTCACTTTTTTTTGGAAACTTCCCAATGTTTCAAAATTTAATTTTGAAAACTTTCAAATAAGGTAACGACGGTTTACTACCCAAAATCATTTTTATGGTTCAAATAGTAAATCTAAACATACCATTTTTTTCTCTGATGTAAATGCTTGAAATTCATGGGTTTTACATCCTTATTCAGTGTGCAAATAACCAATATGAAATTTAAATAATTACAATAAACTATAGGGTGATAACAAAGATATATCAAATAAATGAACAAATATACATTCAATCACAATAGAATCCATCACAACATACAATCAACAATCAAATCAATCAATCAACAAATCAACTAATTCAATAATATGTCACAGTAATTATTAGTCATCACATATTGGAATTTAGCTATTCAAATTAAATATTAATAAATATTCCAAACCAACAATAAAAAATTTATCACTATATGACCTAGTTTAACTTGCAATAAAATTTTAGTATTTCTTGAGTGAGTTAAAACACCCACCTTCTGAATTTCCCTTTTCTAGTCGGATTTGGATCCGCTACTGCTTCCTCCTTTTGAGTTGTTTCCTTTTATCTTAATCTTTTTTTTATAATGTTTTGGAAGAGATAGAGAAGTTGTTATAGATCTGGATTTAAAGAAAAACATTTAGAAAAAAGAAGAATGTATGAAAAAGAAGAAGAAAATTTAAAGAAGATGAAGAATTGAAAAAGAAAAGGAAGCTTTCAAAAAGAAGAAGATTTGAAGAAGAAGAAACAAAAAGACAAAGAATGAAGTAAAAAAAAAAAAGAGAAGAAGGAGATTTAAAGAAGAAAAAATGAGAACGGAAGGAGGAAGGTGAAGAGAGAAAAAATGAGATGGAAGTTTTATTTGGAAAACGAAGCTATAGAAGATGAGATTAGAAAATGAAATGTGACTAAAGAAATGAAGATGGAAACAAATGAAAAGCTAATAAGGTATATATAAACAAGCTAGGAATTGAAATAAAGTAAAAAATGAACAGCCCTAAAATGTAGTATTGAAAGATGTGAACTAAATGAATATGAGGTGATAGAAGAAATAAAATGCAAATGAAGAAATAAAATGCAAATGAAGAAATAAAATTGTAGATTATTTAATAATAAGGAAATAAAGGTGGAGGGACAAATGCACATTTAGTTTTAAATGCTTTAGGCATTGATAATGCATAAATAAATGTATGTAGGAATGAGAAAATTTGCAAACCAAAAGAAAAAAAAAAAATTATAACAAAAAATGAGATGGAAAGAATTAAATATAGCCTAAAAGCTTAGGCTTAGGTATTAAACTGAAGGAAAAATGAATGGACCAAGTTTTAATAATGAGGTAACTATTTTAAAACGTATATGCAATAAATAAAAAGAAATGATGGGACCACATACACATTTTGAAATTCAATTTCTTTCGAAACGTAACAAAATTAATTTCATTCACTCAAATAATACTTAATTTGTACACGTACAAATTTTTATCTATTCACAATTAATGAAATTATACCTACCTTAAAAATGAGAACGTTCAATTCTTTTATTTCCATTAAAGCACCATTTCTGTTTAACACAAAATGTACATTTCTTTTATTAAATCTATTGATTGCAATCAAAGTTTTCTTTCCTTTTAATCGAAATCTTTCCATTACATTAATTGCAATTAATAACAAAGTTAAGTTTCAAAATAGATAAACCAAAATGGACGAGAAATAGGATAATTATTTCCTTAAGTCATTTAAACATGTTTATAAATTTGTTGTTTTACACCACCGTAATAAATAACTTACTTAAATTATATTCCTATTCTTGAAATCAATATGTATGCTAAAACAGCGTTCAAATAAATGTATATTTCCTTTTTTTAACAAATCATTCTATTCCTTACTCTAATGAAATTAAATCTACATTCACAAATGAAATATTTCAAGGCAGGGCTCGCGTGTAAATAAATAAAACTTACTGGAAGACCAAAAGAGGCATGTATTTAATAAAAGAAAGTAGTAATAAGATAAAATAAATGAAAGCGACAGATTTAAATTTGAGAATGTAGTCCGTACATAGAAATCACAAATCAAATATACTAAAAAAACAATTCATTTTAACATATTTTATTAAGCCTAATACGCTCAAATTTACACACATATTTGTATTTTTATTTAGTAAACAGTAAATAAAATTAAACACTACAATTAACACAATGAGGACCGTCACCCCACACATTAAAAGATGAACTGAGACCCCAAAGTCAAATTTGAAACGGAATAAATCTCTAATGTTAATATGCTACTATTCCAAATCAAAAACTTAACCAAACCTTCAAGTTGTTTTCTTACCATTTTATTATTGTATATATTTTTTAATTAAATTCAAATTAAGGAATATTTAGATAAATCAAATATTCCAACTAGAAACATACAACAAAATTCAATTCTTTGTTTTAACGAAACTAAATTAACATTCATGGATGAAATATTCTTTTTATTTGATAAGAATATTCTTATCGAGAAACCATTCTTTTCTATTATTTTTATCAAAACATATTTCTTTTTATTGCGCATTCATTTACAATTAACACCTCCCCCTTTAAAACCAACTTATATTTAAAGATTATTCCATTAAAGAGTTACAGAAATAAACTTCATACAACCACATCATTTCTTTAGCAATTAATTTCATATAATCGTTATATTTGTACCAAATTTAAGTGCTTACAATTTAAACGTAATATTTCTCAATGAAATTCTCAATATATTTTTAACACAAAACATATGTTACACATATCATTAATTATGTTACCATTTACTTCTATCTCTTATTAATGACAAGATATAATTACTATTACTTACAATGATTAAATCTCAAAACATACCCTAATACAGGGAAGATAATTAATCCAATTGTTTCCTTTGAA
The DNA here is from genome assembly GCA_030765085.1 of Allium cepa. Classification (NCBI taxonomy): domain Eukaryota; kingdom Viridiplantae; phylum Streptophyta; class Magnoliopsida; order Asparagales; family Amaryllidaceae; genus Allium; species Allium cepa. The sequence goes on along the minus strand of CM060945.1, from coordinate 571,494,046 downwards.
ATCCAATTTTCTATGTTAAATCCAATATCTATATACTAATTTAATTCCAACATTTAATTACAAATGTAATAAAACTTGTTCATTATATATTTAAATTTCAAACAAATCCTTTTATTTTGATTTACGTTCTTATTATCAAATCAACTATTCCCTTATGCAATTGATTAACATAAGTTTTGTACTCACCACTCAACAGTAAACATTTCTTCTTATATCAATTGTAATATTTCAATTACATTAATTCTCCATTAATTACCAAATAAATATCTAACGGATTTAATAATAAGAAAATAAATAAAACAATGGTTATATGTTAATAATCCATATCTATTAACTTATTGTTTACAAACAAAGGTTAATAAATTTACGTACAAAATAATTGATTTCATACTCCATGTTAAAACCAATTGCAATTAATAACATAAGATTACATCAATTTATACATCGTTTGTTATATTCCTTATTAACCTTTATTATTTAAGTTGATTGAAATTACGTTAATATTCAATATTAGCCAATTATATGTTTTATCTCATTAAATTATTATTTTTAAGATTAAAGTCAAAATTTCTAATCTAATAAGATTCAATTTAATAAACCATAAATTTTAATTTCTGACAATATTAAAGCTCAAAACCTTATTAAATTTAATATTTTTAATTATCAAAATATGGGTTGTTACAGTCTCCCCCACTCAAAACTTTTTCGCCCTCGAAAAGGAACAAGGAGGGATCGAGGAATTTATATACTCAAATTTATATCAAAGCATTATAATAAGCTTTAAAATAAGATTCCTTAAATCCAAAAAATTTATTAGACTCATTATTTTTTAAAATAAGTATAAACTCAATATTATTAAACTGAAACTAATAGTATACTCAAATCTTACATTAAATTTCTAAATCAAAGTATAAAATTCTTCATATTTAATTCACACACTTGTTTCAAAATGAATATTCTAATACAAAATTCAAATAGTAAATAAACCTATAAACATTACTATTAGTACTTAGAAATCAAGTAAATATTTCAAACTATACTTCCAACATAGGGAATCAAATTTTATTTGTCAAGTATATTGCTATAAATAAACTTCGCAAATCAATTTTTTTTCTTCTTTCCATTTATATGGTATCTTTAAATTATACATTCAAAGAAACTTTATATAAATTTTTCTTGAAATATTCATTTGAAAGCTTTATTTGCAAATCAATCATCTTTAATACTTTTGAAAAATTCATTTGTAAAGTTTCTTGCTTCATTTATAAATACCATTTAAATATTTTAAATAACAACCAAACCCTTTAAAAACAGATATGGAAAGTACAATCCAAACAAAACAACCAAACCAAAAACCTTTGTCCAACCATGGTTCGTAGATACACAATGGTTACGCCAGGATCCCTCAGGAAACAATCCGTATCCGTAAGCTTTCTCAGCCCTGCGAGTTACGCCATGATGACTAGTAGGGTGCAGGATACACAATGGTTACGCTTGGGTCCCCCAGGAAATAATCCGTACCCCTAGGCTGTCTCAGCCAGGCAGTTTCGTTACTAATGCGACCTACACAAATTGCAGGATACATAATGGTTACGCCTGGATCCTCCAGGAAACAATCCGTACGCCTAGGCCAAAATCGGCCAGGCAGTTGCGCTACGCAGTCGCGAGAGAAAACAAAACCATGGGTTACGCCACGGTGGGAACACTCGAGTATCACATCTGGAAAACCAAAAAATAGAGAGAATAATATCAATAGAATGAATCCACAATGTGGCCACAAAGCGGATATCAAGCAGAAGGCACTTTCCATATCTTTACTTCGAAATAAATATCATATAGTACCTTCCCAAATACTTTCAAATATCATACTTATATAAAGTCCATTATATATAGGATTCCATTTTCAAATCGAATACTTTCCAAATCAATAGTATATCAAATCACACTTATGTAGGCTTCGATTATATAAAATTCTCTTTCCAAATTGAGCACCTTTCAAATCAATAGATTTCAAATCAACTTCATACTTATACAGATACATTTTGTGTAAGTTCGACCATTCCCAAATCAAGTACTTAATAATGTAATGTTCTCAATTTCAAATTATTTCAATATCAATTCAGTTTCAAAATCATATATGATTTCACTAATTTTCTTCCAAATTAGATATCTCAATTTCAAAGCTCCCAAAATAACAGGTTTAGAAATAATCTCAGTTTCCAACTTTATAACTATCCCTTTAAAACCTTTAAACTATTTATTTCTATATGAAAAATCTGAATTTCCTTTTCGCAGATTATTTATTTAACAAAAGTTTCAAATTTACTTAAGTCATACCCTTCAAACTTTAAACATACAAAACTAACTTATATTCTTGATCAAATATTTATACTCTTCGAAATTTCTTAGTTTTAAAATTTTAAACCATAATTTGGAAATGCTCAAACCTTCAAAATAGTCGGTGAAATCAAATTTCAAATCCAAGAGTTGAAAATCAGCAACAAATCAGTAAATCAATTTTTTTATAATAGAGTTATAGTAAAACAAATTCGAAATTCGAGGATTGAACTCCGGTTCATTTCAAATCATTTCAAATATATATACGTATATCTTTCGAATATCAAATCATACTTCGGAATAGGAAATCAAAATTGGTTTCACAAAATCACTCGCATAGCAAAGCTACTAAAGTGGCGTCTTCCCCACTCTGAGACTCGAAAATCAATGTCGATGATGCGTGCACTCATCACCGAAATTATTTTCCAATGATATAAGTGTGTTTTGGACTTCTATTTTCTTGAAAACTTCATTGAGATTTTTTTGAAATCATTGGAGTTCATTTAAACTCATTTAAAACATTTCTTATTTGGAAAATACTACTAAATTGTTTCACTATTATATATATTTCCAAAATCTTAAACTAATTACAAAATACCGGAATTCAATTCTCGAATTTCAAATTTAACCCTTCAGTTATAAATCATTTTTAATCTCATCGATTAACACAAATATCATTTCATACTTTAATATTTGTTTCATAGAATTTCTCCATTTAATATAAACACTAATATATCCGTTCTCATAATATTGCTTATATTTCTCTTTAATTTAAGTTACATTCATTTCACATGTAATATTTCTCATTTAAAACTAATTTAATCATTTCATAAGGAATTTCTTTACGACCAATTTATAAAACTTAATTCCTTTTTATAAGATACTGTTCGAGTTTAAAGTTATCACAACTTTATTTATAACCATTTATTGCAACATATTTATTTCATAACAATTTACAAGTCATGGCTTTATTTGTAATCATTTCACTTTTAATTCATATTGCTTATTCCATTTAGTTTCATCTTTAGCTTTAAATTTATTTCTGACATGTTTCATAAATGTTCATTAAGTTTATAAACATATTTTTCCAATTTAATCTCATTTATAACATTTCCATAGTCACAATTTCAATTTAAACATCCAAGGCTTAAAGTTCACACTTGTATATTATTACATTACATGCTAAGAATGTATACCCCAATTCTATTCATTTACTAAACATAGATATAACAAATTAAACCTTATTTTACTTTCTTTCAAATTAAGGTTATCAATTCAACTATATAATTTAACCTAAGTATCAAGTTTCACTCTTATATTAATACAAAAAGGTTACGATTATCCAAAATATTCCATTTTTTTCCAATAGATGAAACTACATGTCAACAAACAACAAAATTCACATCAACATTTCAATTTCATAAAAAAATATCCTAACTATTCATTTTATTCTCTTTAAGACACCATTATTAAACTAGTGTTTAGTTCATTAATTCAATCAACAATAATCAACCAATGTTTATAATTGGATTAAATATAATATGTCAACACAAATGACAATAATTAAATATTACCATTTCATAAGTCAAACATATTACAAATAAATATATTAGTCTTAAAAATTTATTCCTTTATATATATCATATTATATTAGGAACAATAATTTCATTTCAAAATTTATATAAAACATTTTTATAACACTAACAAATACGCACTCTCGTATATACACTCTGACAACTTATTCTAGGGTATTACTACCATATCTCTAATGAGTTAACCACAACAGGCTAAGGTATGTCTCAACCAAAGCTCTGATACCAAATGTAACAGGCCACCTTTTTGGATAGTTCAAATCGACAATAAACACACATGTCAGAATCAAACCATTCAAAAGGGAGGATTGTTAATGGGGTAAATAAGGAAAAAAAAAGAAAAAGGAAAGAAAAACAAAATACAGAATCTCGCAGCGTAACGAAAAAATATAATAATCAAATAAACAGTTCATGAAGCTGTTTTACAAATAACGTGTCATTACACTTTTACAAATTCAAATCAGAGTTATACATATATCATAAATAACCAAATAATGCAGCGGAACACAGAATGTAGTGGAATAATAAATAGCAATAATATACTGAAACTTCGTCTTCGTCCACCAGAAATAGCCTTCGATGCTGAAAAACTCAGGCTGAGCCGAGCATAAAGGAAAATAATACACTCGAGTTTGAACTAAAATTCTTATGCAAATTAAATCAAAAGTATATGAAATAAGGAATGCAGATAACTACATTTTTAAAGGTTCAAATTTCTGAAAATGTTATTGCTTCCACATTCAAAATAAAATGGATTTCACAAAAGATCCATTCTAGTAAATTACAAATTTACAGAATAATTCCCAGTTAAATTTCATAGTTCTAGAGATTTGATTTATAAAAATGTTCCGAAGTTTCAATATTCACTTTTTTTTTTGGAAACTTCCCAATGTTTCAAAATTTAATTTTGAAAACTTTCAAGTAAGATAACGACGGTTTACTTTCCAAAATCATTTTTGTGGTTCAAATAGTAAATCTAAACATACCATTTTTTTCTCTGATGTAAATGCTTGAAATTCATGGTTTTCCATCCTTATTCGGTGTGCAAATAATCAATATGAAATTTAAATAATTACAATAAACTATAGGGTGATAACAAAGATATATCAAATAAATGACCAAATATACATTCAATCACAATAGGATCCATCACAACATACAATCAACATTCAAATCAATCAATTCAACAAATCAACAATTCAATAATATGTCACAGTAATTATTAGTCATCACATATTGGAATTTAGCTATTCGAATTAAATATTAATAAATATTCCAAACCAACAATCAAAAATTTATCACTATATGACCTGGTTTAACTTGCAATAAAATTTTAGTATTTCGTGAGTGAGTTTAAACACTCACCATCTGGATTTCCCTTTTCTAGTCGGATTTGGATCCGCTACTACTTCCTCCTTTTGAGTTGTTTCCATCTATCTTAATCTTTTTTTTAGAATGTTTTGGAAGAGATAGAGAAGTTGTTATAGATCTGGATTTAAAGAAAAAGATTTGGAAAAAAAAGAATGTTTGAAAAAGAAGAAGAAAATTTAAAGAAGATGAAGAATTGAAAAAAAAAGGAAGCTTTCAAAAAGAAGAAGATTTGAACAAGAAGAAACAAAAACACAAAGAATGAAGTAAAAAAAAGAGAAGAAGGAGATTTAAAGAAGAAAAAATGAAAATGGAAGGAGGAAGGTGAAGAGAGAAAAAAATGAGATGGAAGCTTTATTTGGAAAATGAAGCTATAGAAGATGAGATTAGAAAATGAAATGTGACTAAAGGAATGAAGTTGGAAATAAATGAAAAGCTAATAAGGTATATATATAAACAAACTAGGAATTGAAATAAAGTAAAATATGAACAGCCCTAAAACGTAGTATTGAAAGATGTGAACTAAATGAATATGAGGTGATAGAAGAAATAAAATGCAAATGAAGAAATAAAATATAGATTATTTAATAATAAGGAAATAAAGGTGGTGGGACAAAATGCACGTTTAGTTTTAAATGCTTTAGGCATTGATAATGCATAAGGAATGTATGTAGGAATGAGAAAATTTGCAAACCAAAGGAAAATAAAAAAATTTATAACCAAAAATGAGATGGAAAGAATTAAATATAGCCTAAAAGCTGCCTAGGTATTAAACCGAAGGAGAAATGAACGGATCGAGTTTTAATTATGAGGTAACTATTTTAAAACTTACATGCAATAAATAAAAAGAAATGAAGGGACCACATACACATTTTGAAATTCAATTTCTTTTGAAACGTAACCAAATTAATTTCATTCACTCAAATAATACTCAATTTGTACACATACAAATTTTTATCTACGCACAATTAATAAAATTATACCTACCTTAAAAATGAGAACGTTCAATTTTTTTATTTCCTTTAAAGCACCATTTCTGTTTAACACAAAATGTACGTTTCTTTTATTAAATCTATTAATTGCAATCAAAGTTTTCTTTCCTTTAAATCGAAATCTTTCCATTACATTAATGGCAATTAATAACAAAGTTAAATTTCAAAATAGATAAACCAAAATGGACGAGAAATAGGATAATTGTTTCCTTAAGTCATTTAAACATGTTTATAAATTTGTTGTTTTACACCACCGTAATAAATAACTTACTTAAATTATATTCCTATTCTTGAAATCAATATGTATATTAAAACAGCGTTCAAATAAATGTATATTTCCTTTTCTTTAACAAATCATTCTATTCTTTACTCTAATGAAATTAAAACTACATTCACAAATGAAATATTTCAAGGCAAGGCTCGCGTGTAAATAAATAAAACTTACTGGAAGACCAAAAGAAGCATGTATTTAATGAAAAAAAAGTAGTAACAAAATAAAATAAATGAAAGCGACAGATTTAAATTTGAGAATGTAGTCCGTACATAGAAATCACAAATCAAATATACTAAAAAACAGTTCATTTTAACATATTTTATTAACCCTAATACGCTCAAATATATGTATTTTTATTTAGTAAACAGTAAATAAAATTAAACACTACAATTAACATAATGAGGACCGCCACCCCACACATTAAAGATGAACTGAGACCCCAAAATCAAATTTGAAACGGAATAAATCTTCTATGTTAATATGCTAACTATTCCAAATCAAAAACTTAACCAAACATTCAAGTTGTTTTCTTACCATTTTATTATTGTATATATTTTTTAATTAAATTCAAATTAAGGAATATTTAGATAAATCAAATACTCCAACTAGAAATATGCAATAAAATACAATTTTTGTTTTAATGAAATTAAATTAACATTCATGGATGAAATATTCACTTTATTTGATAAGAATATTCTTATCAAGAAACCATTATTTTCTTTTATTTTTATCAAAACATATTTCTTTTTATTGCACATTCAATTTACAATTAACACCTCCCCCTTTAAAACCAACCTATATTTAAAGATTATCCCATTAAAGAGTCACAGAATAATACTTCAACAACCACATCATTTCTTTATCAATTAATTTCATATAATCGTTATATTTGTACCAAATTTAAGAGCTTACAATTTGAACGTAATATTTCTCAATGAAATTCTCAATATATTTTAACACAAAACATAGGTTGCACATATCATTAATTAGTTACCATTTACTTCTATCTCTTATTAATGGCAAGATATAATTACTATTACTTGCAATGATTAAATCTCAAAACATACCCTAATACATGGAAGATAATTAATCCAATTGTTTCCTTTGAAATCCAATTTTCTATGTTAAACCCAATATCTATATACAAATTTAATTCCAACATTTAATTACAAATGTAATAAAACCTGTTCATTATATATTTAAATTTCAAACAAATCCTTTTATTTTGATTTACGTTCTTATTATCAAATCAACTATTCCCTTATGCAATTGATTAATATAAGTTTTACACTCACCACTCAACAGTTAACGTTTCTTCTTATATCAATTGTAATATTTCAATTACATTAATTCGACATTAATTACCAAATAAATTTCTAACGGATTTAATAATTAGAAAATAAATAAAACAATGGTTATATGTTAATAATCCATATCTATTAACTTATTGTTTACAAACAAATGTTAATAAATTTACGTACAAAATAATTGATTTCATACTCCATATTAAAACCAATTGCAATTAATAACATAAGATTACATCAATTTATACATCGTTTATTATATTCCTTATTAACCTTTATTATTTAAGTTGACTGAAATTACGTTAACATAGTATAATAGCCAATTACATTCAATCAGTATTAGCCAATTATATATTTTATCTCATTAAATTATTTGTTTTAAGATTTATCTTAAAGTCAAATTTTCTAATCTAATAAGATTCAATTTAATAAATCATAGATTTTAATTTCTGACAATATTAAAGCCCAAAACCTTATTAAATTTAATATTTTTAATTATCAAAATATGGGTTGCTACAACGATGATAACCCTTGCACTCTGAATCTTCATCTTCACTTGAGATTCACGACCTATCGTTAATTTGGATCGTTGTGGTTTTCGGATATGCAAATCTGGAAACCCGATCCCGGTCTCATCCAAATCCAAAACGCCATCTTTTAGGTCCAAGTTGTTTTAAAACAATTTAATTCATTATCTATATACACACAGATAGATAATTCACATATCACAATAGATAATCTTCATTATCAACACAACAGATAATCCATATTATCAATCACAAATAGATAATTCATATTATCATCACAATGCAACCAAAGCATCCACATCACACAGCATTATTTATCTCATATCTGAGATCTCAAACCATTCAAGGCAACCAATATCATCCATTCATATATAAGCAATGATTAATAATCACACCAAATATAATTAATTTAAAATGAATTAAATTAATTACTTTATCAATATAAATCTTGCTTACATAACCATTAATTAATTAAAAATTAATTAATTATTCTCTAATTAATCACCTTAATCAATCACTCTTGATTAGTTATTCCTTAATTTCATTCAAGTAATTATCCTTTAATTAATTTTACAAATTAATTATACTTAACCAAATATAGTAGTTAACCTTTAATCACTTCGCAAATTAATTAACTATGATTAACTACATTAATTCTTAATTACTCTTTAATCACTTACCATTGGTTAATTAATTATAATTAATCAAACCTTGATTACATCATTAATTACATTAATTAACGATCCCTTAATTACTTCTTAATTAATTATTAACCATAAGTATTAATCACTCTTGATTTATCACAAAACAGTAATTAACTACTCTTAAATACTTTATTAAATAAATTAATTACTCCTTAATTAATAATTAATCTTTAATTATTTATATTTATTAATCACCCTTGATTAATCTCGTTCGGTAATTAATTACCCATAATTAATTACATTACTTAGTTATAACATAAATTAATTGCACTAAGTAATTAATTATTAATTACTTTTACTAAGTAATTATCTTTCATATTAATTACACAAGGTAATTAACCCAAAACTACTTTCAAATCTCCAATTAATTACATCCTGTAATTATCCTCACTAATTACTTCACTAAGTAATTATACTTTATAAATCTCATTAAGCAATTAAACTTAATCCCATGATCAAGTGATTATTTTAATTAATTAAACCAATTAATTAACTTAAGCTAATCCTATTAATTAATTAATTACACCGAGTAATTAATTACTCTAATTACTTTCATTAAGTAATTACACTTAAACAATTTTACAATTGATTATCCATAATTAATTAATATAAATAATTATTTAAAATTAATCACATTAATTAATTATTTAATAATCCTTATTTAATGATCTACATTAACCATTAACGAATCTTTAATTATTTCTCCTAAGTAATTAAACTTTGATTAATCATTATTAATTACAAGTTAATAAATCTTTAATAACCAATTAATTAGTCTTTAATTACTTAATTAACTAAGTGATTAACTGTAACTTAATTAAGCTTTAATTACTTGATTTATTATATTCCTAACCATTAATTAATAATTTATAATTATCTAATTAATGATCCCTAATTTTCCATAATTAATAAATTAAAAACCTTTAATTACTTTATCAATTAAGCCTAACTTATTGATTAATTAAATTAATTAATTACCTTTATATTTCCTTATTAATTAAATGAATCACCAATTATTAAAACTTAATTATCCTTAAGATAATAACATCTTTCTTATTACTGGCTTAATTATCATTTTCAAATACATTTGAAAACATTTTACTCTAAATTCTCTTTAAAATTTCATTTCAATATTAAGATTCAAAATGATTTACAATTTAAACTTTTACCAATTTTAAATCAATTTATAAACCTTTTAAACAAATGTAAAGAAACAATTATCTTATACAAAGTAACTTATATAAAGAAAAGTTTCAAACTAACTTGCTTGATTATATTTATAACCAAGATTCAAAGTAAATTAATCTTTAACTTAAAATTTAAGTCAAACTAATTTATATAACTTTCTATTCAAATATTAAAGAATTCTTTTATAAAAGAATACAAATAAGGTTTTAACATTTTCTTGGAAAACAATTTATTTACAACATACTTCTATATTTTAAACTTGTTTCAAAACATTTGAAATTTTTATAAACTTTATTTACCCTAAAGCTAGGATATAAATTAAATTTGAATCCAGATTAAAGCTTTGATTTTAAAACTTTGTCTAAATCTTGTTTCCAAAATTTAAACCCATTTAGATTCAAAACAGACAGGTTTTCCATTTTTGAATTCATTTAAATTTAAAGTATTGACCGGTTTTACAAAAACTTGTACCAATAATATACCCGAGCCCACACAATAATTACTTCGAGACAAACACCCCAACGCTTCGAGCAAAACACGAATCTACACGAATAAACTCTCGAGTACCCATCTTCCCCAAATCAACAGCAGATACACACCATCCACCTCCGTGCACATGCACGAACACCGCCGCCCTTTCTGACCCCTCGCGATGGCTTACGCATGTCGACGATCATCCTCCAACTCAATCCCGACCCTCAAATCATTAACAGTAGCTCGAAATCAAAATCGAGCTCTAAAGCTCAAAGCTGGAACCAAACTCAAACCTGGAAATCACCTCAATCACATGACTCCGACCACCAGAGTGCCTACACCTCCGGCCAAGATTTCTTCCACACTCCATCTATCATCTCCTTGAATCTGGGAAAGCTCGGTCATCCCTAGAAGTCGCGTCGATCAAATTTCTGATCCACAGAAAAACCATGGTTACAAACTTCATTTCTTAACCACCATCGCCACAGTGCGTTGATCAACTTCCCAATATTTTTCCCAGATTCTCCTATCACCACTTCATCACCAAAGAAGACGCTGAACTCCTCAACCACCTAGATCGACAGTATCTTCCCAAAATATCATTTCTGGTCAAACCAGAAATGCTCATTCATTTTCAAACTAAAAATTTTGATTTTAGTTTTAAAATTCAAGTTTTAGTTTAAATAATCGGTTTAAAATCCTGGATCAATGAATCTGGATAATTAAATTTTCACTTACATAAAGTTTGTTCTGTTATATTTTGATTTCCAGAGACAATACAGATTTTTTTCCTTTTCTTAAATAAAATTTAAACTTTAACTTATGTTACACAACCACATTTTGTTTTGAATCTTAAAACTTAACATAGACTAGATTAAATGAAATGGATTTTTAGCAATTCTTGAACCTGGAAACTTAAGTACAGGAAAACTAAGTTACATAACAACATGCACAACTATATATATTCATGTATATACCAGCAATGAACTTGTAAATAGGCATACGAACATACTTATTTCCAGAATAAATCAAGCAACTAAATTCATACTTAATTTTTAAAAGAGTGATGTTACTCACCAGGCAAGCATGATGAACAGAGCAACCATGTTTTTGAAAAGCTTGAAACTGGAATGTGCTTTGATTTCAAAACTTTGAGTTGCTATGGTTTGCTTATGAGTGAAGGAAACTGCAGGCTTTTGAGTTGCGGAATGATGATCAGAATTTATTTCCAGATTTTAAGAAATGAGTTCAGGCTTATATTTGATTTGCATTTCTGGTTCTGAAGATGATTTTAGATAGGTGTAGTTTGATTTGGTTAGAGGAAATACTGGTTTCAGATATGTTTTTGAGGGGATATACAGGTTTTGTTTTGAACAAAATTTTTTGGTTTGTGGAAGATCGATCAACGATTTTAGATTTTTGGTTTGAATGTTGATTTCAGATTTTTCAGCTGAAGATTTCTTAAGTTTTGAAAAAGAATAGAAAAAGAATAAAGGTGAGAAGAAATGTGTTTGTATAAGTAAAATTTTGATTTAATTAAAATAAAAGAAAAAAATGAAAATTTAATAGGACACTTGTTCTTAATTTTAATATTTGTCGCATTGTTTAATCTATGACTTAACACATGTCATTAGATGTCTTAAGGAATTTACACATGTCTTTTAAGTACTTTATTTTAATTTAAATTGTTTATAAAAGCTTTTAACTTAATTTGTTACTTCTTATGTATATGTATATATAAATTCCCCCTTTTTTATTTTTTTTAAAGAAAAATGAAACAAAAAAATTATAAATAAAAGCTTATCCAAATATTTTTAAGTATCTATTCTTTTGAATTTCAAAAAATTAAATTCAAATTTAAATTAAATTATAAAATCCAATTTAAAAATCAAGTTATAATATATATATATATATATATATATATATATATATATATATATATATATATATATATATATATATATATATATATATATATATATATATATATATATATAACTACCACTAAATTTTGAAAATAACAAATCCTATTTCTATAAAATCTATTTATGTTTATAAAAACTAGGTATTATAATTATTATTTAAAAATAATAAATTTAACAATTTTAAGTAATTTGTAAAAGAGAGTATAGATTACTTCTATTATTAAATTAATTAATATATCATATGCTATATTGCATTTTAACTTCTATTTTTAAATCATGTATATCAAGTAATATTTAAAAAGAAATAAAACAAACCCTTTATTTAAATTTAAACTTACGCTAAAACTCTATTTTTAAACAATTGAATATTTATCTTATGTATTTTAAAACTATATAGTTATTTATTAAATAGCTTTGAAAAGCTTAATATTAATTTAAATCATAATTTCCAAATTACTAAAAATATTAGAATTAGAAAATTTCTTTATTTACTAAATTCCAAACCAAAGCTTATCTATTTGCAATATACACAATTATAAACATATTATAAATAGAAAGCAATTTATTAGCTTTAGAAAGATAAAATCTACCAATTTAAATATTTATTAAAAGAAGATTATTAAATCAATTCAAATTTTATTAACAAAAATCATCAAATCAATTTAATTTTTAACACGGATTATTAAATTTATACTGCCAAAAATTCCAGGATATCACATAGAATTTCCAATATAATAACTTTCTTTCTACGGATGTAGGCACACCTACCAAATCTTGACTTTCCTCGGGTGGTAGGATACACATTTCCACTTGACTTTCCTTGGGTGGCATGATTACCTTTCTCTTTAGAATCAACCGTTGATTTGGTAACTAATTGTATTCTCTATATAGACTCTTGCAGATTCAGTAAAATGATTCTATAGACATTCACCTGTAATATACCTTTGAAATATTTGCGAAATAAGATAACATCAGAGAGAGAATGATTGAGATTTTAAATAGGGGCAGTTTGACATAGGTCCTTAACAAGTTTTAAAATACACAAAAACCCCAGTAAAAAAAGTTTGTAAATTAGGTCTCTAAAATTAAGTTACTGAATAATGACATATACTTATGCAATTATTTAGTGAATAACTACAGACATTTACGCAACTATATCAAAAAATTGCTGACATTTCCGCAATCATTCACTGAAATATTATGGAAATTTCTGCAATTTTTTGAAAAAAATTGCGGAAAATTCCGTAATTATTCACTTTCCGCAATTTTTTAAAAGAATTGCGAGAAATTCTACAATTATTCACCAAAAAAATTCCATAAGTTTATGCAACTTTTGGATATAATTGCATAAATGTGTACAATTATTCAGTGAATGATTGCATAACTGCATGTAATTACTTAGCAACTTTATTCTAGAGACCTAATTTACATACTTTTTTTACTTGGGTTTTTGTGTATTTTGGAACTTATTAGGGACCTGAGCCTAATATTCACTTTTAAATATTGTATGTTGTTTGCAAATCATAAGAATTGGGGTGAAAGAGTGTTGTTTTGAAAAGAGGATGGAAGAATATTTAATGGGCCATTTCCCATAAACTATAGAAATGAAATAGTAAGATAAAATGAGAGAATTTTATTTTAATGTTTTTTCCAAAGCCTTTACATAAAGAATGAAGAGACATACTTTTGGCAAAAGGATGAACAGAAGTGTGCATTATTTATTTAAATTAGAAAACCCGTCCATTGGTCGGTATATCAACACATGATGAATGGGTATGTCGACATAACCGTTTACATGTTGACATATGGTCAATGTGTATGCATGCATATACATGTTGTTTTTGAAAAACACTTTATAATTTTATCTTTTTAACTTTTAAAACTAATATTATAATTTTATACATGTTATTAGAGATGAAATAAAGTTTAGAAAACATGAAATATGCATCTACTGGGCCTGCGAAGTCTAATGAATTATCAAATCCAATCCAGTATCGTTTTAATAAAATCTAATTTTATTTAAATTGTTCAATAAGAGTTTCGTAAAATTTGATGTTTGTATAAATTAAACTACATCAAATATATTCTTGTATGTATATGCATGTGATAATTAATTACTTTGTGTTATTATTTTGGGTAAGTGAAGAGTAATGTTGTTAATTATGCAAACTATTCAAAAGTTCTTTAGTATAATGAATCTGTAATTAATCAGAAATAACATTTACTCATTTTATAAAAAATTCACCATATTTTACTTAATTTGTTTAAAGGAAGTTTTAAAAAGTTTCAATTTATAAGTGTATCAAATACACTTATATGTGTGTAATGCCCACGCAACAAATACGAAGAAAAAATGGTTAATCCGACCACATGTAATTGTTGGATTTACGCTACAATGAACACATTTGTCCTTTGTATACGCCCTTATTGTCCAAAGTTTTTTTTCCAAAATAGATAAAGTAACAATTGTAGATATCAATATAATAACAACTACATAATACACGGATACATACACATGCACAAGTATGTATACATGTATATGTTAAAATATCGTTTTGATAATTCAAAATGTTTGAATTCAAGGATAAACAATTTTAAATCCAATTGTAGCACAAAAATGTTTTAAAGTTAAATCTATGTTCTTACACAAAATACCGTTTATAAACTTTAAATTAAATAAAAGACATATATGTATACAAGTATAAACAATTACAAATTTTAAATTTAAAAATAACATAAATTTAAGAACTCTGTGATTTTGTGCGAATGTTTTAAAAACGTAAAATTAATAAATAGAAAGTTGGCTTTAACTTATGAAGAAATTACTTGTGATGTCCCGGAAATTTGGACAATATTTATTTAATAATTTCCATTAATAATTATTTTAAAATGTGAAATAAAGATTTAATAATCTAATTCAAACAGAAATTATCTTTTGAAAACTAATAACTATTTAGTTTGATAAATGTTATCTTTTCAAAATTTATAATAATGATAATGATAATGATAATTTAATTTGGGAATTTTATTCTTTTCAAAGTTAAAAATATTAAAATGATAAAATCTATCTTTCTAAGCTAATTTAAAAGATATCCTGTTTATAATGTATGTATGTGTATACGTTGTAAATAGGGAGTTTGATTTCAATTTTAATTTTAATTTAATAAGAATGTTTTCAAATTTATAATATATATATGTGTATAAATTGTGAATTGAAAATTTTGATTGAAATTAGTACAGAAACTTTTCAGAAGTTTATTTGAAAAACTATCTGATATTTTCAAAGGAAATTAAAGTAAATATTTATTTTGTTTAAAAAAATATAATAGTTTAAATTGTATATTTTAATAAAAGTTTATTTTGTTTTCTTTTAAAAATTGTTTTTGAAATAGACTTAGTTCTTATATATTAAAGAGCAATATTTCCGTTTGAAACTTTGAAATAAGGTTTAATTCAAGTTCTTTTCTTTTTGAAATTTTCTTTCTTGAAAATTTAGCTTTGAAAATGTTATTTAAAAAAAAAAGATACAAATAAACATTAAAATATGTAATTGTATAAAGGAAATTTCTACGTAAACATTTAAAGGCTAAGTGGAAATAAACATTTAAAAACATGTTCAAATAAATAAGAAATTGATTTAAAAGAATTTTAAACATTTATAGAATTAAGTGATCATTTTAAAAAAAATGAAGAGAAACATATGTAAGGTTGTTATACCATGAGAAAGACACTTGTAAATCACTCTACAACCTAATGTAACAAGTGGCATTTGTTTTATTTATTTTTGAAAACATTTTATTAAAAATATATTAAGTAGAAAACTTAGCAAACCAGAAAAAATAGCATATGCATTCTTCTTCAAACTCAAGATCATCTGCATGCATTTAAGTCTAGGATCATCTTCATCAAAGTTTCATCACCATGCAGTTTTAAAATCAAAGCTAAAGCAAATTCGAGAACTCAAGTTTCAAATTCAATCTGCTTTTCAAAAATCAAAACAGCTGCAAAAATTTAAATCAACTACAACAGCAAGTAATTCAACTTCAGGATTAAACTCCAACAATAGAAATTCAACAGCAAGCAAATTCAAAACACTAGATTTAGAGTACCAGATCAAATACAGTTCCAAGAAAACGAAAATGCAACAGAGTTTGTCCTCTGTTTCTTCATGTTTTGTGATAAACATTTTTAAAAACAAATCTTTGGTGCTTATTTATTCGGTGTGGTAATGATAGTTGTATGTGCAAGAATGTTTAATTCAATCTGTTTTAAAAATTCTGTGATGGATTGAAAATGGTTTCAGATGTTTGCATGTGTGTTTCTATCAAAAACTCTGGAAATATCATCATCAAATAACTTCTATCTCCCTAAATAATCAACATTTGAGTTTGTTTAACAAAAAGGAAATGATAAAGGCAGTATGATCTTATTTTTAAAAATAGATTCAGGTAAATATATTTGTTTAATACTTTATAAAGTTTAAAGTTACAGTGAAAAAATCAGAAAGTGGGAAAATTCAAACTTGATCATTCGTAAATTTACCAATAATTTTGAATTGCTTTCGAATTCTAGGAATTTTAAAGGCTAAACCATGATTTTTAAGTTAGTATTGGAGGGAGTATTTGGAGTTGCTCAGAAAAGGATTTCTGGGTCTTTTCTGATAATCATTGCGTTCGTGAGGGCTAGAATTGCTACCGGAGGTGGCGTAGGAATAGAGGACCAAGGGAAAAATGTCTGATGGATTTTAAGGTCGAAGTGATGATAGCGAATTGAAGGAATAGTGTTTGGACCTGCTTTGAGTTGTCTTTCTTCTCGAGGGTACCGCCGCTTCACCAGAATTTCGGAGGTTATCGGAGTTATGGGAAAGGGTTCAGGGAAGGTCGATGAACGTTTCGACCCTGGTTTCGCATCGAACGGCAGTCGACAGCGTTTGATTGAGGTGGGTTTTGGTCATCGTTGTGTTTCTGGCGAATTCGATTTTTGCTCGTTTTTCGATTTGGGGCTTTGAGCAGTTTTTGGTTGATCAGAATCGAATAAGGTGTTGTTCGTCGATGCGATGGAGATGGTGCCGATGGTCCGGGGCCGGTGGACGAAGCGTGCATGTGCACAGTGGCCAGTGCATGCACCTGGATTTGAGTTTGGGGAAGAAGGGTTGTGCTCAGGAATGTCTTCGTGTTGACGCTGGTGTTCGAAGTGCTATTCGAGAATGTCTCAAAATATCTGTTGTGCTGGTCTTGGGTCAATGGTTGGTTTCAGGTTTTATAATCTGACAGTGTTGGGTTTTTAAAATTTAAATGAAATTTAAATTAAAAGCAGGATTTAAAACATGGGTTTTTAATTCAAAAGTTTAAGTTTGGATTCAAATGAACTTTTAATCCTAAGTTTTGAAATAATTTTTTTTAATTTTAAAGCATGATTTAAATCAAGTTTTAAATCTAGTCTAAATATGGATTCAAGTTTACTATGAATCCAAATCTTGAATTTAAATCAGTTTTAAATGTTGAACAAGTTTAAATGTATTAAAGTAGATTTTAAAAGTGGATTTGTTTTCAAATAAATGTTTAAACTTGATAAAATTCTTTATAGAAGGTTTTCTTTAATATTTGGATGAAAAGTTACGAAGTGTTTAACTTAAATTTGGAAGTTAAATATTCAGTTTATTTTAAAGCTTGATTTCTTTTAATAAAATTAAGTAATTGGGTTTAAACTTTTTCTTATGTAAGTATCTTATATAAGTAATGAATGTTTTTTACATTTATTTTAAGGTTTATAAATTTATTTAAATTTGGATAAATATTTAAATGGTTAAACATTTTGAATCTTAAATTCAAACTGGAATTTGAATTTAAATTTAGAAGTGTAATGTTTTAAATACACTTGAATGTTAATGAAGTCATTAATAAAGTAAATGAATTATCTTAGAAATAATTAAGATAATAAAAGAATTTAATTTATAAGAGAATTAATGACTTATTTATTTGATTTTAAATTACATTAATTATAATTAGAGATGATTAATAATGATTAATCTAAGATAAATTTCTTAAGAAAGTAATTAAAGAAAATGTTATTAGTTAATAAAGATAATTATCTAAGGATTATTAAGTAATTAATTAATGTGATTAAATTTGATAATTAATTAGATTAAATAATTGAAGATAATCAACTGTAAATTGTTAAGCATGATTACTTGATAAAAGTAATTAAGGGATTAATTACTTATTGAAATTAATTATGATAATATGATTAGTTTAAGTTAATTAATTTAAGAAAATCACTTGATGATTTAATAACAGTAATTACTTAATGTAATTAATGGAGCATAGTTACTTAGGGAAGTAATAAATGATAATTACTGGAATGTAATTAGTGAAAGATGATTTATAATGAAGTAATTGGGTAATTACTTTTGTAATTAATCAAGGGGTTAATTAACGAAGATAATTAATTATGGAATAATTAATTTGTTAATGAGTAATTAAGGGTAATTACTTACAAGATTGATATTAATCAAGGGTGATCAATAATTGTATTTTAAATTTTAGATTAATTACTAAATGTAATTAATTTAAAAAAAGTAATTAATTTAAATATAAATTAGAGATCATTAATTAATATAATTAATGGTGTAACTAAGAATTGTTTATTTAGGGAATAATTAATAATAAAGTGATTAATTAATGTAATTAATTATAGTTAATTAATAAATGAGGTAATTAAATGTTAATTACTAATGATTAAGGTTAATTAATTTGTGAAATTAATTAAAGACTAATTACTTATTGTAATTAGAGAATGATTAATCAAAGGTGTTTAATCAAGATGAATACTTAGAGAATGATTAATTTAACTACAGTATAATTAATTAACGGATATATAAGCAGGATTTATGGATGTAGTAATTAATTTAATTTACTTTAAATTAATTAGATATAGAAGTAATTAATTTAATTTATTTCAAATTAATTATAGATGGTGGTTAATAAATCATTGCTTATGGATGATATTGATATTTCATTGAATGGTTGTGATCTCAATAATGAGATGAATGATATCTATGTGATATGGATGCTTAGTTAAAGTATGATAACATGGATTATCTGTTTATGATGATTATCTGTTTGTGATGATAATACGGGTTATCTGTTATGTTGAAAATGTGATTATCTATTGTGATATGTGAATTATCTGTGTGTATATAGATAATGATGAATTGAATTAATTGTTCAAACTAAAATCACTTGGACATTAAGATGGCGTTTGGATTTCGATGAGACCGGGATCGGGTTTCCAAATTTGGAATTCCGTAAACCACATCGATCCAAATTAAACGTTAGGTCGTGAATCTCAAATGAAGAGTGACTCGAGGTGTAAGGACTCTTCGTTGTTAGTACTCTGAGGGTGATTACAATACGAGTTTAACGGGGGTAGTACTTTCATGTTCGAGATGAAGATTTAGAGTGCAAGGGCTATTGTCGTTAACTCTGAGGGTGATTCCAAAATGAGTGTAGCGAGATAGTGCCTCCGGTTTCGTTCGAACTCGGAACAAACTTGTATGGATTGAATGCTTTCAGAACATCGTCAGGTGGACGATGAGCATTCTAAGATTAATTTGTCCTATAAAGGTAATCGTAGCCTCAAGCCTCATCAACCGGGAATGGCTAAAACATAGGAGGTGCAGCAAGGTTAAGTGGGTCGTGTCTAAGTAGGATGAGATTTACCCCTGTCTAGATGTCCCTTTTTATTTCGGCTGCTTGGGCAGTTGGCGACGACCATCTACGGGGCTGTCTTGTTCGGGACTGTCCAGTAAAGGACGGTTCCGGCTTTGTGTTGCAGGGGATTGGGAGTAATCCTCGGTATGGTGATCTAGGCCCCGTACTATGACAGACGGTACCATCGATGGAAACTCATTCTTCCTACGTGTCCGTACGGTTTTGATTGTATTACCCACATTTGTGGCTAGTAGCTGGAATTTAATCATGTAACAATTTCGAGTATTTCTTATTTACTTGAAAACCCTAGACCCTATTATAATATCAATGGATTTCCGATCAAACGTTTTGGTTAGCGCAAGGTAAAAACTTTTTCATGTTTATTTGTGGGAAGTCTTACGTGATACCTTTTGTTTTCAAAGGATTTTCAAAATTAAGCAACTTTAAAACCCGTTTACTTACACCAGACCCCTGTCCGACCCAAGTGTTTATTTTCTGTTTTATTAAACTCTTGGGTACTCATATTATGTATGAGTAGTCAATGGATTCAGGATTTCTTTGACGAGTTCTGGAGGAGATATGGAGTAGGAGGCTTCAGCACGTAGATATATAGTGGTTCCGCTGTGTTTGAGTTGTATCTGTTTTTCTGTGATGTACTTGAGTAGTAATAACAAGACAGGTGTTTATAACTGTCTTTTTTTTTGTTGTATTTGCTGTATAACTCTGATGTATATGATACTATGTAATATCTTATGTGATATAATACAATATATTTGTTCCTCTGCGAGATTCCGATGCTGTTTGTTTCTTTCTTTTCTATCTTTTCTCTTTTCTATCCCTTTCTTTCTTCTTACTGATGCGTCTTTCTATGGAATTAAAGGCGGGTCGTTACATTGTGGTATCAGAGCGCTAGGTTGAGCGAATACCTAGGCTCTAGAGTGGTGTCTTTCTTGATAGAGCGTATTTGTAATTTTGAATATATATATATATATATATATATATATATATATATATATATATATATATATATATTTCTACCTATTTGATTGGGTTACCTGTTCGGGTTTTCCAATATAAGTTCTAGAGGTAGGAGAGGTAATGGTAGAGTCTGAGTAATTATGGTTGGGAGTGTAACTGCTAGGGCAGTATTAGGCATCTTGAGTAGTTTTGCAGTTTGGTGTGAAGGATTTCTCCGATCTTTGAAGGAAACCTTTTCAGGGTTTGAAGTTCATCTTTGGAATGTAAGCTTGGTTGCACTCGTGCAAGTGGATTTTCTTGAGTTTGGATCTGTCGGAAGTGTTGAAGCAATGATGGCATCTTGGCAACCTTAGGAAGGAGTTCTGTCTATATTGGAGTTTGAGACTCGGTTGGATAAGATATTTGTGCTTGGTTTGAAGTCGAGTTTCCTGAGAGATATCTGTCTACTGAAGGCTATATTGCGGAAGTGGCTGATGTAGCTTTGTGATTCGATGAGCTTTTGGATAACGAAGTCTTTGGCAGCAGTAACAGCTCGGAGGTGTTGAATGGGATGTCAGGAAGATCTCTTGGCTTAACTGAATCCTAGAGGTGGAGTCCGGAAGCAGCAGAGCGGACCGTTTTCTTCGATGGTTCAGGAGTCTTTGTGATTCTTTTGTCAGTAGACCGGGCAAATGGTGAAGGCTTGCCCATTTCTTCTGGAAGTTCAGCTGGGTGTGATATTTGTGGTTGAAGGTGGACCACTATTTTCTTCTTTGGTTAGAAGGCTTATGTTGTTCTGATTTGTGAAGAGAGAACGGTTTCTTGGAATCCAAACTGAGTAGAATCGCAAAGGTGAATTGCGATATTTCGGAAGTTCTCCTAGTAATCTT
Organism: Allium cepa; assembly: GCA_030765085.1. NCBI lineage: Eukaryota > Viridiplantae > Streptophyta > Magnoliopsida > Asparagales > Amaryllidaceae > Allium > Allium cepa. Next base: position 571,471,802 of record CM060945.1, on the reverse strand, counting down.
TATTTGGATTGAAGCATCTTTAGAGGATGTTAGAGTTATCAAAGCGATTTGATATTTTCCGGATATCTTCGAAGGAATTAAGGTTTGCATCCACATTAGAAGATTGAGTTCTGTATCGATTTGGTTCATGGAGCTTTACCGGTGGTTCAGCCTAGTAGGAGGGCTCTTTGAGAGAGGTCTGTTTAAGCTGGCAGGATTGATCGGATCTTTCTGGTTGAATTTTTTGCTATGGTGTTTGTGACAGAATCGGATAGGTCACTGAGATTTTATGGAATTTGATAAACAATGTTCCTGAAAATGGGTTGATCAATTTGTGCTTGTGTTCATCGACAGCATTCTCAAATCAGAGTTGTGTAGCGGAAGCATAGTGGCAGCTGTTCTAGAATAGAAGCAACGCCGGATTCATTGGGAATTTGTGTTTTGTCTTCGATTAGAGGATTTCTATAGGAAATTCATTTTGGATCTAGAGGCTCGGTTGTCTTGTGTATCTGTTCTGTTTTCCAAATAGGAGTAGTAGTTTGAAGTCTTTTGATATTTGTGTTGTAGAGTTTGTGTGGTGGATTTTGATAGATCTTGGGAGAACCATCTTGTTGAGTAGGATCTAGAGATCGTTTATTTCTTTGTCCAGAATTGTTCCGAGAGGCATCTGCGAAGATTGGATTGATCTAGAAGGTTGAAGGCATCCCAGGATCGACAGGAGAGATATGTCGATAAGAGATAAAGGAATTCAGAATTTGAAGTCGGAGATTTGGATTTCAAAATTTGGAAATTTAATTTTGGATAAATTTTTCTCCTATCGTAAGAGCTATAAGATTGGGTAAGGCTGGAAGCTAGCTCAGAAGAGTATTGGATCTTTCTGTATTCTTTTAAGGGTTAAGTGTTTGGTCTACAGGATTGAATTGCCATTTCGACGGTTGGGATTCATTATGTATGTCACGTATCTCTAAGGGAGTACGTGTATGGTCTATCACTGGTTTTAGAACCAGTAGTTCTGGGAGATTTGGAAGTTGAACAGGACTTGTCTGTGGTCCAGTATCCTGTTTAGATTTGTAGATCTAGATATATAGAAGCTCTGAATCTGAGTGGTGTAGCTAGTTTAGATTCTGTAGGACGAGTATCCCGGTGTTTGTACCTAGGAAACTCTAGGGAATCCTATCCAGAATTTTGTCTGGATAGTTAGAATTGTTTGTTTGAATTGGTTGCTATGGTTGCTAGTATTTGGTTGATAGCATATGCTTGCTATTTTTAAAATTAAAATATGTACGGGATTATTAAATTATCTTTGATTTTAAATTTTGGGGACAAAATTCTTTTAAGGGGGGAGGAATGTGATGTCCCGGAAATTTGGGCAATATTTATTTAATAATTTCCATTAATAATTATTTTAAAATGTGAAATATTGATGTAATAATTTAATCCAAACAGAAATTATCTTTTGAAAACTAATAATTATTTAGTTTGACAAATGTTATCTTTTCAAAATTTATAATAATGATAATGATAATTTAATTTGGGAATTTTATTCTATTCAAAGTTAAAAATATTTAAATGATAAAATCTATCTTTCTAAGCTAATTTAAAAGATATCCTTTTTATAATGCATATATGTGTATACGTTGTAAATAGGGAGTTTGATTTTAATTTTAATTTAAATTTAATAAGAATGTTTTCAAATTTATAATATATATATGTGTGTATAAACTGTGAATTGGAAAATTTGATTGAAATTAGTATAGAAACTTTTCAAAAGTTTATTTAAAAATCTATCTGATATTTTCGAAAGATATTAAAGTAAATATTTATTTTGTTTAAAAAAATATAATAATTTAAATTGTATATTATAATAAAAGTTTATTTTGTTTCTTTTAAAAATTGTTTTTTTGAAATAGACTTAGTTCTTATATATTACAGAACAATATTCCCGTTTGAAACTTTGAAACAAGGTTTAATTCAATATTCAAAGTTTCTATATTAAGCTTTGAAAATGTTATTTTAAAACAAAGGTACAAATAAACATTAAAATATGTAATTGTATAAAAGAAATTTCTATGTAAACATTTAAAGGCTAAGTGGAAATAAACATTTAAAAACATGTTAAAATAAATAAGAAATTGATTTAAAAGAATTTTAAACATTTATAAAGTTAAGTGATCATTTTAAAAAAAAATGAAGAGAAACATGTGTAAGGTTATTATACCATGAGAAAGATAAATCACTCAACAACCTAATGTAACAAGTGACATTTGTTTTATTTATTTTTGTTTGAAAACATTTTATTAAAATTTATTAAGCAGAAAACTTAGCAAAACAGAAAAAGTAGCATATGCATTCTTCTTCAAACTCAAGATCATCTGCATGCATTTAAGTCTAGGATCATCTTCATCAAAGTTTCATCACCATGCAGTTTTAAAATCAAAGCTAAAGCAAATTCCAGAACTCAAGTTTCAAATTCAAACTGCTTTTCAAAAATCAAAGCAGTTGCTAAATTTAAATCAACTACAACAGCAAGTAATCCAACTTTAGGTTTAAACTCCAACAATAGACATTCAACAGCAAGCAAATTCAAAACTCCAGATTTAGAGTACCAGATCACATACAGTTCCAGGAAAACGGAAATTTAATAGAGTTTGTCCTCTGCTTCTTCATGTTTTGTGAGTAAACATTTTTAAAAACAAATCTTTGGTGCTTATTTATTCTATGTCATAATGATATAGTTGTATGTGCAAGAATGTTTAATTTAAATCCGTTTTAAAAATTCTGTGATGGATTGAAAATGGTTTCAGATGTTTGCATTTGTGTTTCTATCAAAAACTCTGGAAATATCATCATCAAATAACTTCTATCTCCCTAAATAATCAACATTAGAGTTTGTTTAACAAAATGGAAATGACAAAGGCAGTATGATCTTATTTTTTAAAATAGATTCAGGTAAATATTTTTGTTTAATGCTTTATAAAGTTTAAAGTTACAGTGAAAAAATCAGAAAGTGGAAAAATTCAAACTTGATGATTCGTTAATTACCAATATAGTTTGAATTGCTATCGAATTATAGGAATTTTAAAGGCTAAACCATGATTTTTAAGTTAGTATTGGAGGGGTTATTTGGAGTTGCTCAGAAAAGGATTTCTAGGTCTTTTCTGATGATCGTTGCGTTCGTGGGGGCTGGAATTACTACCAGAGGTGGCGTAGGAGTAGAGGACCAAGGGAAAAATGTATGATGGATTTTAAGGTCGACGTGGTGATAGCGAATTGAAGGACTAGGGTTTGGACCTGCTTTGAGTTGTCTTTCTTCTCGAGGGTACTGCTGCCTCACCAGAATTTCGGAGGTTATCGGAGCTGTGGGAAAGGGTTCAGGGAAGGTCGATGAACGTTTCGACCCTGGTTTCGCATCGAACGGCGGTCGGCAGTGTTTGATTGAGGTGGGTTTTGGTCGCCGTTGTGTTTCTAGCGAGGTCGATTTTTGCTCGTTTTTGATTTGGGGCTTTGCGCAGTTTTTTGTTGATCGGAATCAAATCAGGGGTTGTCCGTCGATGCGATGGAGATGGTGTCGATGGTCAGGGGCCGGTGGACGAAGCGTGCATGTGCACGGTGGCCAGTGCGTGCACCTGGATTTGAGTTCGGGGAAGAAGGGGTGTGCTCAGGTGTGTCTTCGTGCTGACGCAGGTGTGACTCGAAGTGCTATTCGAGAATGTCTCGAAGTATCTGTTGAGGTGGTCTCCGGTCAATGTTTGGTTTCAGGTTTTATAACCTGACAGTGTCGGGTTTTTAAAATTTAAATGAAATTTAAATTTAAAGCAGGATTTAAAACAGGGGTTTTAAATTCAAAAGTTTAAGTTTGGATTCAAATGAACTTTTGAATCCTAAGTTTTAAAATAAAATTTTTTAAATTTAAAGCAAGATTTAAATCAAGTTTTAAATCAAGTCTAAATATGGATTCAAGTTTACTATGAATCCAAATCTTGAATTTAAATCAGTTTTAAATGTTGAACAAGTTTAAATGTTTTAAAGTAGATTTTAAAAGTTGATTTGTTTTCAAAGAAATGTTTAAACTTGATAAAATTCTTTATAGAAGGTTTTCTTTAATATTTGAATGAAAGGCTATGAAGTGTTTAACTTAAATTTGGAAGTTAAATATTCAATTTATTTTAAAGCTTGATTTCTTTTAATAAAATTAAGTAATTTAGTTTAAACTTTTTCTTATATAAGTAATGAATGTTCTTTACATTTTATTTTAAGGTCTATAAATTTATTTAAATGGTTCAACATTTTGAATCTTAAATTCAAAATGGAATTTGAATTTAAATTTAGAAGTGTAATGTTTTAAATACACTTGAATGTAAATGAAGTCAATAAAGTAAATGAATTATCTTAGAAATAATTAAGATAATAAAAGAATTTAATTTATAAGAGAATTAAGGAATGACCTATTTATTTGATTTTAAATTAACGATTTAGATTAATTTATAATTAGAGACGATGATTAGTCTAAGATAAATTGCTTAAGAAAGTAAATAAAGAAAATGTTATTAGTTAATAAAGATAATTATCTAAGGATTATTAAGTAATTAATTAATGTGATTAAATCTGATAATTAATTAGGTTAATTAATTGAAGATAATCAATTGTAAATTGTTAAGCATAATTACTTGATAAAAGTAATTAAGGGATTAATTACTTATTGAAATTAATTTTGATAATGTGATTAGTTTAAGTTAATTAATTTAGTTTAATTAATTTAAGAATATCACTTGATGATTTAATAAGAGTAATTACTTAATATAATAAATGGAGCATAATTACTTAGGGAAGTAATAAAGTATAATTACTGGAATGTAATTAGTGAAAGATGATTTATAATGAAGTAATTTGGGTAATTACTTTTGTAATTAATCAAGGGATTAATTAATGAAGATAAGTAATTATGGAATAATTAATTTGTTAATGAGTAATTAAGGGTCGTTACTTACTGGATTGATATTAATCAAGGGTGATTAATAATTGTATTTTAAATTTTACATTAAGTACTAAATGTAATTAATTTGAATAAAGTAATTAATTTAAATATAAATTAGAGATCATTAATTAATATAATTAATGATGTAATTAAGAATTGTTTAATTAAGGAATAATTAATAATAAAGTCATTAATTAATGTAATTAACTAAGGATAAATGTAATTAATTATAGTTAATTAATAAATGAAGTAATTAATTGTTAATTACTAAATGATTATGGTTAATTAATTTGTGAAATTAATTAAAGACTAATTACTTATTGTAATTAGAGAATGATTAATCAAAGGTGTTTAATCAAGATGAATACTCAGAGAATGATTAATTAACTAGATTATAATTAATTAATGGATATATAAGCAGGATTCATGGATGTAGTAACTAATTTAATTTACTTTAAATTAATTAGAGATAGAAGCAATTAATTTAATTTATTTTAAATTAATTATAGATGGTGGTTAATAAATCATTGCTTATGGATGATATTGATATTTCATTGAATGGTTGTGATCTCAGTAATGAGATGAATAATATCTATATGATATGGATGCTTAGTTAAAGTATGATAATATGGATTATCTGTTTGTGATGATAATACGGATTTTCTATTGTGATGAAAATGTGATTATTTATTGTGATATGTGAATTATCTATCTGTGTGTATATAGATAATGATGAATTGAATCAATTGTTCAAACTAAAATCACTTGGACATTAAGATGGTGTTTGGATTTCGATGAGACCGGGATCGGGTCTCCAAATTTGGAATTCTGAAAACCACATCGATCCAAATTAAACGTTAGGTCATGAATCTCAAGTGAAGAGTGAAGACTCGAGGTGTAAGGACTATTCGTTGTTAATACTCTGAGGGTGATTCCAATACGAGTTTAACGGGGGTAGTACTTTCAGGTTCGAGATGAATATTCAGAGCGCAAGGGCTACTGTCGTTAACTCTGAGGGTGATTCCAAAATGAGTGTAGCGAGATAGTGCCTTCGGTTTCGTTCGAACCCGGAACGAACTTGTATGGATTGAATGCTTTCAGAACAATATCAGGTGGACGATGAGCATTCTAAGATTAATGTGTCCTATAAAGGTAATCGTAGCCTCAAGCCTCATCAACCGGGAATGGTTAAAACAGGGGAGGTGCAGCAAGGCTAAGTGGGTCATGCTCAAGTAGGACGAGATTTACCCTGTCTAGAGGTCCCTTTATATTTCGGCTGTGTGGGCAGTTGGCGACGGCCATCAGCGGGGTTGTCTTGTTCGGGACTGTCCAGTAAGGGACGGTTCCGGCTTTGTGTTGCAGGGGATTGGGAGTAATCCTCGGTATGGTGATCTAGACCCCGTACTGTGACGGACGGTACCCCAGTAGCCCTGCCATTGATGGAAACCCATTCTTCCTACGTGCCCTTACGGTTTTGATTGTATTACCCACTTTTGTGGCTAGTAGCTGGAATTTAATCATGTAACAATTTCTTCTATTTCTTATTTACTTGAAAACCCTAGACCCTATTATAATATCACTGGATTTCCTATCAAATGTTTTGGTTAGCGTAAGGTAAAAACTTTTCCATGTTTATTTGTGCGAAGTCTTACATGATATCTTTTGTTTTCAAAACATTTTCAAAATTAAGCAACTTTAAAACCCGTTTACTCACACCAGACCCATGTCTGACCCAAGTGTTTATTTTCTATTTTATTAAACTCTTGGATACTCATATTATGTATAAGTAGTCAAGGGATTTAGGATTTCTTTGACGAGTCCTGGAGGAGATATGAAGCAAGAGGCTTCAACGCGTAGATATATAGTGGTTCCGCTGTGTTTGAGTTGTATCTGTTTTTCTGTGATGTACGTGAGTTGTAATAACTATACAGGTGTTTATAACTGTCTAGTTTATGTTGTATTAGCTGTGTAACTCTGATGTATATGATACTATGTAATATCTTATGTGATATAATATAATTTATTCGTTCCGCTGTGAGATTCTGATGTTGTTTGTTTCTTTCTTTTCTATCTTTTTTCTTTTATATTCCTTTCTTTCTTCATAATGATGCGTCTTTCTATGGAATTAAATGCGGGTCGTTACATTACTAGGTTTACAATTTTACATGAAAGCCTACTTTTCGAATTTTGATTTGAAACACAGTTAAAATTGTGTAAGTAGTACGAAATCAACAAACATATAAAACATGTAATAATTTAGATACACGTACACATACACATATACATTTAGACAACATATGCATAAGTGAATGTGTATGTGTATGCATATCTGTACACACACACGTGCACATACATTGTAACGAACTAGAAATTTGGATCGCCTTATTATAAATGTGAAATCAGTTTTAAGAACAAAAATCAAAGTTCTGATTTTTACTCTTGATTATTTATATTATGATGTATAAATACAAAGTAAAAATAACACAAGTAAATAAAGATAAGTTTGTATATATAAATTTATATACGAATAAAAATAATTCAAGTAAATAGAGATAAGTGAACACACACACACACACACACACATATATGTATGTATGTATGTATGCATATAAGTAATATAACTAAATATTAATAAGTGAATATATATATATGTATGTATGTATGAATGTATGTATATGTAATAAAAATAAAGAAGATAGAGTGTGTGTGTATGACGTAAACCAAAACAAATAAATTAACAAGTAATGGGGCTTACCCTATGTCCTCAGTGGTGTATGGAGGTTAAGGGGTAAGGGTAGCAAGTAAGGGAAGAGTTACTTTAGTTTTGTTAAAAATGGGTCTCCAAGTGTTTTTTTCTTCATTTTCTGGTTCTTGTCTTCAAGTTATCAGAAGAAAAGGAAAAAAAGAGGGAAAAGGACTTCTGCTTGCTTAGCGTGCTTAGAAACAAAAGTGAGGTTCAACTCGACTTTAGAAAGGTTAGATTCATGCTTTTATAGTTTTGGTTACGGTGACTGTAACATCCCAAAATTTATTTATTTAAATTTGGTAACTTATTTGAACTTTTGGAATTTAATTTGAAAAGTTTCAAAACAAATAAAAATGTGTGTTAATTTATATGAATAGAACTTCAATTTCTTTTGATTGAAGTAATAAATATTTTTAAAAAAATCGTTTGAATTTAAAACTTATATATATGTGAATATATATGTATAAGTGCATGTATGAGTAGATTTGAATTTATATATATATTGAATTTGAATATAAATTTTAAATGTTTAAAAATAATTTGAATTATGAAAATATTTCTATGTAATTTATTTGATATGTATTTAATTTCAAATCATTGTCTTTTAAATAATATGTGTTGATATAAAGCAAAACCAAATTTGTATGTATGTATATTATGCAAAACATGACAAGTTTGTGAATGCAAGAAGATAAAATCGAGGCTAAAATAAATATCTTTGTATGCGAATTGTGTATGTAGGCAAGAAGACAATAAAACAAAAAAAAGTATGCATATACAAATCAATGGGATGCGGCTGTAACTAAGAAAGGGAAGCATATGCATTTATTTCCATCATCTCAGCACAAAAATGGTCATTCGAAACGTGTTAAGAATAATTTCAGCCTCCAAAAGAAAAAAAATCTAGTCTGATCAAATAAATAAAAAAAACAAAGAAAGCTTACACCAGTTAAGACCTACCTCCCCTGTACAAAACTATCTTCTCTATATATACATCTATTCCATTTCATTCATCAACTTAGCAAATCAGAGAAAAGAAGTAAACATCACTGTTACTACAAATTTAAATTCAATTCAACAAAAAAAAACAGGGTTTAAAGGCAGATCAACTGCAGGTTTTCAAAAACCAAAATGTGCCTCTGTTTCAGAATCTTTTCAGGTGAGTAAACATACCATTTTTAAAATTAAAATCTGGGTATTTGATTCATGAAAACTTTGTGCATTGCTATATAGTTTGAATAGATTGTTTTGTATGTTTTCTGTTGCACTAGAAAATTTACTATGCCTTGTTCTTCTGTATCTATGGTTACAGAGTAAAGTATAGTAGAGAAAAATTTATATATCTTCACACAAATATATTTTTAGCTTAGGATTTTAAACAAAATAAGTTTGTTTAAACTCGAATCATGGCCTAGAAGTTGTTTAAGCTTGATAATGAAGAATTTGGCTCTATAATTCAGTTTTACAGTAAAAAGGAAATTATAGATTAATTCGAATATGTTAAGTTACTGATTTGATTATATAACTTGAATCTACATTCAAAGGTAGGATTTTTAAAACAAAAATGGATAGTTTTAGTTGCTTATGCTACGAGCAGTTCGTATTTGAATAAAATAAGCATTTTACCATTTCCTGATGATCGAATGAATTTTAAATGTTAATATTTTGTTTGAAGCAAGTTCGAACATCTATGATTTCGAGAAAATTGTTGAAAATTTATTCTATTGCACGAATTGATGGGTCGAGATCAATTTAGGGTTTATGGTTCGAATTTGATGTGGTTAAGTAACGATACGAGTTTGTCTTCTCTGATTGAACGATCTTCTCGAAACTCAGGGGAGTGGAAGAGTGGGGCGTATTCATGGTGTGGACGAAGTTGGGGCAGCTCCTGTGGTCTGAGCAACTGCGGCGAAGTGGTTCCGTGGGCTGGGTGAGTTACAGTTTTTTTTTGAGCGAAATGCTTAATCTCGATTTGAAAGTTTTGGTGTTGAATCGAGTTTCGATTTCGTATTTTGGGGTGATTTGCGACTTGCCTGAGATCGTGGGGTTCGCCGGAGCTACGGCGCGACGCCGTGCACGTGTACGGCGTAGGTGGTGTCAGTGTTGTTGATGGTGAGCGTCTCGAGTTGTTACTCGAGTATAATGGTGGATTGCTTCGAGTTTAACCTGAGCGCGCGTAGTAGAGGTTCTTGATACTTTAGTTAAACTTGAACTTAACTCATCTCGAAATAAAAATAAAGAGAAGAAGAAGGGGGTACGTGAAGAACGTGAGGAATGTCTCGGGGAAGCTGGTGAGAAACTCGAGTGTTTACTCGAGTAAAACCTGGGAAGCTCTCAGGTTGGTTTTTGAACTGCAATATTATAAAAAGTAAAGTTAAGCAAATTAATTTTCAACAAGTTTTAAGCATTGCCGACTTAATATATGTTTAACAATTTAAGTTAAGACTTTAATACAAGTTTTAATTATTTTAGGTAATAATTTAGAATGTTTTAAAAACCAATTAACATTTTAATTAAGTAGATAATTTAAGGTAAGTATTAAATTTAATTAACACTGAAGGTTTTATAAGTTAGTAATAAATTGATTTCAAGGTTTAAAGAAGATTTTTAAATGTCAACTAAGACAAATAATTATTATTAATCAATTATTTTGGAAAGTAATTAAGAATGATTAATTATTAATTGTAATTAAAGATTGATTAATCAATAATTAAGTATCTAATTAATTATTAATTAGATAATAAAAGTTAATTAATTTATAATTAGTAGTTAATTAAATAAATAATTAAGGATTAATTTATTTGAAATTATGTTTTATTAATTAATAATTAAGATTATTAATTTATAATTAAGGGAAATTAATTAAGTAATTAGGATTTAATAAATTGATTAAGAAGTGATTAATTTATTAAATAGTTTGAAATGGAATAGTTAATTAATTTATGACTTATTAAACAGGTTAAGTGATTAATTCTCAAGTAATTAATTCAAATTGAATTAATTATAATAAGGATTAAAAATACTTGCTTATGGATGATTGTATAAGTAGAATATCTGAATTTTGTGATATCTAATTGGTGATATTTTATGATACTCTATGATATGCCTTGATATATCTATGACAATTACACCAAACATTTCGAATTGATATTTCTGGAATGGATTGATATTTCTGTTGTGATTGTGATACTGTATTGCTTTGTGCTGAACTGTGATTCGTGATTTGTTTCTGTGAAAACCCTTTGCCCGTAAAACAACATTTAAACTTCGATGCGACAGAGAGTCGGATTCCAGTTAGTTATCTGAAACCCACATCGAACGCTGAATGTGAATCTTTGTGATTGATACACCCACGTGTTTTAAAATTAAGCATTCACTATTCGGATTAGCCGGGAGAGGACCTTTGTGTCATATAACCCATTCGGAATAATGATACGATGAAATTGATAGCATTTGAAGACGGTGGTGAACACCGGGTATCTTCGAAAATGATAGGACGACCTATCAATGTCTCTGCACTGAGTTGCTCCTGTATAGAGATCTCCACATGTGATGGGGAGTCCGATCGGGATTGTGGATACCCGGATTGGCAAAGGCTTCTTCCTTTATTGGACGAAGTGCCTTCGGTTCTGTTCGAACCCGGAACAGACTTGTATGGTTGTATGTCTGACACTACACTTTGAGATATAAAGCGGATTTCTTTCAAATACATATCTATTGGTGGCGGAGAATTTATTCTCTTAGCTTAACACCCTTCTCTGAGATGTACGAGCTCAGAGGTTATGTATTTGAAGGTTATCAGTGATATACTACCAATTTGGTAGTGTAGCATGCTAAGTGCTGCTGTGCGTTGATGATCATTTATTGATCATTTGTGATCAAAGCATGGATTTCGTGTAAAGCGTACCTTTGTGGACGAGTCCTCATCGGACTCACACCCCGAAAATGGTCGAAACAGGAAAGATGCGGTAAGGTTACGAGGGTCGCGCCCTTTAGGGTGTGTCATTCTCTTTTGGAAAAGGGTGGTATCATGGTATGGAGCCCGGATACTTAACTAATGTCACTGCAAATCTATTACTTTATGATTGCTTCGTGGTTGCTGGTTGAGAGGCGCCTTGGATAAAGGTCACAAAGGACCGAGGGACGGTATGCTCGAGTAGTAGTTACCTAGTTATAAAGTTAACCCGGCCTTGTGTTGGCAGAGAGCCGGGTAAGTTCTTGGAACGTCCCTCCAGAGGCGTACCCATGGACAGTAGGAAGTTCCTTAGCCTGACTATTTGTTGGAAATCCAAACAAAACAATACGCGCCCTGTATGGTTTTAGTCGTATAACCTGCCATGGAATGTGGCGCTAACCTGCTATTGAACATGGTAGCTATGGTAGGCATAAGTGCAAAATGCCTATGCTGGCTAGGATTAATGTTATACTTTCGAAATGTTTTCCACACTATACACTAATAATAATAATATCAAAGGATTTTGCGTATCAAGCATGTTTGATTTTCATAAGGAGAAATCTCCTCCAATTCTACGTTTGCATTGTGTGTGCGGTGGGAGGCCTTATGGTAGTTTCATTTTCTAAAAAAGCATTGTGGATTTCAAATTTTAAAAATTCTTTTGTTGTTTGTTTTAAAAGATAAACTGTTTTTGTTTACTCATACCAGTCACATGACCGACCTGGAGTTTATTGTTCCTTTCCTGAACTCTGGATGCCCACAATTTTTGCACATGGCAGTCTAGAGTTGGGTTTTTCAGATAGTCGGGTTTAGTAGATTATCTGGAGATAGTTCAGTCCTTGGACAACTGACCTTGCTTATCATAGTGCATCGTTATTGGGAGTTCGAACTATTTCTAGATTGATACCTTGGAGATGGAGATTACCGATACTGGAGTTCTCTCTTGAAGGCCATCTTGGAGATATTGTCCACTGCTGGTGTTATATTTTTCTTTCCGCTGCTATTGTCTTGTATCATATCTCTGATGTATATTGATATTCATGGTATCATTATTGTATCTGAATATTGTATCAAATATTGAATATCAAGTGTACTATTCATTTTCTCCGCTGTGTTGTACATAATGTGTTATAAGCTCCGGCAAGCCAGATTCGACGTTTGGATTTGCGGCATTTGAATACGAGTGTCGTATTCGGTGCCGATTTTCAAAGGTCGAGTCAGGGCCATCACATTTGGTATCAGAGCTGAAGGTTGAAAACTTTAGCTCAGGAGTATAACACATTAAGTAACTCATTATAGATAGGGTGAAGTATACCCTAGAATGAGTATATCCCTAAGATATCCGTCTGCACGCCTCAGTAAATTCTCTTACTATCCATTGATAGGAAGTATGAGTGCAAGAAGAGGATGAGATTGGGGACAGGGGAATACCACTACAAATGGTCAATACCCTACGACAGTGGAAACAACTTTCTTTATCAATCTCTTTTGATTCAATTCCAAATTCTTTGATTGCTTCGTACCAGCTACGAAAAGAAGTTTGGTGCAGTGTTGGCTTGCAAATCGTGTAGATATGACCCTACCTCATATTCTTGTTATTAGTTTTTCGATTTAAACTTTAATGAATTGCAAACTTGGAATTGAAATTTTTAAATAAATTGGAAATTTTAAATTGAGTTAAATTGGTTAATAGAATATAAGGCTAAATTTGAATTGTATCAACAAAACGATATCGGTTAAAACTTGAAATTCTATTGTAATTTCTTGTGTTGATCGAAGATCAAAGAGGAGCATGCAGAGCATTTTACAATCATTTGGGGATATTGAGGAGAATTATTCTATTTGCAAAATTTTCCAAATGCATTTTTGGGTCAAAGAAGTTAAATTTCTCGGCGATATTGTTAATGAAGAAGGAATTTCTGTTGATCCTAGCAAAAATTTCCGCTATTCTTGATTGGAGGAAACCCACTAGCCCAGAAGAAATTCGAAGCTTTTTGTTTTATTAGGTTATCGGAAGTTTGTTCAGGACTTTTTTAAGATAGCTAGTCCGTCGACAAAGCTTACAATGAAGAATGCAAAATTCAATTGGACTCCGAAATGTGACGAAGCTTTTCAGGAGTTGAAGATGAGATTAACCACCGCTCCTGTTCTCGCTATTATCAACGGGAACCAGAGTTTATCTGTTTATACCGATGCTTGTGGTGATGATTTGGGTACAGTATTAATGCAGGATGGGAAGGTAATTGCCTAAGCGAGTAGACAATTATGTCCTTATGAAAGAAATTACCCAACCCTTGATTTGGAACTCTTAGCTATTATCTTCACTTTGAAAATATGGCAGCATTATCTTCTGGGTAAAAAAAATCGTTTTAGCTTTCTTAACAATTTACGAATTTAACTTAACTTAACAATATACTTATTGAAATCTTTATTCTAGGTGAAAAATTCGAATTATTCACAGACCACAAATCATTGAAATATCTCTTCACCCAAAAGGATTTAAATCCGCGACAACGACGTTGGTTGGAATACCTGGCATCTTATGGCCTAGACATTTTATAAACGCCAGGAAAAGCCAATGTAGTTGTCGATACCTTGAGTAGAAAGCATGCTATTCTTGCTCATCTTGTTATCGCTCCTGCTCTTCTTAAGAGGATTACAAGTAAGCATAACGAAGACGAGTTTCTTCGGGGAATTATGAATATGCCACGGAGAAGACACTAGTTTTGAGGTGCATAGTAGAAGAGTTATAAGATTAAAAGGCAGAATACGTATCCCAGACATCCCGGAGCTGAAACGTGAAGTTTTGGATGAATACCACAAGTCTAAAATTTGCATCCATCCAAGAGTCAATAAAATGTATCGTGATATCAAAAGAATTTTCTGGTGGAAGACATTAAAAAGGGACATAACTATGAGTCATTGTGCTACTTGCCAACAAATTGAAAGGGATCAAAAGAAAATGGCGGGTTTACTTCAGCCTTTAGAGGTACCCAAGTGAAAAAGGGACCAAGTACCGATGTATTTCATCGACGGGTTGCCTCGTACTCAGAAAGGCAATAAAGCAATTTGGGTTATTGTGGATCGTTTGACTAAGACAGCCCACTTCTTGTCAGTGAAATCTACCTGTACGGCAGCAAGTTTAGCAGAGTTATATGTGAAAGAAATTGTCTGTCTCCATGGTATTCCTAGCAGTATAGTGAGTGATCATGACCCGATATTCACTAATAGATTTTGGAAGGCATTTCAGGACTGCACTTGGGAAACTGAAAATAGAATGCAGAAATCATATCCCAATTGCAGAGTGGATATCTCGGCTTAAACTGGTAACCCATTTCCTTATTCGTATATTCTTTATTTGCTTTTCTCTCTCTTTCAAATTTCGAGGACGAAATTTTCTTAAGGGGGGATATTTTTAACATCCCAAAATTTATTAATTTAAATTTGGTAACTTATTTGAACTTTTGGAATTTAATTTGAAAAGTTTCAAAACAAATAAAAATGCGTGTTAATTTATATGAATAAAACTTCAATTTCTTTTGATTGAAGTAATAAATGTTTTAAAAAAAATCATTTGAATTTAAAACTTATATATATGTGAATATATATATATGTATATGTGCATATATGAGTAGATTTGAATTTGTATATATTGAATTTGAATATAAATTTTAAGTAAATGTTTAAAAATAATTTGAATTTATAAAAATATATCTATGTTATTTATTTGATATGTATTTAATTGCAAATCATTCTCTTTTAAATAATATGTGTTGATATAAAGCAAAACCATTTGTATGTATGTATATTATGCAAAACATGACAAGTTTGTGTATGCAAGAAGATAAAAGCAAGGCTAAAATAAATATCTTTGTATGTGAATTGTGTATGCAGGCAAGAAGACAATAAAACAAAAAAAAAGTATGCATATACAAATCAATGGAAAGGGAAGCATATGCATTTATTTCCATCATCTCAACACAAAAATGGTCATTCGAAATGTGTTAAGAATCATTTCAGCCTCCAAAAGAAAAAATCTAGTCTGATCAAATAAATAAATAAAAACAAAAAAAAGCTTACACCAGTTAACACATACCTCCTTGTACAAAACTATCTTCTCTATATATACATCTATTCCATTTCGTTCATCCACTTAGCAAATCAGAGAAAAGAAGTAAACATCACTATTTTTACAAATTTAAATTCAATTGAAAAAAAACAAGGTTTAAAGGCAGATCAACTGTAGGTTTTCAAAAAACAAAAAGTGCTCTCTGATTCAAAATCTTTACAGGTGAGTAAACATACCATTTTTAAAATTTAAATCTGGGTATTTGATTCATGAAAACCTTGTGCTTTGCTATATAGTTTAAATAGATAGTTCTGTATGTTTTCTGTTGCATTGGAAAATTTACTATGCCTTGTTCTTCTGTATCTCTTGTTACAGAGTAAAGTAAGGTAGAGAAAAATTTATATATCTTGATACAAACATTTTTTTAGCTTAGGATTTACAAAAATAAGTTTGTTTAAACTTGAATCATGGCCTTGAATTTGTCTAAGCTTGAAAATGAAGAATTTGGCTCTATAACTCAGTTTTATAGTAAAAAAAAGAAATTTTATGATTAATTCGAATATTTTAAATTACTGATTTGATTGTATAACTTGAATCTACATTCAAAGGTAGGATTTTTAAAACAAAAATGGAAATTTTTAGTTACTTATGCTATGAGCAGTTCATATTTGAACAAAATTATCATTTTTACCATTTCCTCATGATCGAATCAATTTTAAATGTTAAGATTTTGTTTGAAGCAAGTTCGAACATCTATGATTTCGAGAAAATTGTTGAAATTTTTTCTATTGCACGAATTGATGGGTCGAGATCAATTTAGGGTTTATGGTTCGAATTTGATGTGGTTAAGTAATGAGACGAGTTTGTCTTCTCTGATTGACCGAGCTTCGAAACTCAGGGGAGTGGAAGAGGGGGGGTGTTGTCGTGGTGTGGACGAAGTTGGGGCAGCTACGGTGGCATGAGCAAGTGTGGCGAAGTGGTTTCGTGGGATAGGTGAGTCATAGTTTTTTTGAGCGAAATGCTTAATCTCGATTTGAAAATTTTGGTGTTGAATCGAGTTTCGATTTCGCATTTTGGGGTGATTTGCGACTTGCCTGAGATCGTGGGGTTCGCCGGAGCTACGGCGCGACGCCGTACACGTGTACGGCGTAGGTGGTGCCAGTGTTTTTGATGGAGAGCATCTTGAGTTGTTGCTCGAGTATAATGGTGGATTGCTTCGAGTTTAGCCTGAGCTCGCGTGAAAGAGTTTCTTGATACTTTAGTTAAACTTGAACTTAACTCATCTGGAAATAAAAATAAAGATAAGAAGAAGGAGTATTTGAAGAACGTGAGGAATGCCTCGGGGAAGCTGGTGAGAAACTCGAGTAAAACCAAGGAAGCACTCAGGTTGGTTTTTAAACTGCAATATTATAAAAATTAAAGTTAAGCAAATTATTTTTCAACAAGTTTTAAGCATTTTCGACTTAATAAATGTTTAACAATTTAAGTTAAGACTTTAATACTAGTTTTAATTATTTTAGTTAATACTTTAGAATGTTTTAAAAACCAATTGACATTTTAATTAAGTAGATAATTTAAGTTAAGTATTAAATTTAATTAACATTGTAGGTTTTCTAAGTTAGTAACAAATTGATTTCAAGGATTAAAGAAGAATTCAAAATGTTAATTAAGATAAATAATTATTATTAGTCAATTATTTTGGAAAGTAATTAAGAATGATTAATTATTAATTGTAATTAAAGATTGATTAATCAATAATTAGGTATCTAATTAATTGTTAATTAGATAATAAAAGTTAATTAATTTATATTAGTAGTTAATTAAATAAATAATTAAGGATTAATTTATTTGAAATTATGTTTTATTAATTAATAATTAAGGTCATTAATTAATAATTAAGGGTAATTAATTAAGTAATTAAGATTTAATAAATTGATTAAGAAGTGATTAATTAATTAAATAGTTTGAAATGGAATAGTTGATTAATTTATGATTTATTAAATAGGATTAAGTGATTAATTCTCAAGTAACTAATTTAAATTGAAATAATTATAATAAGGATTAAAGATACTTGCTTATGGATGATTGTATAAGTAGAATATCTGAATTTTAAGATATCTAATTGGTGATATTTTGTGATACTCGGTGATATGCCTTGATATATCTATGATGATTACACCAAACATTTCGAATTGATATTTCTGTTGTGGTTGTGATACTGTATTGCTTTGTGCTGAACTGTGATTCGTGATTTGTTTCTGTGAAACCCTTTACCCGTAAAACGACATTTGAACTTCGATGCGACAGGGAGTCGGATTCCAGTTAGTTATCTGAAACCCACATCGAACCCTATATGTGAATCTTTGTGATTGATACACCCACGTGTTCCAAAATTAAGCGTCCACTATTCGGATTAGCCGGGAGAGGACCTTTGGGTCATATAACCTATTTCGAATAATGATACGATGAAATTGATAGCATTTGAAGATGGTGGTGAAGACCAGGTGTCTTCAAAAACGATAGGATAACCTATCGAATGTCTCTGCACTGTGTTGCTCCGATATAGAAATCTCCACATGTGATGGAGAGTACGATCGGGATTGTGGATACCCGGATTGGCAAGGGCTTCTTCCTTTATTGGACGAAGTGTCTTCGGTTTTGTTCGAACCCGAAACAGACTTGTATGGTTGTATGTCTGAAACTACACTTTGAGATATAAAGCGGATTTCTTTCTAATACATATGTATTGGTGGCGGAGAATTTATTCTCTTAGCTTAACACCCTTCTCTGAGACGTACGAGCTTAGTGTGTTGATGATCATTTGTGATCAAAGCATGGCTTTCGTGTAAAGCGTAGCTTTGTGGACGAGACCTCATCGGACCTCACACCTCGGAAATGGTCGAAACAGGAAAGATGCGGCAAGGTTATGAGGGTCGCGCCCTTTAGGGTGTGTCATTACCTTCTGGAAAAGGGTGGTATCAAGGTATGGATCCCAGATACTTAACTCATGTGGTCACTGCAAATCTATTACTTTGTGATTGCTTTGTGCTTGTTGGTTGAGAGGCGCCTCGGGTAAAGGTCCCAAAGGACCGGGGGATAGCATGCTCGAGCAGTAGTTACATAGTAACAGAGGTAACCCGGCCTTGTGTTGGCAGAGAGCCGGGTAGGTTCTCGGGACGTCCCTCCAGAGGCGTACCCATGGACAGTAGGAAGTTCCTTAGCCTGACCATTTGTTGGAAATCCAAACAAAACAATACGCGCCCTGTACGGTTTTAATCATATAACCTGCCATGGAATGTGGCGGCAACCTGCTATTAAACATGGTAGTTATAGTAGGCATAAGTGCGAAATGCCTATGCAGGCTAGGATTAATATTATACTTTCGAAATATTTTCCACACTATACACTAATAATAATAATATCAAAGGATTTTGCGTATCAAGCATGTTTGATCATAAGGAGAAATCTCCTCCAATTCTGCGTTTGCATTGTGTGTGCGATGGGAGGCCTTATGGTAGTTTCATTTTCTAAAAAAACATTGCGGATTTCAAATTTTAAAAATTCTTTTGTTGTTTGTTTTAAAAGATAAACTGTTTTTGTTTACTCATACCAGTCCCATGACTGACCTGGAGTTTATTGTTCCTTTTCTAAACTCTGGATGCCTATAAATTTTCCACACGGGCAGTCTAGAGTTGGGTTTTTCAGATAGTCAGGTTTAGTAGATTATCTGGAGCTAGTTCAGTCCTTGGACAACTGACCATCTTGGAGATGGAGATTACCGATACTGGAGTTCTCTCTTGAAGACCATCTTGGAGATATTGTCCGCTGTTGGTGTTATATTTTTCTTTCCACGGCTATTGTCTTGTTTCATTTCTCAGATGTATATTGATATTCGTGGTATCATTATTGTATCTGAATATTGTATCAAATATTGAATATCAAGTGTATTATTCATTTCTTCCGCTGTGTTGTACTTAATGTGTTATAAGCTCCGGGGAACCTGATTCGACGTTTGGATCTACGGCATTTGAATACGAGTGTCGTATTCGGTGCCGATTTACGACGGTTGAGTCGGGGCCGTCACAGTGACTTTGTTTTAAAACGTTCCTCTGTTATGTTACAGCCTAAATCGTCAACATTCCAAAGCCAATTCATTTTAAACCAATGGTTTTAACCTAAATGCTTAAAACGAAAGTTAAGCGTATCGATCTCTAGGATTTTCAGAAATCGACAACGCTCGATTTTGTCGAGCGAAGGGGTAGATATCTCAGTTTGACTGAAAGGGCAAATATTGTCGACTTCAAAAATTGATTTCCATCGATCTGCTTGAAATTGGGAGGCGGCGCATATATCATCGAAGTCAGGTCAAGGCGTAAGATTGTTGAAACAATTTCAGCAACATTCCATGATGAAAATTAACTATCATGAAAACTAGGGTTTAGCTTAGTTTGTGATTCACCCAGTGATGATCGAATTGGAGCATGGTGATGTGCTTAAGAAAGAGATGCAGTTGAGATGTGATTTTTCAAGAAAAACGGAGTATAAAAGTGTCACAGGTTTTTTCACTGAAACATAGGCGATTTGGAGCACGGGTCTGTCGGGTTTTAGCACAGGGTGCTGGCGGTGACGTGGCGTGGTGCAGTCGGAAGCAGGTGCGAAGAGAGATGCATGGGTGGTTTCAGATCAACAATAGATGGAGCGAAGGGCTTGTTCACGTGCACCACGTGCACGTTAACGGGGAGGAGCATAGCATGGAGCATTTGGGGAAGAAGGGAAATGTGAGTTCGGGTGGGTTGGAGATGTTTAGGCTTTGGCCCGTTTCACTTTGGTGAGAATTCTAACTTTATAATGCTTTAAAAATTTTGTTTAATTTATTTCAAATTTAAATATCAAAACTTGGAAAATTCAAATCTCACTCATATTGAATCTGATTGACGCGTGGGTTCTCCGTTGGTTTTGTTTTGACGATCACAACATTATAGTATAACTTTCATAGCTTTGGACAAGTATAAATTTATGACATATTTAAATGGTCAAACTTAAATTATGTTATTTTAAATAATAACATCGGTTAAGTTTATATAGCTTAATTACTAATGTTTACTTGGCCAAATAAAATAATATGAGTTAAACTCACCTTTTTGGGTTAACTACTATGATCTATAGTTGGTAAAAATTGTTAAATGATAGTTTAGATTACATACTATACCTATTAGTTGGTTTGGATATATTCCCGCCTATTGGTGCGGATAAGGCCCTATTACATTTCCGTGTAAGAGCGGATGATCCTTTCTGTACAAATCCCACCTCGAAGCGGTTGATTTATATTTATGGTTATGTAACGTTTGTGATGTAGGAAAAGCTGGTTAGAGGAATCCAATAGGATTCTTCATCACTATTGATTTTAATTACATATATATGAGCTGTGTTGCAGGAGGACAGGTTGGAGAGATCCAACGGGATTCCTCACCATTATGAATTGTTTCAATAATATTTCTTTTACATGGATTATTGAATGATGAACATGATTGTGGACAGTATGGTTATAACATTGTTATATGTGAAAATAAAAGCCAGTAGTAATAAAAAATCAATATTGGTATTTGTTAAGTTTGGCTGACTATTGGCCATAAATCCGGCCTCATCAACCGGGAATTAAAAAGAAAGAGGAGATGTAGCAGGGCTAAGTTGGTCGCTCCTAAGTAGGGGATGATCATCCTTATCTAGAGTCGCTATTATTTCTCATGTATACGCTTCAAGGCCCATTAACGGAGGGGTGATCTTATTCAGCACTATCCGGGTTATACGAACCCACCTTCGGTAACCATCCAACGATCGCCACTCCATGCTCCTACCACACGAGTTCGATCAGAACCCACCACGCGATTAGCTCGTCATGGTCTCCGCCTTTGGTCGAAACACGGTGAAGCTCGACTTCGACAATGCTTCAAAAATCATGCTCAAACGGTGCACGAACACGGTAGAAATTTGGCTCTAAACGATGATTACAACCAAGATCCACCGTCAGGTCTATAGATCTCGGCATTCTCTCTTATCTTCATGTTGGAGCATTTTGATAATATCGCGTTGATTGAGAGTAATCGAGGGAGAAGCAATGGTGGTTTTCGACCATTGATAGTTATGGTGGCAGCGAAGAGAAAAATTAGGGTTTCTCTTGAAAACGTTCTTATATAAACGATCATAAATATTATTTTAATATTAAATTCAATTTTAACGGGCATACATGCCATCAGGCGTTTATAAGGTTTTACCTGCATTCCGAACCCAAAGAAATGTGTTTCGGAGGCTAATTCAATCATATGTGGAAGTTAGCCTTTTAAATCGATTTAAAATATTCAATTTTCGCTTTTAATTTCGATGCGTTTCTCACCCGTACGAACAAATGGTAACTCCAAATATTACGAAATTTGAAATTCGATAATAACTAACTATTTCGGATCCAATGGAACTGGTTTCGTCGAATTCCAAGATTGTGCCCCGGAAAGCTATTTTAACTCGTCGATTAAATCGAATGATTTTCGTAATCGTCGAAATTATATAAAACTTCACTTTTAAAACTTTACTAACTTAATATAAACCATATAAAATTTATATTCACATTATAAATTATTCCCATTCGTTTTAAATCAAAATCTAATTATTTGCATTATCATTATATATTAAGTTCCATTATTAAACAAATATAATATTCCATTTTCAACTTATCGACTTTTGACTCCATCAAAAAGTCCAATACTATAATTCAAATCCAACTAGGCTTTAAATAAATTTTTAGAAACCATTTCCGTATCTATATACACCTAGATTCACAAATTATCCCAATTTCAAATATTAAATTATTATTGTCCAAATCCAGTCTAGTTGTCATATTTGAAATTATAACTCATTTCATTGATTCAACCCAGATTTCCATTTAAAAATAAATTAACAATTCAAATTCAACATTTAAATTAAATTAAATGTTCAAAATTAACGGCCAAATTTTCTGGGTCGTTACATTCCTCCCCCCCATAAAAAATTTCATCCCTGAAATTTGCTAAGGTTGGAGAAATGCTCCTAAACCAATAACTTACTCAAAACCTACTTAATTAAAACTTACATTCATTTCCCAAAACCCTTTGGTTAAATCCAAAACCATTAGCTTTCATTTCTAACTCAAAAACTTTAATTGCTAACATCGTTTCAAAAATCACTTTTTTAGTAACCAAAATTTTCAAAACTTTAAAAAAATTTCTAACTCCCAAAATTTTTGACAGTGTCTCATTTGTACGGAGAGCCTTTTACAATATGACAAATATGACAAATATATACATCGGCCCACACGTTGGAAAACAAAATATATCACAATATATATTGTAATTTCTTAACATTTATTGCGTTGGCGTACCTCACATTAGCGTTTATAAGCAAGCAGCCAATTAATTTTGCATTTACGCGCTCCAAATTATATCTGATTGCCTCCCGTACCTGTACTTACTCAAACAAGCACATAAGTTTCAACGATATGAAATTTTAACAACTCATTTGCCTACAAGCCTAACCCATCAATTACATAGCCCAACAATAACTTCAAAGTCTTAATTGTTAACCAAACGCTTAAGCGATCACAAGGTTTCAACATTATTTTAGTTTCCTCTAAAAATCCATATCAAATTGGATTATATGCCATATTTAAATAATTTCAACTTACCCAATTTCAAATAAATTAATTTGCATCACAATCATAATTCACTTTAATTTGTGTGCAAATTCATTTAATTAAATTTCATTCTATTCCAATTGATTTAAAAATCAATTTTATTCTCTTCTTTTAATTTATTTACTTCGTTTACAACAAATGACTAATTTCTATGCAAGTTTGCTGTTATTCAAGAAAATAACAATTCCTTAAGCTTATATTCAATTTAAATTAATTGTAATGGACCGATATTTCAACCATTCGCATCCACACATGTCGGACTTGAATTGCTCAAAATATCGAATTGTTAATTTATATTTTGCAAACTCAGCATATATAGTAAATAAATCAATCACAGAATCACAGACACGGAGTAATATAATAATATGCAGCGGAATCAATAAATAGTAGTTCATGAAGCTACTATATAGATATCAGAGTTAGAAATAAAATACAAGAGAATAGCTCAAATGCAGTGAAGTCTCAGATGCAACAGATGACTTCTCTGAACCAATCAACTGGAAAAGCTGAAAGCTGAATCGATAGTTGGATCTCCAAACGAAGCTCCAAACTCCAAAGGTGAGTCTCAAATGCTGTATCACTCAGTCTGACCCGAGCGTAAAGCAAAAACACAAAACACTCGAGTCAGGATTAACATTCTTATATCAATAAATCCAACTTAGTGAAATAACAACTGAAATACAAGTAACTTAAGGATGTTTGGGATAACCATCCTTTATGGGTCCATGGAACTATTTACAAGGTAGAAATATACACTATAACACCGAGGTCATTTCAAATTAATTTATACTTCACAACAAAGTATCATTTCATTTCAAAATATATATAAATATTTTATAAAGTAGAACATTTGTAATTTCCTCAAACTTAACAAATCACTTCAAAATCAATCCGACTTCCCTATTCAAATTAAATTTAATCTCAATTTATCAATTTCCATTCAATTCAGTTTCTGACCAAACAAATTCAAATTATATATATTTCAAATACAGATCTAAATCACAAATTAACCATTTAAATTCCAGTATATTTCAAAGCTTTAATATTCAACATTCCAAAGTTCAATTTAACATTTCATATAGATCTCGATTTAACCTTATTATTTAGTCTTGAAATGTTCACTTAATAAATTCAATATTTATTAAATAACCTAAATTTACCTTTAAACTAAATATTCCTTTCGATTTGTTTAAATTTGAAACGTCCATTTAATCATTTAAATGAAAATCAAATCTAAAATTTCAAATTCAATAGTTCAAATCAATCCAATTAAGTAGAATTTTAACTAAATACCATTTCAAATAAATTCAACTTTATCTTCTCAACCTTAACTTATTCAAATTATTACAACAATCAATTTTTGAAATATAAATTTAAATAAATACTTAAACATATTATATGGATTGATTCAATCTCAATAATAATATTATTAAATCTATATATAAAATTTCCATTTATATATAATATTTTAAGACTTTATTAAAAACCATATATTTCCTTTTAAACTATAGAAATTATTTTCAAACATTTATATATCTATATGTGGACCAACGGTGTCTGTATATAATTTCCTACCCTATGGTCAAGGGATACAGATATTTATCATTTCAATCCGAATTTTAAATATACGGGTAGATATCACTTCGGCCCACAATCCCAAATTTAATTTAATTGAAAATTGCTTGGGTTTATCATTTCAACCCATAAGGAAATTCTCCTATTCTAAAGTCTGTTCGGGTATGTATCATTTCAACCCATAATGAATTCTATATTACAGGGAACTTGTAGGGTGATAACAGATATGATAATAATATAACAAGCATATATCCTTAATAACAATATAATATAAACTACATGATATGGTGTCATATCTCATAGGTGAACAATTATATATAGTAGCATATAACAATTTAAATTAATAACAGCAGCATATTTCAATTGTCGTTTCAATTGAAATCAAATTTAATAAATAAAAGAATGCTAATCGTGAGTGATTGCTCACCTTTCGAGCCTAGAGGAGAGGGCGGAATGAGAAGAGATACGAATCCAAGCACAGATTTCGAAGCAAAGCAATATTGGCAAGAATTTTAACGATCAAAGCTGATAAAGAGGAATTGACAAAATCAAATCAGAGTTGGGTCGAGGAAGATCAATAGGATAAGTGAGCTATATATAGTTGTATATACAACTATATATAAATAAAACTGTATTCTAAATTTAAACATATATTAAATTAAATATATATTTTCAAAAATCATTGGTTTAAACAAAACATATCTATATGTAGTATAGTCTGAAATAATGTATATGTTTAAACCCATATACAAACCAATATCCAAACACCATCTAAAA
Source organism: Allium cepa (assembly GCA_030765085.1). Taxonomy (NCBI): domain Eukaryota; kingdom Viridiplantae; phylum Streptophyta; class Magnoliopsida; order Asparagales; family Amaryllidaceae; genus Allium; species Allium cepa. Next base: position 571,446,006 of record CM060945.1, on the reverse strand, counting down.
TTTAAATCTTTATAAAAGTAACCTTTATAAATAAAATATTAAAATCAATATTAAAACATATAATACAAAGTCCATATATTATATATCAATACCAAATCTAACTCCGGTATATGTAAACTAATATAAACCCATGTAAACTTTATAAAATCTATATGCTACTAAAACAGATTATATATAAAATAAACCAATATATAATACTGACAGTAATATATGTTAGTTAAAGTCAGTACATAAATATACTCAACACCTTCTATACTTTACAATACTTTAAACATGCTAGCACTGCAACTATATAAAATGTACATAGTACTGTAAAACAAATATATACAGTAACACAAAATAAAATAAAAACACACACACACCTTATACAAAACGCATACAGCAAACACTACACACACACATATATATATCTTCTTTATAGCCTTATATGCATAGACTAAGCCTTACCCAAGTTTATACTGTATAATATTAAATAAAAATAGGACACAACATATGATATTATCACCTTTACAAAGTTGCTTTATAGTTTATACATACTTAAGTTATATATATATATATATATATATATATATATATATATATATATATATATAGAACCAGAGAGGAATCAAGGACGAGGACAACAAAACTCACCGCGGCAAGGTGGTGGCTCGTCGAACAACGTCAGCATGGAAGAGGAGGAGATGGAGGGCGGAGATGATAAGGTGGAGGTACGGCAGTTGAGGCGGAGAGGCTAAGGGTGCAAGCCAGAGGCGGAGGAGTGTGTTCGTTTCTCTCTTCTTCTTTTTTGTTGCTGGGTTTCAAAAGAGAAGGGAGCAATTTATGTAGATGGAGTAAAATGTGAGCAGGTGAGTAAAAGAAGGATGCAAGCATGAGGTGGAAAGTGAAAGCAAAATGAAGTTGCAAAGTGGAAATTGATTTATAAACACAATTGAAATACGAGCATTTGCCCAATCAATGTAAAAAAAAAACGTACACATATAAATGAATATGGGACAAACGAAGATGAAGGGAGAAAGAAATAAACTATTTATGAGCGATGAATTTATAAAAGGAACCATGATGTGTACAATAATTGAAACGAAAACGTATACAAATAAATGAATAAGAGACAAATGAAGATGAAGGGGAAAAGAAATAAACTATTTATGGGCGATAAATTTATAAAAGGAACCATGAGGTGTATAATAATTGAAACGAAAACGTACACAAATAAATCAATATAAGACAAATAAAGATGAAGGGGGAAAGAAATAAACTATTTATGGGCGATGAATTTATAAAAGGAAGCCTGATGTGTACAAAAATTGAAACGAAAACGTACACAAATAAATGAATATGAGACAAATGAAGATGAAGGAGGAAAGAAATAAACTATTTATGGGCGATGAATTAATAAAAGGAACCATGATGTGTACAATAATTGAAACGAAAACGTACACAAATAAATGAATGAGACAAACGAAGATGAAGGGGGAAAGAAATAAACTATCTATGGGCGATGAATTTATAAAAGGAACCATGATGTGTACAAAAATTGAAACGAAAACGTATACAAATAAAGAAATATGAGACAAATGAAGATGAAGGGGGAAAGAAATAAACTATTTATGGGCGATGAATTTATAAAAGGAACCATGGTGTGTACAATAATTGAAATGAAAACATACACAAATAAATCAATATGAGACAAATGAAGTTAAAAAGGCAATAATAGTGTAAATGTGAATCGTTGCCACATAAACAAATAAAACATGTACAAATCTTTTACCGGTTATGTGATGGCAACGGTCACCCTAAATTGAGCTGAATAATAAAAGCCAATGCTTTGAACGTATGCCACAAAATTAAGTAACAGACACTGATCTCTAAATTTATTAGTAGCTAGGAATAGCAACGTTTGAACGTGAATTGTAAAAATTATTAAAGCAATTAATACTGTGGTCCTGCCTGTACGTTTCACATTTTGAAAACGAAGGAAATAGAAATGGAACAGGTTGCAAAAGGAAAACCACACATATAAATGGAATAAAACGTTAACAATGAAACGTGCCACATTCAATGGAAACAAACTGAAATGATAACGTCAAGCACGGGAATTAAGGACAGTAAAGTAGAAAGTATGAGAAACGTAAAAGTGAATAAACGAATGAATGCAAGCTATATATATATATGTATATCTATATATATATGTATATATATGTGTGTGTGTGTATATATATATATATATATGTATATATATGTATATATAAAATGATGTAAAATATTATGTTTCTGCCAGAGAGAAGAGAAAATGTTTGAAATGGAATAAATAGGGAAGGAACAAACCCGAAATGAAATAGCAAAGGATAGAAAATTAAAGAGCTACAGCACGAATACAAGGAGTAATAAAGGTAAGGTATTGATTGGTTTGTAACTGATGTAAAATTTGAATGGACAGGAAAGAAATAAAATTTATGGTAACAGTCGATTACCTTGATTTCATGCAAATTTATTTTCAACAATTCTTAACTGATTTGAGTTTAATAGAACTACATAATAAATAAACTTTCATATAATTAATTGAAAATTTACCATTTGCTATATTTAATTGTACGTAATCCAAATAAATTTTTTTCTTTTTTTTTCAAAATTTTATTATTAATAATTTCTCAAAAATCCAATTCAATACGTTATAAACCAATTAAAAATTGCTAAAATTTTATGGGTCCTTACTTTAATTATAACTCAAATTTATACTGATTTAATTCCATTCTGAATTATTCACAACCCAACATTCTCTTTCCTATTTTAATTTGATTCTTATTCCAATCAAATTTGTCAACTTTTATTTTGTTCTTATTAAAGTTATTCACCACTTCGTTAGCTAATTTAGTTATAACCCATTTAACAGAATTACTTCTAAGGTTTATTATCAGCATCATCTTCATCTTGGTTATTACCAAATCATCTTGGTTTATTATTTTATCTCCCAACTTGAACGTTGAAAACTTATTTACTTACTTCAGTCCATTCTAAATTTTAAATCAACTTATTTCATTAACTAGTGAGTTATCAAATTAGTCCACTTCTAAATCTTAAGTCAACATTTGATTTTTATTTCATTTACCAAGATATCAAGTAAATTTTTACTTTGGGTTTTATTTTCTTTTCAATTTTATTCAAGCTCAACTAAATTTTATTTAACCAACTTAAATCCACTCCATTATATAAGAATTTAGTTCCATTCAATATTATTTATAGCTCATTTGAATTTGGATTTCAATTCAGTCCAAATTCTACTCAAATTCATTTAATTTAAGTTATATTCAATTCAGTCCAATTTAAATTTTTGTTTCCCAATTTATAAGTTCAATTTTTTTTTTACTTAAAATCTTATATTCATCATTTGAATTTTTTATTTTACTTAAAGTCGTAAGTGCATTCATCCCATTCAAATATCCAAATAATTTATCCAAATAATTTATTGATAAGGGAGATTTATTGTAAAGGACAAAATATCCAAATAATTTATCCTGAAGGACACATGCCTATAATTTTCTCCTCAAGGACAGGCCCAAAGCCTATTTTTTCTCAAATGCACAAATCACTCTTCCCCGTGCCCATTCATTCCCGTTTTCAGCTCCGACCACCTTATCCCGCGTCAACGCCACCTCCTCACCAGCGCCGCCACCTCCTCACTAGCGCCACCACTGCCACCTCCTCACCAGCGCCGCCACCTCCTCACTAGCGCCACCACTGCCACCTCCTCCTTCACCCGTTTTGGAGCAACCACCTCGTGCCACCTCCTCCACCCGTTTTGTGTTCACCATCGCCGCAGCGCCACCTCCTCACCAGCGTCGTGCAACTACCCCATGTCACCTCCTCCACCCGCCAACGCCACCCCTCACCAGCACCATGCTCTTAAAAGCTGATACTGATAACAGCTTTTAGGTATCAATTTTGAAATTTTAGGTATCAGTTTTGAAATTGTAGGTATCAGTTTTAAAATTTTAGGTATCAGTTTTGAAATTCTTTCTGATGCAAACCCTAAACATCGCTTCCAAATACCACACACTATACCACCACCTTCACCGTTTCGTCAAACCAATAACCCATCAGAAATTTTCCACCACAAATCCATACTATTTCCTAAACCACCATAAATCCATACTATTTATTTTATTAAAACTGATACCACATCGCATACAAAACCGATACTGTGTTATTTTATTAAAACTGATACCACATCGCATACAAAACTGATACACAAAAACTGAACACAGAATGATTTCCATCCTCTCGTCATCGTTTCCTCCTCTCGTCCACGGCCTCCTTCATCGTCTTTTCGAAATCCTCACTCACGTGCTTGATCTCCATCCCTAACTTTTCACGGTCGCACTCCGCTTCCTCGCGTGCTCTTTTCTTCTCCGCGAGCTCCTTCATCTTAGATTTTTTCACAGACTCCATCTTCTTCCGAATTCGCCTCTCGAGCTCGAACTCCGCGCGCAGGCCCTTGATTTCTGCCAAGGTGTTGTCGAGATCTGAGAGGTCGACGTCTCGGTCGGAGTTTATTGGGTTGGAGAAGGAAGCGATGGTGTGGGTTTTGTAGCAAGATCTGGAGTTGGAGAGGCAAGTTGCAGTGATTTGTCATTGAGGATAAAATTTTAGCGGGCTGTCCTTGTGATTAAAAAAGCCCTAATTTTTGTCCTTCACGATAATTCCCTCTTTTTTTTACTTAAAATCTTATATTCATCATTTGAATTTTTTATTTTACTTAAAGACGTAAGTGCACTCATCCCATTCAATAGTTGTAACTTATACAATTATCCTATCTTTCCACTTAATACCCAATTCAATCGAAATTTAATTTAATTTTTCTTATCTCCAGTTAAATTTCAACATATCTTATTCACCTTTATTTACTCATGTTAAATTTAAATTTCCAGGGTTAAAATTTTCAATTCCCTTTCTGATTTAGATCAACCTCATTTTATAAATTCGAACTGATTTCTCTCAAACCCAAATCTTCTAAATAGAATTTCCAGAATTCAATTACCCGATTTTATTTCAAAACCATTTGGAAATCATAAATAACACATATCTCTTGATATATAAATCAAACCTCCGGATTTCAAAACAACTTTGTTTTACCTAAACAATTTCCCTTTTTGAAATGTCTAAACAAACTTGTCTACCAAACAAGTCCCAACAAATAATTACACCCAACTACCTTGGTAGCAATCCGTCACTTAGAAACTCGAAAATGAATACTAATGATGTGATCATCATCACCTGGTTTATTTTCCAGCAACTAAAGTGAGTTCAATGCTTCCTTACTTCCACCAAGTAATTTCAAAACAATTTTATTCAAAAATATTTTACAAAATAATACTTTATTATTTCCTTCAAACACTCTGAAAAACACTTCAAAATTTTCCAAGATTTAAAATTCCCAAACTTTTTCTTCAAATTCATTTAAAAACATTTCCCAAAATTTCCGGGGTTTAAATTCTGGTTTAATTTAAATTTTAGTTATGTTTCATTGTATTATTTCATACTTACATAATTCTATTTGGTTATAATATAAACCATTTCAAATTTTAGATTCGTATTTGATTATAATATTAACAGCCAAACATCCAAATAAGCATAAAAATTTCAAAAAAATATTTCTTTTATTTCAAAATATAATTTTGGGTAAAATTATTTCATTTACTCACTTTAAAAAAAATACTATGTCGGTTTATCTTGTTTAAGAGTTTAGAAACCCCTATCGATATTGTTGTACTTCCCATGCCGACCAGAATCCGTAAACACTCTACCGATAAGTCAACACATTATCAAAACAGTTTTTATATTCACTAACAAATACGTGCTCATAGCTATTATTAAAATCAACTCATTTTAGAGTACTGTTGACTCTACCATTAATGAGTAATCCCCACCAGAGCCAAGGTTATCGCCAAACTAAGCTCTTATACCATTGTAACGACCCGCCCTTCTCGACCTTCAAAAATCGACATAACATACACCACTTGTATATACGCCGACGATCGAGTGCCGGAAAAGACAGATTGCTGAGAAAAGAAAGAAGGTGGTAGAAGAAGAGGAAACAACAACAATAACAACAGAATTTCACAGTCGCAGAGGAACAAAATATAATAGAAAATGACAGATCTTTTCACAAAAGAAACTATATCTATTTTATACATTACATCATAAGAATACATCACAAATCAAACAATTACTGGACAGTTATCTTAACTTGTCCTCACAAAACTGACATACAGCTTATACAGCACGGCAGAATATACTTCAAATATGTATGATACGTCTCGCCATCCAGCTCGTCTCCTGAGCTCCCAGCATCCTATCCTGTATTTATAATACTCGGTATGATCCGAGCATTATAATAAAATAACACCCGAGTCAGTCTGATAAGACCACGCTACAAATAAACATGTTGGGTTTTTATTTACGATGACCAAAACATTTCTTATAAAATCCTCTGATATTATAGTAGTGTCTAAATACAACTACTTATTCAAATAGCCGAAATTGTTACATTCATTAAATTCCAGCAATACTAGCCATAAAGTGGGTTGTACAATCAAAACCGTAAAGGGCACGTAGGGAGAATATATTTCCAACAAATGACTAGGCACTGGGGTACCACCTATCACAGTACCTGGTCTAGATCAAAATACCGAGGACCTCTCCATTCCCCGGCAGCACAAGACCGAACTACCTCTAACTGGATAGCCCGAGTAAGATCATCCGCCGGTTGGGATCAGCAACCGCCCACGCAGCCGAATAAAAAGGGACCTCTAGACAAGGACGACCTTACCCTACTTGGGTGCTACCCACTTAAACTTTCTACATAACCTATGATTTTCAGTCATTCCCGGGTGATGAGGTTCGAGGCAAAGCGCTACCTTTTTAGAACATTTTCACTTAGAATGCTCACCGTCCTCCTTACGATGTTCTAAAAGCATTCATCCATAGAAGTCCTTTACAGGTTCGAATGGAACCAAAATTACTATTCCTACTACATCCATTTTGGAATCACCCTCATGATTAGTAGCGATTAGCCCTTGCACATCACTGCTCCCTCTTTGACTCCAAGCTCTTGTCTTCATCACGAAAACATACTTGTTGAATCGAAGTGGTTTTCAGATTTCGAATTCTGTCTCGGTCTCTTCGAAACAACATTCGCTATTTCTCGGTAAATTCAACCCCGGTTCTTTAGGAATACTCAGACGAGAATACGATCGGAGTTCACCTCCTAGCCGTTAGTGGGAGGATTTCCATATAAACGTCCTAGAAGAACGAATGAGTCTATACGTACAGTATAACACCTCGAATGGTAACTATATCATATAATCCTCATACCTCTTCTAGATATTCCAAAGTTATATTTGGGTCCAAATTTGATAGTCGGTTATTTAACTATCAAATAAACAATCAATTCAACCAAACTATTTTATTCCCACTAAAAACTCCAAGTCTTATGAAAATTAGATTTTAATAAATTTGAATTACTTACCCAAAAATATAAAATTAAAAATTTAAAATAAAGCTACTTTAAATACTCTTTAGATTTAAAATAATTGTTATGAAATTCTATACTAATTTTCCAAGTAAAACTTAAGCCAAAACTACTTTTAAAATATAGCTACTCTATAAAATATATTTACTCAATAATTTACTTTTTAATCATAATACCAATTGCTCATATAAGTTTAACTTGATCTACCTTCATTTCATTATGATTTTCCAAATTTTATGCATCATTTTCATGTAGTTTACATATAATGTTTAGATGTACGTTATATTACATCGTCAGCTCATTTAGCTACTCAAAAATAAAACATTATTCATGTTTGGCAAAGTTTCCAAAATTCAGAGGGGCTGATTTCGAAATTACACATTTAGTTACCAAATATCTCATTAAATCGTGAAATCATGAAATCAAGAGAGCGAATATAGAATTTACTATTATCGATTTCTCCCAATTCAAAAGCATCTAACCTCACTTTCCTTCGCCGTGTAGAGATATCAATTCCTTTGATTCGTTGTTATAACACCACCATTGACCCCTAAGCATTCTTCCTTGCTTTCTCTTTTCGATTTGGGGCCTTAATTTCTTAATTTGGATTTGATTTTGGTATTATGGTTAATTAGAGCATCTAGAAGAGGGACATGGGAAATTAGTTTTCCAAAACGGAAGGTGGCATACGCATCTTCTTTTTGAGTCGAAGGAGATAAACAAGTGCAATCTGCCCGAAAATTAAAATTCTGATTCTGATTGCGTGGCGTCGGTGCGATTCGACGACGTTTTCGGTCTAATCTCCTTCATACGAGCACCAAGTGACACAAACAAATATAACGTTCAAATCAGAAAAACGAGACGGTTGCGATGGAGCCAATTTCGTCACCAAATTCCAAAGTCACAAATGACCATTTTACCCATCCCTCTTTTCAATTTAGTTAATCAATCCATCAATTCCACTATTTTTCATAGTATCATATTATCATTATTCAATTAGAATACTATTTGATTTTTGGGGTTATTTGATTCTCCCCATTAAAATGAATTTCGTCCCAAAATTCAAAAACTAAGCCGGCTTTATACCAAATCTAAAAACAAAATTAAGCCTGCTGTAACTTTTAGTATTGCCCTTTTACGACTTGCGATATCTGTGTACTAACACAAATTGCGACATAGGGTAAGGTGCCTAACCTACCATCACTCGGTCCGAGCAACTTAGGAAATCAGGCACGAACCTTTAGCTTTATAGATTCCGGCCTAAAATAGGTCCAAAAACCTGTAAAAAATACTCGACGAGTTCTAGCCCGAGACAATTCTTGGGTTACTCCAGGATGTATAAATTTCTATAATATTGTATTTTATTGTTTTTAACTCTTTATTGTTGCGATTTCTAAGCTATTGATCTTCATACTTACGTAATATACATTCACAATAACCAGACAATTTTATCCATAAGTTTTTATCCTCGTTTTATTTTGTATGATTTTAATTTCTTCACGTTCTTATATTGAGGTGGATTGTATATATTCAATATATATACATATATAGTTTATATTATAAATAATATTGTATTTCTAACTAAAACATATGTATTCGGTCTATAGAAATCATATCGTTATTTTTAAGCCGCATTTTATATATATAAATCATATATTCCTGTATGTTATCACCGTTTAATGTACTTTAACTTTTGAAATCAATTTCATGCCATTTTGCTGTGATTGTATACACCAAACCATTAATATACGAATTTGGACTGCTTTTCTTATAATATAATGTTTGTGTATATAAGTTCGTGTAAGTCTAATTGAATTACAGAAAAATACTTCTTAAACCTGATATCGTCATATCAAATCTTTGAAGACGGTTTCATATAATTGGACAAAATTAAATGGCCCGAATCATAAAATTTGTGTTATTAAACTGTTTTTGCACGAAAACTTAATATTCCCATGTAACGACCCGATATTTTCAACCATTCGCATCCATTATAAGTGTATAGGCAGACACTCATGCCGGAATTGAATTGCTCAAAATACCGCGTTGTAAATAAAAATTTGACAAATCTCAGAATATACAGTAAATAAAAATCACAGATCTCAGACACAGAGTATATAAAAATGCAGCGGAAGAAAAAGAGATAGTAGTTCATGAAGCTACTATATAAAATATAAGATACATCAGAGTTAAATAAGATACAACAGAAGAGTAACAGGATACATCAGGTACAAATCAGATACATCACTGATCCACTGGATACTGAAACAAAATAGATGGCTGGATCTTCAAGGAAAGCTCCAACGCCGAAGGTGAATCTCGAATGCTAACTCAATCAATCTGACCCGAGCGTAAAGCAAAATACAAAACCCTCGAGTCAGGACATAAATACTTATAAACTGTAAATCAACTCAAGTGAACAGTAACAAAATGCATCAGTAACTTAAAGGATGCTTGGGACCGACCATCCTCTAAGGATCCGTTAAACTATTTACTATGTAGTAATATACGCTATATACGGTACTGTCTAATCAGTAAAATATAATCATATAGAAAATAGCGTTAAGGGGATGGTGAACCTTAACGCGGTCGGATCTTTAAAACCAAAATCGTAGTGGGCTCGATATAAGGATATGACACGGCACACAAGGAAATGCCAGGATGGATACACCATTTGCACTCCCGGACCGGTGGTGACGGCAAGCCAGCAGCTTCCGCCCACCTCGAACAATACCCCCGAATCAAAGTGGCGCCACTGAATCGAATCACAACAGTAATAGAATAGTTTCCGATGGAGCATGCTCGATGAAAGGGTGCGACCCTTTGTGTAACCCGGTATAGCTCCTGTTTTAGTCATATATGCCAACTCACGGGAGTTGGGTCCACGTAATATACCTCGAGAACGTCGCCACCATCCTACTTCATTCTGAAATCTCTACCGCGTACACAGTTGTTAAAGTGGTTTTCGGTATTGGCCGGCTATAAGACAATATCCGATCCCGGTCTCTTTAACAACCAATCGTTATTATAACCCGTAGTTATAACTTTAAAACAATATTTTATACTTCAAAATAAAATATCTTTTTCAATCCAAATCTTTATCAAAATAAAGATTAAATCATTTCCAAAACCATTTCAATATCATCGTAAAATATCTTTCAATTCAAATATTTATTAAAATAAATATCAAGTCATTTCTAATCATTCCAATATATTAAATTTTCATACCCTTCAACACTACCTTTCAAATCATTTTAATATATCAAAATATCGTATCTTTTCAAAACTTCATTCATTTCAAAACAGTTTATATTCCAAAAATTCCTTTTTTATCATTTCAATGAAGTTATTATGTTTAATAATTAAATTATTAAATTTCCAAAAATTTCAACTTTCAAAGTTTATTTATTCACTTAAGTTTATCAAAACCGTGAAAATTCACTTTTCGCATCATTTAGAAAACTTTTACGGAAAGTTACATTCAAAACAGTTCAATTTAACAAGAGACAACATTTTAAAATGTTGTAATAGGATTTACTTAAATTTCAAATAAACTTAGTTAAATTCATAAATTATAGCACTTACAAAAATTGCTATAATAGCTTTTAATTAAATAGCTTTTTAGTTCATTATCATCAACTACACAAATGCTGTAATATCATTTACATTGTAATTAAAAGGATTTCGAAAATGCAGTCAATTAACTTCGAATATTCAATAAAATTTCTCAACCAATTATATTTTATTTAAAACATTTTTAACTTACAAAATCATACATTTTATTTTATAAACATCATTTAGTTTTCTCAAGTTCATGATTTTATAAAGTTAAATTTCCATTCAAAAATCAAGATTTAATAATAATCCACTTATTAAAATGCAATGTTCAATTTTAAAATCCATTACATTAAATTTCAACTTAACACTTAAGTTCAAATTCTGAAATATAACTTAGTTTTATTTTTATTTTCTTAACTAAAAGTTCACTTTTACGTCAATTTTATAAATTTTCAATTTTAGTTATATTTCAAAATTTCAACTTACAATATTCATTCATTTCACATTTCAACTTTATTAAAATCATTAATATGATATAAAAATCACTTTAAATTTATTTAAATTCAAATTATCATAAATTTATCTTAATTTCATATTCACTTAAATTTCCAATTATAATTAAATCAAAATTTCCAAAATAACTTACGTTCAAAATTTCAAACTTTTTCATTAATTCATTTCACTTACAATTATTCAGAAAATCAATAATAATTTACAAAAATCATTTTTTTTATTAAATTTAAAATCAAAATATTATAATAATTAAATTTCTAAAATATATAAAATTTTAGAAAAACATATTTTAACTGCGGGTCTGTATATAATTTTCTACGCTAGGTAAAGTGATATGGGTAATATATCATTTCAACCCATAATTTACAAAGAAAATCCGGGTTTTATCATTTCAAACCCGCAATCCCAAGTCAAAATGAAAAATTGAAAACCATTCAGGCCTATCATTTCAGCCCATAACATTTTTTCTAACAGGGAACTTGCAGTGTGATCATATACAGAAATAATATAAACAAGGTCAATATCACAATATACAGTCATATATTAGATGTCAGGTGAAAATTAACAGTTTTAACATGGTAATAATATGGTAATAACATGGTATAGCATATCATACGATCATCATTAACATGCATAAACTTTTTTTATTACTAAAACACTTGTCATCAATTCACTTTTCATAAGTATAAATGTCAGAGTGAGAAAGACTCACCTTTTTCAAAGCTAGAGACCAAAACAACATACAAGCACGACTCCAGAGGCACGACAAGCACAATTGCACGACTTTTGATTTGAGTTGAAAGATAGCCAAGATATGATTTTGTATCAACAACCCAAAACAAAACAAACAAGACAATATATAAACATTCAACATAAAATAACATTGAAACAATTTTGAAATACAAAGCAAAATAAACAAGATAGATTGGACCTTGCTTCAACCACTTCAATGCTTGGCCTAAGGGACACTTATGCCTGGCTATGATGATGCTGTGGCTCAGGTATGACATCATATAGGTCAGGTTTAACATCATATAGGCAAGGCAACAAGTGGAGATGAATGTGTAGTGGTGCAACATAAAGCATATATAGGGTCAAGGTTAAATAAGTTGAGTTTTTGTGACATTCTTGGCTCGGCCATGGGCATGTGGTGGTTGGCCATTGTAACAGCCCTAGTTTTTAGCTATTTATTTCTTTTAATTTTTTTGTTTTTAGAAATATAATTTATATAAATTGTGTTTACCAATATTGTTTAAATATTTAATTTAGAGAATTAAACTCGTTAATTTAATATGATTTTTGTAACTAAATTTAAGAAGAAAAAAAAAAGGAAATTTTTATAATGTATAATGAAGTGAGTGGTAACTAAATGTTTTGGATATTATCATAATATCTGTTGTTATACCCATTCCCTAAAAATAATGAAAAGGAGAAAATTTGTAACATATTAAAGTAGTTAATTAATTATGTTAATTTGGTAGGTTATGACATGCAAATCATGTTGGTGGAATATTCTCAATTTTGACATATTAATTATGTTAGCAGTGAACATTGTTAAGCAATTTAAAAACAATGAAACTTACAATCAATTTATTTGATAAATCTACCTTATTCCTAGTTAGCAATTCAAAACTTGAATAAAGGCACATACGGATATTTTAAAATGGAGTTAATGACAATTAATAGATATTTCAAAAAGGAATTTATGACAATTAATAGAGAAATTAATTGTAAAATTTCAGTAGTTGACCAGAATTAATTTATTGAATAATTAATGCAAATTAATAAAATTGATGAAAGATAAATAAGTTAATTCTTTTGGTTAATGGCATGAGGACACGAGGTTAATCCCCATTTTGTAGGAGAAATCTGCCCGTGTAACCAGTCCGGCTACCAGTGCCTACAAAGCGGACGGATTAATGTGAGACGTCGCAGGATTGATAATTAACAAAAAGGGTTAATTAACTAATTAAGTTAGTAACCAAATTTGAGTATGTAATTAAAGGAGGATAATTAATTGGTAATATGGTAATTAATTGAAATCAATTAAGGAGGGTAATTAAAAGGGATAAGGTAATCAATTGAAATCAATTAAAGGCAATTAAAGGGGAATTAATTGATTAGAAGAATATGGAAATCAAATTTGCCTTCCTTTGCGCGTGACACAAAATTTTATTCTTTTAACATTTTGACATTTGCCTCTTACCATTTGTTTCTTGAGCATGTCACTGTATTCATTTATTCACGCAGCCTTATCCACAAAAATATCAACTCTTCCAATTGCCATTTTTCCTCTCACCTAAATTAAATGCATTCAAAATTTAATCTTGCCTATCTTTGCAAATTTTCGCATACCCATTATATCTCTCTGTTTCCACTGCGTTTGTTTTGCAATAAATAAATTTTTCGAACCATTGATCAAGTAAATATTTATGTAAGCATTTATTACTTTTGCCTTTTCAGTTAAAAGCTTTTTCATTGCTTACCATAAATCACGCAAGAGCTCAAGTTTTGCTTCCTCAATCAAATCTGTTCAAATTTGCAGTAACGCATGCTTTAAATTTAGATTATAACTGGTATAAATCACGCAAGCTATCTAAAAAAAAAAAAAATCCAAAAGAGTGATATCGTTCAAACATAAAACTGGAAAGAGAAATCAACGCATGCATTTATCACAATTTTCGTGTAGCGTTCAAACAAGAAGAACTGGAAATAAATCTCTTGCCTAAACGCATGCACTCAAAAATCAACGCTTGCATTTATTTCTTACGTTTTCAAACCTGCCTATTTATCTCCCCTTTTTATTTCGCAAGTTTATCTATAAATACTTTGCCTCATTCACATAAGTTTTCATATCTCCTTGTTTGTCCCTCTCTGGTACAAGCTTCTATCAGGTAAATAATTTGCATTGTTTATTTCTTTGCTTCTTCCAATTTTCCTTCCTCCTTCTTGTGTTCTCTGATTTCCTTGCTCGGCTACTTCCCCATCATGCCGTGCCATTTATAAATACATATAGAACTTTGTTAGTAGTAGGCTGGAAGAAATGATATAAATTGATTGTAGGAAGCTAGACTATGGAATTAGTGTAGTTATGATGTAGTTAGTGGTATTGTGGATTTGGATAAGTGCAGTTTGAAGAGGAAGGCATAGGAAAAAAAAAAAAAAAAAAAAAGAATTACAATTTAATAATGGAGAAGATAAATTGATAAGGAGAAAATGATATGAAATGTTGTTTAATTCAAATAAACAATATTGTATGAATAAATCTTGGGTGAATATAATAAAATGACATTTATTTCAATTTTTAATGGTTGAAATAAATTTAAGATGGTTAAAAATAAATTTAACTACTTATTTGAGAATTTGGGTGGATAAATATCAATGGATTGTATTTATTATGGTTAATAAAAGGATATTGGTGATGTATACCAATAATCACCTTTTAATGTTTAATAATAAAAGTAAAAGAAGAAATAATTTGCCTAAACATGATGAACATGTATGTGAAATAAAGTATTATTTAATGAATTCGAATGTAGTTAGTGGCTACATTTGATTAAATCGAATAATTTGAACAGTATTGTGTTTGTTGCCAATATTGTCATTTTATTTAAATAAATATATATGAGAATGAAAATAATTGATCATGATAAATATGATTAAAAATGTGAGAAATAATTTAATAATGTCTAAACATGTATTTGTTTTGTTTGGGTGCATAACATCTTTTTATTCAATCAATTGTATTAAATTTGCAATTTATTTTGCAATTTATTCAATTTATTTTATGCATGCGTACGGTTGAAGTATGGGCCTAGGATATGTTGAGACGGTTAGCGGGTTGTAGTAGTCGAGCAAGTTGAACTAAATTTCTTTTATTCTATTTGTTCCAGTTGTTCTGAAATTTTGCTTTGACCGTAATTTTTAAATTCGCATACTTGGTATTTGGATCTTATAGATTTAAGTCAAGGCTTTGCATCCGCCGAAGTTTGATCGTGCTTTCCGTTTTTTTTTCCGAAGTAGATACCGTGTTTGATTTAGATCCACTGCAACGTTTAAGGTGAGTATTTCTCACCAGACATATGTACATATATTTTGTGAATTATCGCAAGTGTATGTGTAAAAATTTTATTTAAATATTATCTGTCTGTAGTATAACGTAGAATGATGAATCCCATTTAAATTGACACCTCATCAGTTATTGTCTGTTGTATTATTTCTGCAGTTATATTATATTATTGTTTATTTACTGCTTAAATCACCACTGCAAGTTCCCTGTTAAATTTAGATTGTTGTGGGCTGAAATGATAGGCCTAAATGATGATTACTGTGCTATTATTATGTTAACTGTTTAACTGTTAACTTGGGATTGCGGGTTTGAAATGATAGAACCCGGGGTTTGTAAATTACGGATTGAAATGATATAAATCCGTATCACTTGACCTAGGCTAGAAAACTATATACAGGCCCGTGGTCCTTATAATATTTTCTGAAATATTTAAAATTATTTTGGAAGTTAAATATTTGATTTAATATCTTTAAAGGATTTTATATTGATTTTGAATGAGTTATAAATGTTAATAAATAAATAAATAAATATTTGAATAAAATTTTGGAATATAACTTATTTTGGAAATTCTGGATTTTTGAAAGGATAAGATTTCAGTTAAGAAATATATATATAAGTTATATTTGGAAATATTTATTAAGTTAAACAATCTACTAAAGCATTTAAATGCTGACTTTTGAAATTGGACTAGTTTTACCCGTAACTTTAGGTAGCATTTCCTAAGTGCTATAGAATCTGGAATTTGATTGTTTTGAAATTTAAGGAATTTGATAAATTATATTTATGTTTAAGTTTTGGAGACCTTTAGGATATGAGATTTATAACTGGATTTTTCTTAATAAATTTAAGATGAACATTCTAGTGTTAAGTAAATTTTGAAATTATTTAATGGCATAATTTTGGAGTTTTATCTATGGAATTTATGGGAATATTCAAGACGAAATAATAAACACTAATTTGTTGAAAGAAAAAAATATCCAACCTTAGTTTTGAATATTAATACTCCAATTGGATATATATATAGGAATTGAAATGGTCTTGGGAACATGAAGTGATATTTAAATTATGGTTTAAAATAAAGAAATATATTTGTAAAGCTATGTAAATTATCTTCTTTACAAAGTAACCATAAAGTTAAACCATTTATATCCAAACCATTTGTGTTTTGGGAGTTATGTTTTTTTAAAGAAAAATTTCCAATATATTATGGTTTAAAGGTATAATTCAAATATTTGGTTTCCAGATATTATAAATTTTAAGCAGTATGGTTTTGGAAAAGAATTATATTTGAATATAACGATATCATGTTGTTTTGGGTTTTAAATGATATCGTATTTATAGTTTTGAAATGGAAATGTTTATACTGGTTTTAAAGTATAAATTGTTTTTAAATGACCACGGGTTATAATAACGATGGGTTGGCAAAGAGACCGGGATCGGATATGGACATACTCTCTGTCGATACCGAAAACCACTTTGACCAACCGTGTACGCGGTGGAGATTCCAGAATGAAGTAGGTCGGTGGTGGCGTTTCCTGTAAGGTAAATACGTGGACCCGACTCCCGTGAGTTGGCATAAGGTGGCTAAAACAGGAGCAATTCCAGGCCAATGAGGTCATTCCTCTGATCGGACGCTCCTCTTCGATATTATACTATGATCTTGGATTGATTCAGTGGCCACTTCTATATTTTGATTTTGGGGGAGTTAGTTCGAGGTGGGCGGCAGCTGCGCGCTGCGCGTTACCATCAGCCTGGATAGCAATTGGTATATCTACCCTGGCATTGCCTAGTTGTGCCGTGTCACCTACCCTATCGCGCCTTGTACGAGTTTGGTTTTCTCCCGTAGCCCGTGTGGTATCCTCTAGTGGCTTCCCGATCAGGAGGGACTATGATATTGGATGGACTACTGGGACTATTACGTGTTAAGGGCTATATGGGTAACCCCTTAACGCTATTAAAAAGTAAGTTTATTTTATAAATAGACACTAGTATAATAGCGCAATATACTACATAGTAAATAGTTTGACGGATCCTTAGAGGATGGGCGGTCCCAAGCATCCTTTAAGTTACTTGCTCTATATTACAGTACACTTGAATTAGCTTACATTATATAAGTATGTATGTCCTGACTCGAGTGTTATGTTTTATTTTTACGCTCGGGTCAGCCTGAGTTGCAGCTTCAATTTCTTCTCCGTAGCTAGGACACTCAGTAGATCATTCGCGCTGCTGGAAGTTGTTTCAGCCTTTATCTTTTCTGGAATTCAAGACTTTGAAGACTCTATCTCTATTTATGTCTTAAAATTTGTATTGAGGATTATAGACAATGTAAGTTCTGTTTTGTTGAAGTTATATCAGTGGCTTCATGAACCACTAAATTTTTAATTTCCGCTGCGAGATTCTGATATCTGTGTATGTGATTCTGTGATCTATTTATTGTATATTCTGAGTTTTGCCAAATTTATTCTACAACGCAGTATTTTGAACAATTCAAGTCCGACAATGTGCGGATGCGAAGGGTTGAAAATACTGGGTCGTTACATTTGGTATCAGAGCTTTGGTTCTAGGCAAAACTTAGAATGTATGGTAAATTTGATTTACAGAATCACGTTCATTCGAGATTGAACCACTCTCTTTTCGAATTTTGGAACATTCCCTACGGTTCCAAAGCTCATTCGTATCCCTCACTTTTTCATCTGCTTTAGATTCTGGAGTATCTCATAACTCCACTTCGGATGATCTTTATTGTAAATTGGCGGTCTCGCCATTATTCTAATAAAGGGGTGAAACTCCTTTACCATTAGCATTGATTCACCGGAGATTTATATTTATCCTCGGTTTATATGCTGGTATCTTTGGTTATTCCAAATTCTATCTCTTCGGATCAAATGTAGATTTACCCCAACCACATCGATATGGCTCTTTAAGTCACGGATGACTAGGTCAAGGTTGTCCGCGACTTATATAGACTTACCCAGTTTTCTTATTCTGATCTTCTGATTTCAATTTATCTTGAATTCTATTTGATTTGAGTTCATCAAATTTGAGTCTCTATCCTGGTTTGAGAAGTTTATTCCTATATTTGAAATTAAAATCTAATATTATATATATGAGTATAATTTTCAAAATTTTATAATTAATTTAACTAGTTGTCAAGAGATAATAGTTTTGATTTTATTTATGGTGTTGTAAGCCATGTGTTTGTCTAATAAATAAGTGAATATAAAACAACGGTTATAAATTAATTTGGAAACAGAAATGAATTTAAAACTAAAACTTGAGAATTAAATTTCTGATGATTTCAAACCTTGTGTTTAAATTTTAAAAGGATGTAATAAGTATTTTTGTATAGAAATTTGTTTCCAAAGAAATTTTAAAATTAGTGCTTTTCTCTTTGTCGCTGGAAAATAATTTCGGTGATGACTGCAGCATCATCGACATTCATTTTCGAGTTTCGAAGTGAAAAGACCATTCTGTAGTCTGGCTACAGTGTTTCCTTGAGATTTTAATTGATTTGAATTTCTAAAGTATGACTTAATATATATAGATATATAATTTAAATTTGATTTGACATATTAGGTATATATATTTAGTTATCTCTAAATGGTTTGAAGGGAATCAGGAATTTAATTCTTAAAGTTTATCTTGAGGAAGGAAAATAAATATAATAACAAAAATTTGAATAAAAAGGTTCCAATTGGAGATAATTAAATTGAAAGTTTTATTTGTATAACACCCAATTTCATTTAATATAACTTACCTTGATTTTCAAAAGTTAACATGTAATTGGATAATATACAATATAAAAGGATTTTATGAATAAAATTTGAGTGGTTATAATAAATATTATACACTTAAATTTTAGTTATAAAAGATTAATGGGGATAAATAAGGAAAAGGAATTTAAGGAATTTTATTCAAATGTCTTAATAATCAAATTAATTTAATATGGAGCCGTAAATCTAACCAAGAGATTTTAATAAAAGGTTATTTCCTGAAATGAATATGTTTGTGTAATAAACAAGGTATCTTTGAATAAGGAAAATATATTTGAAAGGGATATTTTTGGAGTAAGGATTATATATCTTCAAATCATAGTTTAATTGATGTCTAAATAAATAGTTAAGACGTATTCTAATATCACTAAATTTTGATAATTGAGAATTGGTTTTCAAATGGAAATTCAAGGGTAACTTATTGAAGGAATATCTTATTTATAAGATAAGTATTTTTAATAAAGTGTTAGGTTATTTGTTAAAATTCAGAGTTAAGTACATAATAAACTGATTAGGAATACTATTATATCTACTATAGCATATTATGAGTGCTGCTGTTTCTAAAAATAAAATGTTTTGGAAATTTTTTTTTATAAATGAACTTAGGAATATTTCAACCTTGAAATGAATATTGCTTGGCATTGAATTTAAAAGGTATAAATGAAGATTATTTTAAAGGTATTATGATTTTAGTAGCATGATTTCCCAATTTATAAATTTAATGATTTCAAAGCATTATGATTGCAAATTTATTATCTTATTTGTTTTCAAACTATCTTTAAGTGTCCTTGGTTTCCCTATCTGCTACAGAATGAGGAGGCTATTGCTTATACCAGTCTATTTAGAAATCTTTTCTATAATCTTTAAAAATCTTTGTTACTCATCGGGCCTGAGCACCGCTTACCACCCATAGACCGACGGTCGAACTGAAAAGAGTAAAACCGATTCTAGAAGATCTTCTTCGTGCTTCAAATCCGGAACTATTCGTTTAAAGTTCTTGTTTATCTAGCTTATCTTCCTTTGTTTCTTTTCTTTTGTTCCTTTTCGAGGACGAAAAGTTCTTAAGTGGGGGAGAGTGTAACAGCCCTAGTTTTTAGCTATTTATTTCTTTTAATTTTTTTGTTTTTAGAAATATAATTTATATAAATTGTGTTTACCAATATTGTTTAAATATTTAATTTAGAGAATTAAACTCGTTAATTTAATATGATTTTTGTAACTAAATTTAAGAAGAAAAAAAAAAAGGAAATTTTTATAATGTATAATGAAGTGAGTGGTAACTAAATGTTTTGGATATTATCATAATATCTGTTGTTATACCCATTCCCTAAAAATAATGAAAAGGAGAAAATTTGTAACATATTAAAGTAGTTAATTAATTATGTTAATTTGGTAGGTTATGACATGCAAATCATGTTGGTGGAATATTCTCAATTTTGACATATTAATTATGTTAGCAGTGAACATTGTTAAGCAATTTAAAAACAATGAAACTTACAATCAATTTATTTGATAAATCTACCTTATTCCTAGTTAGCAATTCAAAACTTGAATAAAGGCACATACGGATATTTTAAAATGGAGTTAATGACAATTAATAGATATTTCAAAAAGGAATTTATGACAATTAATAGAGAAATTAATTGTAAAATTTCAGTAGTTGACCAGAATTAATTTATTGAATAATTAATGCAAATTAATAAAATTGATGAAAGATAAATAAGTTAATTCTTTTGGTTAATGGCATGAGGACACGAGGTTAATCCCCATTTTGTAGGAGAAATCTGCCCGTGTAACCAGTCCGGCTACCAGTGCCTACAAAGCGGACGGATTAATGTGAGACGTCGCAGGATTGATAATTAACAAAAAGGGTTAATTAACTAATTAAGTTAGTAACCAAATTTGAGTATGTAATTAAAGGAGGATAATTAATTGGTAATATGGTAATTAATTGAAATCAATTAAGGAGGGTAATTAAAAGGGATAAGGTAATCAATTGAAATCAATTAAAGGCAATTAAAGGGGAATTAATTGATTAGAAGAATATGGAAATCAAATTTGCCTTCCTTTGCGCGTGACACAAAATTTTATTCTTTTAACATTTTGACATTTGCCTCTTACCATTTGTTTCTTGAGCATGTCACTGTATTCATTTATTCACGCAGCCTTATCCACAAAAATATCAACTCTTCCAATTGCCATTTTTCCTCTCACCTAAATTAAATGCATTCAAAATTTAATCTTGCCTATCTTTGCAAATTTTCGCATACCCATTATATCTCTCTGTTTCCACTGCGTTTGTTTTGCAATAAATAAATTTTTCGAACCATTGATCAAGTAAATATTTATGTAAGCATTTATTACTTTTGCCTTTTCAGTTAAAAGCTTTTTCATTGCTTACCATAAATCACGCAAGAGCTCAAGTTTTGCTTCCTCAATCAAATCTGTTCAAATTTGCAGTAACGCATGCTTTAAATTTAGATTATAACTGGTATAAATCACGCAAGCTATCTAAAAAAAAAAAAAAAATCCAAAAGAGTGATATCGTTCAAACATAAAACTGGAAAGAGAAATCAACGCATGCATTTATCACAATTTTCGTGTAGCGTTCAAACAAGAAGAACTGGAAATAAATCTCTTGCCTAAACGCATGCACTCAAAAATCAACGCTTGCATTTATTTCTTACGTTTTCAAACCTGCCTATTTATCTCCCCTTTTTATTTCGCAAGTTTATCTATAAATACTTTGCCTCATTCACATAAGTTTTCATATCTCCTTGTTTGTCCCTCTCTGGTACAAGCTTCTATCAGGTAAATAATTTGCATTGTTTATTTCTTTGCTTCTTCCAATTTTCCTTCCTCCTTCTTGTGTTCTCTGATTTCCTTACTCGGCTACTTCCCCATCATGCCATGCCATTTATAAATACATATAGAACTTTGTTAGTAGTAGGCTGGAAGAAATGATATAAATTGATTGTAGGAAGCTAGACTATGGAATTAGTGTAGTTATGATGTAGTTAGTGGTATTGTGGATTTGGATAAGTGCAGTTTGAAGAGGAAGGCATAGAAAAAAAAAAAAAAAAAAAAAAAAGAATTACAATTTAATAATGGAGAAGATAAATTGATAAGGAGAAAATGATATGAAATGTTGTTTAATTCAAATAAACAATATTGTATGAATAAATCTTGGGTGAATATAATAAAATGACATTTATTTCAATTTTTAATGGTTGAAATAAATTTAAGATGGTTAAAAATAAATTTAACTACTTATTTGAGAATTTGGGTGGATAAATATCAATGGATTGTATTTATTATGGTTAATAAAAGGATATTGGTGATGTATACCAATAATCACCTTTTAATGTTTAATAATAAAAGTAAAAGAAGAAATAATTTGCCTAAACATGATGAACATGTATGTGAAATAAAGTATTATTTAATGAATTCGAATGTAGTTAGTGGCTACATTTGATTAAATCGAATAATTTGAACAGTATTGTGTTTGTTGCCAATATTGTCATTTTATTTAAATAAATATATATGAGAATGAAAATAATTGATCATGATAAATATGATTAAAAATGTGAGAAATAATTTAATAATGTCTAAACATGTATTTGTTTTGTTTGGGTGCATAACATCTTTTTATTCAATCAATTGTATTAAATTTGCAATTTATTTTGCAATTTATTCAATTTATTTTATGCATGCGTACGGTTGAAGTATGGGCCTAGGATATGTTGAGACGGTTAGCGGGTTGTAGTAGTCGAGCAAGTTGAACTAAATTTCTTTTATTCTATTCGTTCCAGTTGTTCTGAAATTTTGCTTTGACCGTAATTTTTAAATTCGCATACTTGGTATTTGGATCTTATAGATTTAAGTCAAGGCTTTGCATCTGCCGAAGTTTGATCGTGCTTTCCGTTTTTTTTTCCGAAGTAGATACCGTGTTTGATTTAGATCCACTGCAACGTTTAAGGTGAGTATTTCTCACCAGACATATGTACATATATTTTGTGAATTATCGCAAGTGTATGTGTAAAAATTTTATTTAAATATTATCTGTCTGTAGTATAACGTAGAATGATGAATCCCATTTAAATTGACACCTCATCAGTTATTATCTGTTGTATTATTTCTGCAGTTATATTATATTATTGTTTATTTACTGCTTAAATCACCACTGCAAGTTCCCTGTTAAATTTAGATTGTTGTGGGCTGAAATGATAGGCCTAAATGATGATTACTGTGCTATTATTATGTTAACTGTTTAACTGTTAACTTGGGATTGCGGGTTTGAAATGATAGAACCCGGGGTTTGTAAATTACGGATTGAAATGATATAAATCCGTATCACTTGACCTATGCTAGAAAACTATATACAGGCCCGTGGTCCTTATAATATTTTCTGAAATATTTAAAATTATTTTGGAAGTTAAATATTTGATTTAATATCTTTAAAGGATTTTATATTGATTTTGAATGAGTTATAAATGTTAATAAATAAATAAATAAATATTTGAATAAAATTTTGGAATATAACTTATTTTGGAAATTCTGGATTTTTGAAAGGATAAGATTTCAGTTAAGAAATATATATATAAGTTATATTTGGAAATATTTATTAAGTTAAACAATCTACTAAAGCATTTAAATGCTGACTTTTGAAATTGGACTAGTTTTACCCGTAACTTTAGGTAGCATTTCCTAAGTGCTATAGAATCTGGAATTTGATTGTTTTGAAATTTAAGGAATTTGATAAATTATATTTATGTTTAAGTTTTGGAGACCTTTAGGATATGAGATTTATAACTGGATTTTTCTTAATAAATTTAAGATGAACATTCTAGTGTTAAGTAAATTTTGAAATTATTTAATGGCATAATTTTGGAGTTTTATCTATGGAATTTATGGGAATATTCAAGACGAAATAATAAACACTAATTTGTTGAAAGAAAAAAATATCCAACCTTAGTTTTGAATATTAATACTCCAATTGGATATATATATAGGAATTGAAATGGTCTTGGGAACATGAAGTGATATTTAAATTATGGTTTAAAATAAAGAAATATATTTGTAAAGCTATGTAAATTATCTTCTTTACAAAGTAACCATAAAGTTAAACCATTTATATCCAAACCATTTGTGTTTTGGGAGTTATGTTTTTTTACAGAAAAATTTCCAATATATTATGGTTTAAAGGTATAATTCAAATATTTGGTTTCCAGATATTATAAATTTTAAGCAGTATGGTTTTGGAAAAGAATTATATTTGAATATAACGATATCATGTTGTTTTGGGTTTTAAATGATATCGTATTTATAGTTTTGAAATGGAAATGTTTATACTGGTTTTAAAGTATAAATTGTTTTTAAATGACCACGGGTTATAATAACGATGGGTTGGCAAAGAGACCGGGATCGGATATGGACATACTCTCTGTTGATACCGAAAACCACTTTGACCAACCGTGTACGCGGTGGAGATTCCAGAATGAAGTAGGTCGGTGGTGGCGTTTCCTGTAAGGTAAATACGTGGACCCGACTCCCGTGAGTTGGCATAAGGTGGCTAAAACAGGAGCAATTCCAGGCCAATGAGGTCATTCCTCTGATCGGACGCTCCTCTTCGATATTATACTATGATCTTGGATTGATTCAGTGGCCACTTCTATATTTTGATTTTGGGGGAGTTAGTTCGAGGTGGGCGGCAGCTGCGCGCTGCGCGTTACTATCAGCCTGGATAGCAATTGGTATATCTACCCTGGCATTGCCTAGTTGTGCCGTGTCACCTACCCTATCGCGCCTTGTATGAGTTTGGTTTTCTCCCGTAGCCCGTGTGGTATCCTCTAGTGGCTTCCCGATCAGGAGGGACTATGATATTGGATGGACTACTGGGACTATTACGTGTTAAGGGCTATATGGGTAACCCCTTAACGCTATTAAAAAGTAAGTTTATTTTATAAATAGACACTAGTATAATAGCGCAATATACTACATAGTAAATAGTTTGACGGATCCTTAGAGGATGGGCGGTCCCAAGCATCCTTTAAGTTACTTGCTCTATATTACAGTACACTTGAATTAGCTTACATTATATAAGTATGTATGTCCTGACTCGAGTGTTATGTTTTATTTTTACGCTCGGGTCAGCCTGAGTTGCAGCTTCAATTTCTTCTCCGTAGCTAGGACACTCAGTAGATCATTCGCGCTGCTGGAAGTTGTTTCAGCCTTTATCTTTTCTGGAATTCAAGACTTTGAAGACTCTATCTCTATTTATGTCTTAAAATTTGTATTGAGGATTATAGACAATGTAAGTTCTGTTTTGTTGAAGTTATATCAGTGGCTTCATGAACCACTAAATTTTTAATTTCCGCTGCGAGATTCTGATATCTGTGTATGTGATTCTGTGATCTATTTATTGTATATTCTGAGTTTTGCCAAATTTATTCTACAACGCAGTATTTTGAACAATTCAAGTCCGACAATGTGCGGATGCGAAGGGTTGAAAATACTGGGTCGTTACAGCCATGCTTGTACAGGTCTGGACAGTAGCTGGAGCAGCGGCCAAAGGTGGTGGAGTGGCTGGTGGTGGTGGCTAAGGGGTGGCCAAAGCAAGATATGGAGGGTAGGTGATGATATGTGTGGTCTAGGCAATGTTTTAAGGAGTTTTGTGGAAGTTTTGTGGTGCTAGCTTAAATGGATGGGCACGGCTTGGTCATGGTCTGATTTCCAGAGGGTGGTGGGTGATGTGGCAGAGGGTGGAGGTCAGGTCAGAGGTGGTGGTTAAGGTGGTGGTTGAAGGTGATGAGGCAGAGGTGGTCAAACTTGTTCAAGGGCATTGTTACATTTTTTTGGAGTTTTGGCACCATGGTGGGCTCGGCCTTGGTCAAGACCAGAGGGGTAGCTGGTGATGATGGCAGGGAAGAGGTGTAGGAGGTGGTGGCCGTGGCTATGGAGGAGAGGCCAAGCAATACATATGAGAAAACAAGGCAAAATATAAGAAAACAATGGAAAAAGAAGAGCAAAAAGAAGAGAAAAAGAGGAGCCATTACCAAACCTTTCTAGCCGTGAAAAATGAAGTGGAGAGGAATGTTTTCACGTGAAAATGAGGTAAGAAATGCACAACTACAATAAAGAAAGGAACGGTCAAAGGAAATTAAATCTATTAATTGGAAAAGAAACGGAAGAAGAAACGTTAAAACGGTTTTACGTTTCTTTGCTTTCAAACCTTTTAAACTTCCTATATATATTCATATACATCTTAAATAACTGAAAACACTTATAAATTTCAGTTAGAATTCGAAAATATAACAGATAAACAAAATATTAATAATTAATTATTACTTAGATATGATTAAAATAAGAAAAATGGCACAGAAAAATGAAAACTAGACTTAGGAATTAGAAATAACTTCAATACACTTTGAAAAAATTTTCTTAAATTTAAATACATGTAAAATGAATAAAATAAAGTAAAACACAGCAATAAAAGTGAATGTATAAATAAATCAATAAATTTTAATTATATATAATTAAATTAAGAAAATGGCTTAAAATTGCAGACTAGGCTTTAAAAATTAGAAATAATTTCAAATGAACTTTAGAAAATCTTCATGGATTTGTAAAAATATTTATAACAAATAAAATAAAATGCATTCACAAAATAAAAAAAATTAATTAAGTAAAATTTATATGAAGAAAATAGCAGAAAATTATAAAACAGTCTTTGAAAATAGGAAATAAATACAGTAAATTTTGAAAAAATTCTATTATCATTTAAAAATATTTAAAAGTCAAAATATACATAATAAAACATATTATTACATATTAAAATAAAATATAACAGGAAGAAGTAATTTATTCAATTTAAAATAGTCATTGTTAAATAACCCTATATATGCACAATATTGTAAAGGGTATAACTTTCACAATTTACATCCAATTTCAACGAAACGAAAAGTGGTGTTCTTAGAATTTTATGTACTTTCATAATAAAAGGAAAAAAAATTTAAATTTCAAATTTTAAAATTTTAAGTTAAAAGTCACAGTTTGACTGTTTTGACCAGAATCAACATTTCAAGCAAATATTTAACTTACACGGTTTGGAATTATAACTCATATAAAATCAAGATTTTATATTTAAATAATAAAATTTTATCATTCAAATAAGTAAAAATAAGTTTGTAAACCAAAATTTTACATTAAAATAATTAAAATATACAATAAAATAATTACAAAATATAGGGTTGTTACACTCTCCCCCACTCAAAACTTTTTGTCCCCGAAAAGGAATGAGGTATGGGAAGGCACAGAAAAAGATAGAGTGAAATAAGGTTAGGACAAGATGACAAGGAGAATGAAATTATACATGATGGCTACTGTTATAGGTAAGTTTTACAAGGTGGAGCTGATCTTTCCAAGATTATCCAAAATTAAAAACACAAGCACGAAAAAGGTGGATTCAAAATGATTATCAAAGATCTATCAAAGATTATAGAAAGATTCCTATACCAATCTATAGCAAGATAAGGAGGAGGAGGATAACAAAAATAGTTTGAAAAACAAAATAAGGAAATAGATTTGAAAGCATGGAAATTTCAACTTAAATAGAGAATAAATCTTTACACAAGTTAAATAAATCTTAACTATCTCAAATTTCATTATCTTATTATCTAATCATCATAAATTAACAAATTTCAAAACCATGGGTTTGAAAAATAATCATTTATTACACTCACAATGTATTTAATAAATTTAATTCTTCTTTGTTCCTAAATAAAACTAAATTTATTCCTCCCACTATATTTATCACTTATGTTAAACATACTTACACTTAATATAACTGCTTTCTTTTATTCTTAGTTCTTTTAATATTATTTTGTTATAAGTTATTCAATTACCCTTTATTATATTTACCTCTGTTAATCACTTTATAATTAAAATTTAAGTGTATAACATTTATTATAACCGCTCAAATTTTATTTATAAAATCTTTTTATATTGTATATCATCCAATTACAGTGTTAACTTCTGAAATTAAGGTAAGTTATATTTGAATGCAATTGCGTTATACAAGTAAAACTTTCCAATTTAATTATCTCAAGTTTTAATCATTTATCCAAATTTTTGATTTTCTTTTTATAATTGAAATTATTCTTTAAGATAGAGTTTAAGAATTAAATTTCCGATTCCATTCAAACCATTTAGAGATAAGTAATAATATATACATAATATATCAAATCAAATTTCAATCATATATTTATATATATGTTATAAACCAAGTCATATTTTAGAAATTCAAATCAATTTAATTCCCAAAACAAAGCTGTAGCAAGACTACAGAACAGTCTCTTCACTCCGAAACTCGAAAATGAATGTCGATAATGCTGCAGTCATCACCGGAATTATTTTCCAGCGACAAAGAGAAGAGTACTAATTTTAAACTTAAAAATTCTTTGGAAACAAATTTCTATTGGAAAATATTTTAAATACTATATCCCTTTAAACTTTTAAACAAAAGGTTTAGAACCATCGGAAATTAAATTCTCAAATTTCTTTTTCTAAATTCATTTAAGTTCCCATATAAATTTATAAACAATTATTTATAAATTCATTTATAGAACAATAAATGATAAATCAAGTATTATCATTTCAAATTATCAATTTGAATCATTTTATTAAGTTCCATAAATATATATATCAAAATTTTATTTCATTAACCAAATTTTAAAATAATATCGTGTCAGTTTGTTCTGTCAATGTGTTTTAGAAATCCTATCGATAGCGTTGATCAGAAGAATCGATCGGAAACTCAAATCAACATCAACAACTCCAACAACACAATATAAAAAAAAATATAGATTGACAAATACAATTCAAAATATTTTGAAAATATGTTGGAAACAAAAGATAAGATGATTAAATACAGAGTAGGGAGGCGGATAAGCTAAAATAAATCGCGGGCAACCTTAACTGAGTCAACCATGACTTAAAGAATAAGATCGATGTGGATTTTTCTGGGGTAAATCTACATTCGACCTCAAGAGATAGAGTTTGGGATAATAGGAGATACTAGCATCTAAACCGAGGATATAAAATTTTTGGTGAATCGATGCTGTTGTAAAGGAGTTTCACTCCTTTTACAAGAAAATTTTTGAGATTGGCGGGACCGCCAATTCACTATAAAGATCATTCGAAGTGGAGTTATGCGATACTCCAGAATCAAGTGAAGATGAGTAGCGGGGAATAAGAATGGATTTTTGGAACCGCAGGGAACGTTCCAAAATTCAAAGGAATCGAGTCAAAAGAGAGAGATTCAACTCGAATGAAAGTGATTCTGTAAATACATCTACTCCATATGCTGAGTTTTGCCTAGAGCTAACCTGGCTCTGATACCAACTGTAACGACCCGATATTTTCAACCATTCGCATCCATTGTAAGTGTATAGGCAGACACTAATGCCGGAATTGAATTGCTCAAAATACCGCGTTGTAAATAAAAATTTGGCAAATCTCAGAATATATAGTAAATAAAAATCACAGATCTCAGACACAGAGTATATAAAAATGCAGCGGAAGAAAAAGAGATAGTAGTTCATGAAGCTACTATATAAAATATAAGATACATCAGAGTTAAATAAGATACAACAGAAGAGTAACAGGATTCATCAGGTACAAATCAGATACATCACCGAACCACTGGATACTGAAACAAAATAGGTGGCTGGATCTTCAAGGAAAGTTCCAACGCCGAAGGTGAATCTTGAATGCTAACTCAATCAATCTGACCCGAGCGTAAAGCGAAATACAAAACCCTCGAGTCAGGACATAAATACTTATAAGTTGTAAATCAATTCAAGTGAACAGTAACAAAATGCATTAGTAACTTAAAGGATGCTTGGGACCGCCCATCCTCTAAGGATCCGTTAAACAATTTACTATGTAGTAATATACGCTATATACGGTACTGTCTAATCAGTAAAGTATAATCATATAGAAAATAGCGTTAAGGGGATGGTGAACCTTAACGCGGTCGGATCTTTAAAACCAAAATCGTAGTGGGCTCGATATAAGGATATGACACGGCACGCAAGGAAATGCCAGGGTGGATACACCGTTTGCACTCCCGGACCGGTGGTGACGGCAAGCCAGCAGCTTCCGCCCACCTCGAACAATACTCCCGAATCAAAGTGGCGCCACCGAATCGAATCACAACAGTAATAGAATAGTTTCCGATGGAGCATGCTCGATGAAAGGGTGCGACCCTTTGTGTAACCCGGTATAGCTCCTGTTTTAGTCATATATGCCAACTCACGGGAGTTGGGTCCACGTAATATACCTCGAGAACGTCGCCACCATCCTACTTCATTCTGGAATCTCCACCGCGTACACAGTTGTTAAAGTGGTTTTCGGTATTGGCCGGCTATAAGACAATATTCGATCCCGGTCTCTTTAACAACCAATCGTTATTATAACCCGTAGTTATAACTTTAAAACAATATTTTATACTTCAAAATAAAATATCTTTTTCAATCCAAATCTTTACCAAAATAAAGATTAAATCATTTCCAAAACCATTTCAATATCATCGTAAAATATCTTTCAATTCAAATATTTATTAAAATAAATATCAAGTCATTTCTAATCATTCCAATATATTAAATTTTCATACCCTTCAACACTACCTTTCAAATCATTTTAATATATCAAAATATCGTATCTTTTCAAAACTTCATTCATTTCAAAACAGTTTATATTCCAAAAATTCCTTTTTTATCATTTCAATGAAGCTATTATGTTTAATAATTAAATTATTAAATTTCCAAAAATTTCAAGTTTCAAAGTTTATGTATTCACTTAAGTTTATCAAAACCGTGAAAATTCACTTTTCGCATCATTTAGAAAACTTCTACGGAAATTTACATTCAAAACAGTTCAATTTAACAAAAAACAACATTTTAAAATGTTGTAATAGGGTTTACTTAAATTTCAAATAAACTTAGTTAAATTCAAAAATTATAGAACTAACAAAATTGCTATAATAGCTTTTAATTCAATAGCTTTTTAGTTCATTATCATCAACTACAGTATTCACAAATGCTGTAATATCATTTACATTGTAATTAAAAGGATTTCAAAAATGCAGTCAATTAACTTCAAATATTCAATAAAATTTCTCAACCAATTATATTTTATTTAAAACATTTTTAACTTACAAAATCATACATTTTTTTTATAAACATCATTTAATTTTCTCAAGTTCATGATTTTATAAAGTTAAATTTCCATTCAAAAATCAAGATTTAATAATAATCCACTTATTAAAATGCAATGTTCAATTTTAAAATCCATTACATTAAATTTCAACTTAACACTTAAGTTCAAATTCTCAAATATAACTTAGTTTTATTTTTATTTTCTTAACTAAAAGTTTACTTTTACGTCAATTTCATAAATTTCCAATTTTAGTTATATTTCAAAATTTCAACTTACAATATTCATTCATTTCACATTTCAACTTTATTAAAATAATTAATATGATATAAAAATCACTTTAATTTATTTAAATTCAAATTATCATAAATTTATCATAATTTCATATTCACTTAAATTTCCAATTATAATTAAATCAAAATTTCCAAAATAACTTACGTTCAAAATTTCTAACTTTTTCATTAATTCATTTCACTTACAATTATTCAGAAAATCCATAATAATTTACAAAAATCCTTTTTTTTATTAAATTTAAAATCAAAATATTATAATAACTAAATTTCTAAAATATTTAAAATTTTAGAAAAACATATTTTAACTACGGGCCTGTATATAATTTTCTACGCTAGGTAAAGTGATATGGGTAATATATCATTTCAACCCATAATTTACAAAGAAAATCCGGGTTTTATCATTTCAAACCCGCAATCCCAAGTCAAAATGAAAAATTTAAAACCATTCAGGCCTATCATTTCAGCCCATAACATTTTTTCTAACAGGGAACTTGCAGTGTGATCATATACAGAAATAATATAAACAAGGTCAATATCACAATATACAGTCATTTATCTGATGTCAGGTGAAAATTAACAGTTTTAACATGGTAATAATATGGTAATAACATGGCATAGCATATCATACGATCATCATTAATTTGCATAAACATTTTTTATCACTAAACACTTGTCATCAATTCACTTTTCATAAGTATAAATGTCAGAGTGAGAAAGACTCACCTTTTTCAAAGCTAGAGACCAAAACAACATACAAGCACGACTCCAAAGGCACGACAAGCTTAATTGCACGACTTTTGATTTGAGTTGAAAGATAGCCAAGATATGATTTTGTATCAACAACCCAAAACAAAACAAACAAGACAATATATAAACATTCAACATAAAATAACATTGAAACAATTTTGAAATACAAAGCAAAATGAACAAGATAGATTGGACCTTGCTTCAACCACTTCAATGCTTGGCCTAAGGGACACTTATGCCTGGCTATGATGATGCTGTGGCTCAGGTATGACATCATATAGGTCAGGTTTAACATCATATAGGCAAGGCAACAAGTGGAGATGAAGGTGTAGTGGTGCAACATAAATCATATATAGGGTCAAGGTTAAATAAGTTGAGTTTTTGTGACATTCTTGGCTCGGCCATGGGCATGTGGTGGCTTGGCCATGCTTGTACAGGTCTGGACAGTAGCTGGAGCAGCGGCCAAAGGTGGTGGAGTGGCTGATGGTGGTGGCTAAGGGGTGGCCAAA
Source organism: Allium cepa (assembly GCA_030765085.1). Classification (NCBI taxonomy): domain Eukaryota; kingdom Viridiplantae; phylum Streptophyta; class Magnoliopsida; order Asparagales; family Amaryllidaceae; genus Allium; species Allium cepa. Next base: position 571,412,797 of record CM060945.1, on the reverse strand, counting down.
GCAAGATATGGAGGGTAGGTGATGATATGTGTGGTCTAGGCAATGTTTTAAGGAGTTTTGTGGTGCTAGCTTCAACGGATGGGCACGGCTTGGTCATGGTCTGATTTCCAGAGGGTGGTGGGTGATGTGGCAGAGGGTGGAGGTCAGGTCAGAGGTGGTGGAGGTGACTATGGTGGTGGTTAAGGTGGTGGTTGAAGGAGATGAGGCAGAGGTGGTCAAACTAGCATTGTTCAAGGGCATTGTTGCATTTTTTTGGAGTTTTGGCACCATGGTGGGCTCGGCCTTGGTCCAGACCAGAAGGGTAGCTGGTGATGATGGCAGGGAAGAGGTGTAGGAGGTGGTGGTCGTGGCTATGGAGGAGAGGCCAAGCAATACACATGAGAAAACAAGGCAAAATATAAGAAAACAATGGAAGAAGAAAAGCAAAAAGAAGAGGAAAAGAGGAGCCATTACCAAACCTTTCTAGCCGTGAAAAATGAAGTGGAGAGGAATGTTTTCACGTGAAAATGAGGTAAGAAATGCACAGTTACAACAAAGAAAGGAACGGTCAAAGGAAATTAAATTTATTAATTGGAAAATAAACGGAAGAAGAAACGTTAAAACGGTTTTATGTTTCTTTACTTTCAAACCTTTTAAACTTCCTATATATATTCATATACATCTTAAATAACTGAAAACACTTATAAATTTCAGTTAGAATTCGAAAATATAACAGATAAACAAAATATTAATAATTAATTATTAATTAGATATCATTAAAATAAGAAAAATGGCACAGAAAAATGAAAACTAGACTTAGGAATTAGAAATAACTTCAATACACTTTGGAAAAATTTTCTTAAATTTAAATACATGTAAAATGAATAAAATAAAGTAAAACACAGCAATAAAAGTGATTGTATAAAATAAATCAATAAATTTTAATTATATATAATTAAATTAAGAAAATGGCTTAAAATTGCAGACTAGGCTTTAAAAATTAGAAATAATTTCAAATGAACTTTAGAAAATCTTCATGGACTTGCAAAAATATTTATAACAAAAAAAATAAAATGCATTCACAAAATAAAAAAAATTAATTAAGTAAAATTTATATGAAGAAAATAGCAGAAAATTATAAAACAGTCCTTAAAAATAGGAAATAAATACAGTAAATTTTGAAAAAATTCTATTATCATTTAAAAACATTTAAAAGTCAAAATATACATAATAAAACATATTATTACATATTAAAATAAAATATAACAAAGAAGAAGTAATTTATTCAATTTAAAATACTCGTTGTTAAATAACCCTATATACGCACAATATTGTAAAGGGTATAACTTTCACAATTTACATCCAATTTCAACGAAATGAAAAGTGGTGTTCTTAGAATTTTATGTACTTTCATAATAAAAGAAAAAAAAATTAAATTTCAAACTTTTAAAATTTTAAGTTAAAAGTCACAGTTTGACTGTTTTGACTAGAATCAACATTTCAAGCAAATATTTAACTTACACAGTTTGGAATTATAACTCATATAAAATCAATATTTTATATTTAAATAATAAAATTTTATCATTCAAATAAGTAAAAATAAGTTTTCAAACCAAAATTTTACATTAAAATAATTAAAATATACAATAAAATAATTACAAAATATAGGGTTGTTACATCCCATGTTAATCCGTAGTTTTAAATTAAGCCTGTTATAAGTCAGAACTCGTTTTATAATTTTCAATATTTTAGTTTATAAATATCAATTTTATAAATCTTTTATATAAATCATTTATAATAATTCAAAAATCCCAATTTAAACCATTTTATAAATTAATCAACTACTTATTTCAAAAATCACATTTCGGTTATATTTCACAAAGACCATTATTTTTATAACATAAAAATTACAACGTTTATTTATTTAAAATGAATAAATTCCAAAATTAAATTTTATTATGAATTCTCAACTTAAATTTTCAAAAATCAAATTTTATTTTTTTTGGCATCTAACGATACCAAAATATATATTCGGCTAAAATTTAGCCTTTAATGATTTCAATCACAAAGATAATCACGTAGATTATAAATAGATCAACACACAACATTGAAACCTAATTCCCAATTATTTACACAATTTAAAATACTAAATTATCGATTTAATTATCCAATTAAATCTAAATATTCGAAAAATAATTCATTCGACCTACAAATCTTACCTGTTAATATTTAAAATCAATTAAATATCAGAATTTCAAACGACAGTAATTCTGGGTCGTTACAATTGAAGATTCAAATTTTTTAGGAATTTTGATTAAAAGTAAAAACTTTTCCAAGATCTACATTGGAACTTTTATTATGAATATCCTAGATAAATGGCTCAAGATTATAGTGAAGAACTTTGAAGGATTTAAGAATCCGGATTCAAAGTCTCAATAATCAAGTTAGTTCAAACTTTTCCAAATTCGTAGTTCTGACTTTCAAAAATTTTAAATTCTAAAGTTATAAATCCAGAATTTCAAATCTCTATACCGGAGCAACTCAGTGCATAGACAATCGATAGGTTGTCCTATCGTTCTCGAAGACGTCCGGTCTTCATCACCGTCTTCAAATGCTCATCCATTTCGTCGTATGTGACGCCCCACCTCTATACCCACTCTAGCCAAGGACACTACGGGGTAATGCCGTCAACTAGTGTGGAGAATAAGGCTGTTGACGAGCGACCATCCACGTAATTGCTTTGTGCGAGCACCGATATGTCAGATAGTACAACATGCATCTGGTTTCAGGAGGAAATCCGACATACCGATACAAACTCAAAGCTACTACCCGGTGGCCATATATATTCTTCGTAAACAAATATAGAAATAAACATAACACAAACCAGTCACAGACATCCATATCACAAAGGCGGAAATAGATATGAATATATAACACATAAAAGTGTTCATCAGAGTAGTGGACAAACAAGATCCACAATATCACAAAAGAATAACTACAAGTGCTAGACAAAAGAATATGGATACATCAATGAGTCTATATCTCAAATGTACACAACAAAAACTACTAATGTAAGTAGTTAGCCAAAAGTCAGGGTGATAATCCCAGATGTGAAGTCAAGCAGAAGCACCTGTAACATCTCGGTCTGACCCGAATATTATTTAATAAGAAAATAATAAACGGATCAGTCTAGCTATAAATATCAGATAAAATGATATAGAATAAGAGATATGACATAAACATATGATAACCATAAAGCCATACTGTGATAAGTATGTAATTGAAAATCAACAAGAGATTAATCATATCACAAGAATCTTCTCAAAGATAAAAAAAGAATGTCATACTCTATATTTTTATTCACAAAAAGTTAATGACACACAAATTCACCAATGCACAAATATTGATAAAACATATCAATGTAAATCACGAAAATTGGTGAAACGCAAATTCTAAAAATCAACAATGGAAATCCAGAAATCACAAAAAGGGGGAGGTCTATCACAAAATGGGAGCGTGAAAACTCACCAACACGTGTATCACAAAATGGAACGCTATTCCATGGTTGCTAACCGTTAATTTTGAGCCGAAGCTCCACAAAACGGCCCGAAGACCATGGGTCGCTACCCCACCAAATTGAGCCGAAGCTCCACAAAAACGGGGTTTAGTCTCCCTCGTAGACAAAGATATATCGCACATTTGCTAGTCTAAATCACAAAAATGATCATCAACGGTCATCAAGAAGTGTCAATTACAGTAAGCTAGTAAATATATAAGCTCAGCTTCATGTCGCATAACCACTAGCTTAACTTAAATATTTACAAACAAATTGTTGATCTCCACTCTAAAATTGTCACAAGAGATTCAATCGAACAAGTCCAAAAATTAACCGGCGAAGTAAACGCAAGTGTTTCATACCACTTATTTTACTAAGCCGTTTAATTAGATTTCTCGTACGAATGAGATAAAGGTTTGTATATACTAGTAGATTGGAAAACGGTTTAAGAAACGAGCTTCGTAACAAAAATAGGGTTGAAATCTTTTTGTTGAAGTAGTTTTGATATTTACTGCTAGTATTGAAACCTTCATATTTTTAAAGTGACAAATCACAAAAATGATCGTAGAAACAATAAATCACGAAAATTCATATTCGTGGACGTGAATAAAATCCAAAGAATTCAATTCCAATTCCATCAAAGTGGAATAACCCTTGCGACTTAACAGCCACGACTTACGACATAACATAATTCAACACAAGAAATCAGCGGCTCAACACACGCGACTCCACGGCATACGACCTAAGTGATGCGACCCAAGGAGCTAGCGGCATAACAGGCCGAGCGACCTAAATGGTTGCGACCTAAAGCATGACGCGACCCATAGCAGCTGGCCGAGCGTCCTAAGAGATGCGGCTGAATGGCGCGACCTAAGGTGCAAGCGACCTTAGGAGTAGCATGCGGCTTAAAGCAGGTGCGACCTAACTACAAGCGACCTAAGGAATGACGCGACCCAATGGTTGCGAGATATAGCAGGTGCGACTTAACAGGCCGAGCGACCTAACATAGCCGACCTATAGCATAAGAGCAAACCGCGCGACCTATGGGATGCGATCTAAAGGTCAGCGACCTAAAGGGAGTAGTTAAGGAGGTGCGACCTAAGGGGTGCGACCTAAAGGGGGCAGAGTGACTTAAGGAGGTGCGACCTAAGGGATGTGGCTTAACATATGACCGAGCGACGTAAGTACTGGAACGACCTAAGATGCAAGCAGGCTGAGCGACCTAAGTGGTGCGTCCTAAGGGGTGCGACCAAGCCGAGCGACCTAATGGGTGGAACGACCTAAGTCATGAGAGAAGGCCGAGCGACTTAAGATGGAACGACCTAACACATGGCCGAGCGACCTAAGTTAAGGAACGACCTAAGTATGGCGCGACCTATGTTGGTGCAACCTAACTGCAGGCCGAGAGTTATGTGTGCAGTCCGAGCGACCTAAGCAACAGAAATGCGAAGACTCTCTCAATTTGCAACCGATCGAGCACGGACGCTAGGGGATTACGTCCATCGACTACCAGGTCCTATTG